>FN649741.1:6543069-6571640 GCA_000310025.1 Ectocarpus siliculosus
CCCCCCCCCCCCCCCCCCCCCCCCACCTCGCCCGTATCTCTGCCTCGCTTTGGCCGTCCTCAACACGAACAAAATATCAATAACCTCAGGCGCCTCCAACAGCGGACCTGGTCGCGCTTACGCCTACTACGATGATGCTGCCTCCAACTTCGACGGCGTGCTTTGGCCCAGCGACGAGGAGATGTTCCAGGTTTCCCCCTTCTCGGCCCGCGGGCCCGTGGGACGGTTCACCGCAAAACCGGTACGGGAGGGAGCCCAAATTCACATTTCGTCGAAGAAATTTAGTGTCAAATGGCGATGATGGCTGTGGTCAGGTGTCTTTTTTGCGCCACGGGGCGTCGATGGCGTTTGACAGTATTTACTGTTGCGTTTTGGTTTGGCCATTGCAGCATTGAACACGCAGCTGTTGCTGTTTCGTTTTTGAAACTTGAAGGGAACTCTGCTGCTGCTGCTGCTGCTGCTGCTGAGGCAACCTTACCTACGGCTTTTCCTCCTGAGGGAAAATCAACAACGCTAGGCCGAACTAGATGTCATTTTTTGTTCTTCACCCTTGCCCTTTTTGGTGGTGTTTGTCCTTTCCACCTGGCAGGAAGTCGTCTCTATAGTACACCCTCTTTCTGGCCGAACGAGACGTCATCATTGACTATTATCTCTTTTCCCACCCGTGACAGGACGTAGTCGCCCCCGGCCTGATGGTCCACTCCGCGAAGGCCTCCCTCTCCGACCCCGGCGAAGAGACCTGCGCGCTCGACTCCCTCGGCGGCACCTCCATGTCGGCGCCGGCGGTGGCCGGCGCTGCCGCCCTCGTGAGGCAGTTCTTCGAGCAGGGGTTCCTCGCGAGCTACCTTGACGGTGCCGGGCTGTGCGGCGGGACCGATGAGAACGAGGAGGTCGTTGCCGCCGCGGGGGGAGTGTACGCGGAGGCGGGACTGTGCGAGGCGTTCGCGCCTTCGGGGTACCTGGTGAAGGCCGTCCTGGTTAACTCGGCCATGTGGCTGGGGGACATGCAGATGGTGTCGTACGGTGAGCCGAGCGGGGGGGTCGTGGGTCGGAGAGGGGGGGATGGGTTCTTGCTTTGCTGGTCGCTGCTGCTGCTGCTGCTGCCACTTTTGCTTGTGTGTCGAGAGTCAGTCGGCTTGCGGTATCCGAGAGCGATTTTTTTTTATCACAGCGTTTTCTTCGTTCGGTAGAACGGTTTCGCGTGTTGCATCTCGATATTTCTGTGCAACCCGCGGTATGTGCATCTGCATGTACATGGTGTGAAGGGGCACAGGAGGCGGCGCCGGCGGCAACAACAGCACCCGCATCAAGCAGTGCGTATTCGCCCGTACACAACGGACACCCTCCCCTACCCTTGACCCCTCTCCTTCATCCTTCCCTTGGGCGCGCGGGACCGCAGAGGACAAGACGCAGTACATGTCGGTGCTGGACTTCGCCCAAGGCTTCGGGGCCGTCCAGCTAGCGGCCTCGGTGCCTACGGAGGGCGCCCCCATGGGCGCGTTCTACCACGAGCACGAGCTAGCGTCGGACGAGCTCCACTACTACCTCATCTACGTGTCGGACGCCAGCAAGACAGTGTCCGTGACGGTGGCGTGGTTCGACCCCCCGTCCCCGGTGTCGTCGTACAACGTGAGTTTTTTTGCTGTCGCGGGAGGGTTTCCGCTTGTCGGTAGAGGGGTAGTGGGGGAGTGGAGTTTCGTAACGGCGGGCATGTTTTCCGTGTAAGGGGTCGTGTTGTGTTTGTCCATTTCCTCGTCTTGTCCTATTTTCCCGTACAAGTACTGTTGCGGGCACGGTGGCTGTTGTTGTGATCGTGGGCAGAGGTCGAGCAGCTGGGCCCAGGAGAGTATGATGACCTTCATGACCTTCCTCCGTCTTCGTCGTCCCAAGGTTATAAATGCTCGTGAACGGCACGAGCCTGACCTCTGTCTGCCCCGTCTTCCGTCCTTGCTCTGCTTGTGTTGTCGCTGTGCCCCTCCAACGCTCGTGTGCGGCTTGACAACCAACATACCCCAACGCTGGGCCGGAAACGCGCAAAACAGTTGCTCCACGACCTGGACATGTTCGTCATGTCGGTGGACGCGAGGCGGTACTACCGCTCCAACCACCACGACACGATCGCGACCATGTGCGACGCCGACGAGTCCTGCGCCGAGAAGTACGAGTTCACCTACGAGAACGACCTGGCGGACTACATGAACCCGGTCGAGCGGGTCACGGTGCCGAGCTCCGACCTCGAGGAAGGGTACCATGTCGTGGGCGTGCGGGCGCGCACCCTCACGGAGTCCGACGTCCAGGCGTACGGGGTCGCGGCCGCTGGCGGCGGCCTGGTTCTCCACGGCATGTCCAAGAACTGGACGGACCTAGTGCTGGAGACCGACTCGACCCAAGGGACCGGGGTGGGGATGGAGGAGCCCGACCCCGACGGCGAGGTTGACGGGGCCACGCCGGCCCCGGCCGTGCTGGTGGCGGCGGGATCGGCCGACGGAGGCGGCGGCGGCGGCGGCGGCGGCGCGCCCACGGGGGACAGCGTTGCCATTGCCCCGACCAGTGACCCCGTTGAGACGGCCACCGGGAGCACGAGCGGCAGCGGCACCAGCATGGCCGGCGATGAGGACGAGTTCTCCGGCGATTCGACGGGAAGCGGCGCCGGGGTGAGCCACCTCGGTGGCGGCGACGACGACATCAGCGCGGCCGGCGGTATAGAGACCGACGTGCCGGAGGGCGGCGATCTCGACGTCGACGGCGGCGGGAGCGGCGGGACGACCATCACCACCATCGCGGCGTCGTCCGCCGCGGCGGCGCTCCTGATCGGAGCCGGGATCTGCCTCGCCGTGCGGCGGAACAAGCTGCGCTCCTCTGGGCGGCGTGACGAGACCGGGTCCTTCCTGTGTCCGGTCCGTAACGCCTCCTCGTCCGCGGGAAGAGCGGCGGTGGGCGGCGGTGGCGGTGGCGGCGGCGGTGGCGGCGGTGGCGGCGGCGGCGGCGGTGGCGGTGACGACGACGAAGAAACAGACCGGAACCACGGCGAAGAGGACGACCGTGTTGTCGGGTTCTACGACGGGGGAGACATGCCGCCGCTGGAGCCTCAGCGAGGGCTGCCGGGTTACGCGACGGCCGTGGCCAGCATGCCGGAGGAGGAGGGCCACACGATCATCCGAGACCGCGCCGGGGTGGAGCGGATGGTGGAGCTCACGGCCGCCGACGAGTCCGAGGTGTCGGGTTTTTACTACGCGGTCGATCCCGGCGCGGTCGAGACGCTGGTCTCGTGGGGAATCAGCCGCGACTTCGCCAGGGTGGCACTGAGGCAGACCGACAACGACGTCCAGGAGGCCCTGCAGATGATCGCCGAGGGGAACATGGACGAGCTCCTGGCCATGGACCACGAGGAGATGGCTCGGGAGGGGCGGGAGGCGGCCGCGGCGGCGGAGGCCGCGGCGGCGGGTCGCCACGGGACGATGGTGTAGGGCCGGCCGGCTCTTGAGGTACCTGCAGCTATTATTGTGTCGCCCGCTGCGGCGGCGGTAGGTCAGCTTTCGAGATGGTCGTGGAAGTGAAGTTGTGCCGAAGGACTGAAGGACTGAAGGACTGAAGGACTGAAAAGGACTGGTGGTGGTGAAGCAAGGGTGATTAACGACTTGTTCCCGTGGATTGCTGTGCCCTCCTCCTTCTTTGATCCGTATGGCACCGGAAAAAAAAAGCTTTCAGATGCGAGTAGGCACGTTTTGCGTTTCTCTGGTAGGTTTCTTGTCGATTCGGAGGAGAAGGAGCATTAGGGGCTTATAGATTGTTGTTCATCCAGCGCCGCTAGGAGGCAGGCAGCAGGGGGAGGGGGGCGCCGCAGAATCAACTGGGGTACTTAGCTCTACATAGAAAACATGCAATGTTGAGGCTTGGGGGTGCGTGAGTGCCATGGACTGGTGGCCTCCATCCCGGACTCGAGAGCGTTGGGTGAGGTGCGTGCGCCGCCCAACGCTGGTTGATGGTGCGAGCGCTAGTGTACGGCTACCGCCCACACGATAAAAAGTCAGCTTTTAGCTTAGCAATGTAGTAGTCTGGTTTTAGCATAGCAGGCTCGTTAGCCTTAGCAATAGTAGGAGATGTTTGGGACAGGACGCGTTGTGATTATGACGCGCGTGTGTCCGCGTGTCAAGTGTCGAAAAAGGCCGGGCCGGCTCCCGTTCTCTTCAATCTTTGTGCCCCGAAACCACCCGCCTCCTTTTTGATCGCTGTACATGGCGGGCGGGCAGCGTGTTGTTTGGTGCTTTGTGCGTGCGTGTTTCGGTCCAATTGCATCGGTACAACAGTTCCTGCTTGGGTCCTGCGGGATGAAGTAGAGGTGGTGTTGCCGAGGTATTGTGCGTTATATGCGAGGCGATTATGTCTCTTTTGGTGGTTTATTTTTGGCTGCACGTTATGGTCTTTCCTGTGTTGCCGTGACGGCGGTGTCGTCGGTGTTACGCTAATATATTGGTTGTTTGTCCTTATCAGCTTTTCATTGCGCTGAGGGATTTTTCGGTGGAGTGAAGGTGGTACTGTATGATTCTTGTGGGCCTGCAGCAGAGAGTGGTTGGTCAGACTTTGTAAGCATGAACGGGAAAAGACGCGCAGACCGTGAACACGGCTGCTGCTGAAAGATAGTCGGCCTTTGTTCCAGCTGCTTTTGGCGTTTTTGTTCAACAAAAGAGTTTGCCCCCCGGCTGAACAACAAACGAGATGGTTCAGCAGTCGTCGTTGTTTTCTGTTCTTGTTCTCAGAGAAACGAAACCGTTACTCTCAGATATTTCGACCTTTTTTGCGCGCGTTGTAGTGTACGAACGGCTTGCAATCAATATTCGTATCTGCTTGAAACGCATTCTAAACAGCTGTATGTGGCATTACTGTGGGGTCGGGTAGCGTGCCTGACGTACGCACAATTCTGCCGATCGATTAGCTTGTTGTTCCGCGATGATGTGCCGAGACCGAGAGGTTAGTGTTGGAAAGGGATATTGCGAGAACTTTTTATTCTCGTTATTGCTTGCATGTTCATCACTGCTTTGTAGGTTTTGTTGTCTCCCTTGGAAGGTCCAGGGGCGCGACCATGGCTTCCTGTTTGGCGTTGATTGCTTCTTGGATGTAGCGCTTTTCGTGGGCAGCCGGCGTGTTGTGCTTGCCCTCTTGGGGGTTTGCGGGCATCGCAGAGGTTGAGGGCTTGACGGGGGACGGTGACGACCCGAAGGAAGAGCCGTTGTCTGGTACGGTGCCGCGCGCTCTCACAACAATGTGTGCGTGCCGTCGACATCGTGCTAATGGGTGTTGTATTTTTGCACACATTTGTTTTTGTACCATACATGTGCGCGAAAGTTTCTGTCCCGTTGTCAAATAGAATAAAAAACGAATGTGCTTGAAAATGTTCGTGGATTTCAATTTTCAGGACGGTGCATCACATACACTATGAACGGGCGGCCAGCAGCCTTGGGATGCTAGCGCCGAACTGCGCGGTCTTTTTCTTCCGCTTGCTGGCCCTGCCGCGTGCGCGACAATACAACGCGCACAAAAACCTGTCAGGCGTGCACGGAAGCGCCGCCGCCCTCCCATCACACCCAGCACATCCATCAATAATCTCGTTGGTCGCCGAGACAGCTGTAAGCGTCGTTTTCGCCGGGTCACTTGTTCGTCGGCAATCTTGAAATGTTGTACAGCATACGTTCATTCACAGCCTTCCGAGGTTCACAGATACGCCACGGCTACAACAGCAGCAACTGTTGGCCTCGGTCTGAAGTAACCCCGTAGATGCCCGTCGTAACGCGACGTTGCCACAAGGCTTCAGACAGCGGTGACATGAAGCAGAATCACGTTGAGCTTGGCGACGCACTATGATGCCGTATGCGAAGAGAGAAGGTAATGCCAACGGCAAACCATCACCCTGGGCAGTACGTGAAGTCTAAACGGTCTACAAAGACGCGGCCTAAGAAAAATGGAGAATCGCATTTGGCACATCAGCAACACAACCCACCGCATGTAGCCTACACCAAAATATTACTGTATTAATTCCTGTGCCCACAACCCATATTTGACGAACACAAACCAGAACAGAATTTTTGCGTACTTTTTCGGTCCAGTTTTATTACAGGAGTTCAGGATTGCACATTACATGCCCCTAACGGTCTATCTTCCGTGTCGAGCCGAGACTTCTCGTTAGGATCCGAGACCACCACGTACCAACACAGGCATCCCCCCCCCCCCCCCTATGCATACTATATCTGTAACCCATGGTGCTGCGTGCATGGCACTTCTTTCTACTCGTGGATTCGAAGTTCGACTGGTATAGCCGAAGCAAATGCGATCAAAGAGCAAGACCCATACTTCTTGATTCCCATAAAGTCTGGCAGGTGCTTCCGCTCTGACCCGAAAAGAGCATTATCACAATCAAGCCCCCAGCCCCACCATATCTAGCACGTCGTCGTCAACGTCTTCATTGCCGGTTTCCAGCCCACCTCTCCCGTCGCGGAACCATCCCCGGAACCGTCGCCGGAACCGTCCCCGGAACAAGCGCCTCGGAGCTGCTGCGGCTACAGTCACTGACGACGCATCACCGTCGTCGTTGTTGACGATATCGTCACCGGCGTTCACGGTGCTGTCGTCGCTCCGGTCGGCCCGTGGAGGGCCGCGACCGACAAGCTTCGCCCACCGCGCGCGAATTCCGTTCATAACCGTCCTGTCGTTATTATCGGTAGACTCGGCGACGTCGATGTCGGGCCACCGAAGTTCCTCTCCAATTTCTTCTTCGGAGCGGCGGCGGCGATGACGACGGCGTCGACGGCGGCTGCCGCGGCCAAGACTGTGTTGTTCAGGGCTGTTTGGCGGTGTCCCCGAGATGGTTTTTGGTGCGACGACCTTTTTCTCTCCGCGAAGCTTCCCGTTTCCAACTTCTGTCGATCCCACGGCGACGGCCTTGGGCGTAGTAGCAGCATCGACAACATCGGGAGACCGGTGGGCCTCGGGACGAGCCACGGCCGCAGGAATGACCACCTCCTCAGCTACCGCCACCGGCGCGGCTGACAGGTGGGTCTTCCTTGCATCTCTCGCCAACGAACCTCTCCAACCCCGTCCTACCTTGCCACCGCTGCTGTTTGGGTTCGGCGCCTGAGCAACTCCCGCAGCCCCGCATGTAACCCTGTCGTTCTCGGCACTGCTAGCCGAGGGAGGAGGCGACGCGGACTTGGACTTCCCAGCGTCTTGGTTTTGCCTGCCGAAGCGGCTGAGCATGTGTTTGTTTCTGCTATTGTCGGCGCTGGCGACAGCTTCGTGTGCGAATGTTTCTGTTTCGCGAGCACCAGCGCGCTTCTTCGCCCCCCACCCCCTTGCTTTCTGCGCCACCACCTTGACGACATTGTCAGTACCCCCCGAGCGTTTTTTTTGCTGGTGGTGTGCCTGCTGCTCAGCAGCGGAGGCCTTCACGTCCACGCCGCCGATATCGACACCGGAATTCTTCGCCGCCTCGCCTCTGCTGGGAAATACCCTGGTTAAGATGCCCTTCACAGTCCGTTCAGCAAGCGGAGGCGTAGGCCCCGAGGGTGGCTGAGCGGAGGAGGACACCGCCCGCCTTCCCGCACTCTTTCCAGCCCTGACCATCGTGCTCGCGGGGGCTTGGGGGGAGGGCGATCTTCTCGCCCCGTTCGGTGCGGGTCGGACAGTACCCGTAGCAGCACCAGCGTCGCTGCCGCCCACCCCACCGCCGCCTTTTATTCCCTTCCCCGTTGTGGGGGCGGCGGACGTATCGGGGCTCGGACTGCTTCGGTGAAAGCGTGGGTTGATCGACCCGACCAGCTTGCTCAGGAGTCCCTGCGGGGCGAGGGTTTGGGACGCCTGGCTGGCGTTTCGGAATGCTCTTGCGGATACCGTCGTAACCGTTCGTGCGGCCAGGCTTTTGCTGTCTTCGTTGTTTTTTTCCAAGCTGGTGGTGGTGTAGGTTACGAACAAGAGACACCGGGAACGAGAGCGAAGAACAAGGAAATTGTAACCAACGGTGCCCCAGAGCAACAGCATTTTTCTGAATGCGCACCAAGATATATCACATTTCTTTTATTTCCACCTCTTAAACGCTGCCTTGCTGAACGAGCAACAGGTCGAGGGCTCTAAGAGGAACGAAAGGATGAGGGAATATACGCCATCGTACATTGGATGAGCTATTCGGCGTTCTTGGCGGTGCAACAGGGTCCATGTCACCGTCCGTTCGTGTAATGTAGCTTTCCCCCCCAAGGGAGACAAATGAGGAGTATCCATCGCACTTGGTAGCATACACAGACAAATCCACACACTAACCATCCCTGCCCCCGTTTGGTGCAGAGGACATGGTGCATAATCCTGAGCAATCTTGCACAAAAGCTTGCAACAACCCAGACGACTTGCGCTGGAGTTTCTCGGGGACCCGAACAGGCGAAGAGGGCAATCTATTCATAGCTACCTGCAGTTTCTCCCCAATGTTTTCAAGCCTTCAGTGTTACAACTCAAAGTCTTTCCCCGCTCTATGTACATGCAAGAAGGTACGCGAAGCAACGTGATATGAGGTGGTTTTTGCGTTTCATTCGTATGGTAACTTGCCGTGAAGCTTCCAGTTTAAGCGCGTCGATCATCTCTTGCAGGCGGTTCGTCTCGGCTACTCTCTCCTCCTCGGACAGGGTGAGGCTGCGGCTGGCAACCACGACCTGGAAACATGTACCAGATATTATTACGAAATCGAGAGGGATGTAAACCGACGGGTCAACCAAAGTCGATGGAGAGCAGGCACAATAGAATGGGCGAGGGGCGGGAGGGGGTGGGCGCACATATCGTGTCTCTCTCTCTTTATCTTGAGGAACCTTGCTTCTGCTTCTCCCCGAATTTCTCACCCCGCAGATTCTTGGTTTCTGCAAAGCTGGAAATCAGTAATGACAGTGAGTATTCACAATGATTTTACTTCGGTGATGTCACACAAAATGTTGCAACATCATGATTTCTATGCATTCAAGTCCTCGCAGCAATCGCCATTGGAGAAACTTTTTTTCGTCCATTGTCGGGGCCCACGGACGGATGGGTCGCGTCATTGAGGATATATCTCGTTGCCTCTCCTTTCTCCATCGGCTGTAGTGAAATGAACTACGTTCTGTTGGCGTCAGCAAGCGCGTGTGAACAACATACCTGTTTCTTGAGCTGTGCAAGCTCTCGGTTTCGCCGCTCTGCTGCTCTCTTGTTCCTCCGAACTTCGTCGGTGAGTGCCACCCGAGAAGCCTCCGCCCTTATGGCCGAACACCAAAACGAGAAAAAAATGAATACACGTGAAAATGGCCCGAGAGAGAGTGTTCACCAAAATGGTACGCTCTATGGTCAAACACGTACTCTAGCTCTCACCACGTGAGTGTACCGATGCCATCGAAAGATTCAGCGAGAGACGGGAGATCTCGTCCAAAAAAAAAAGGCGGCCGTTTCACTGCTAGGTTCCCACGTTCACATAGACAGATGCTCGCATCATGGTATCCCTTCATCACCCACCATCCGTAGCTGGATGGAGGAACGCGCGGGAGACTTTGGCCCGCTTAAACCAGTCGCTATACTCCACTGGCCACAAACGATGACACTTGTCGTGTCGATGGCACAGTTTCAACCACTCATCGTCGGACCAGTACACAGACAATCACATACACCATACCCACACGCCGGCTGGAAGAGGGGTGTTTGCGTTCTGAGCCGCTCTGTGATGTGAAACTGACCGGATTCTGTAGCTTGGCCGATGCTACCTCAAGAATAATACACAAACATCAACGCCCACCCGGGGGGAAAGCTGCCTGCTTTCGTCGGCTAGCCGGCTTCGGCCGGCATCGGAACCATGCCATGTAGACACACATATTCAATTCCTCCCCACGTACCGTTCGGCGGCCTCTATTTTGGCTCTTTTTCCCTCTTCGATGGCCTTTCGCCAGTCGTCCCTCTGCTTGACTGTCCCTTCGTACACCTGCCTGGTGCTCGTGGCGGCGTCACGCGTTGCTCTCAGCTCGCTCCACAGGCTCTTGGTCTGCCACGGAAAGACGAAAGGGTTGGAGAGGGTGGAGGTCTTATTTTTTCCGCCTGCCATATGTTGTTTCAGCTTTTGCCGAGTCTCAGTCATTCACATCAAGGTAGCAGCAAAACCTGACGTGAATGAAGATCTTCGAGTAGTTGGTTCTACCCATAGATTCAGGAGCGGGAGGGATCCCTCGAGGTATGTTTTCTTGGGTGGCCATCATCGGACCGCGTTTGACGTTGGATTCGAATCAATGGGAGCACGCGTCACCATGCTCTCCCCTAGGTAAAGCTGGGGGCTGAAGGGTAGAAGCCTTCGGCCTAGAACTTGCTCCAAATTGGGAGTGAAAAGGCCTGGTGATCACGTCACCTGTTTCTCCCATTCCTCCTCGGATTTCACTAGGGCCGCCTGGGCCTCGTGTCGTAGACGCTGCTCGTGAGCGAGGGCCGATCGATTTTTCCTGCTCTCTCGAGCACGTTCCATGCAAATGGGGCGCACCGGAAAAACAAACGAACAACAAAAACGGTGAGAGCGCGCAGGCTACTGACTTAATCATCCGTCGGGTTATCACCTCGGGGGGCTATCATGGGTTCAGTAATGGACCTGTCGGCAGCTTTTCCCGCTTCCTCTACTTACGCAAGAAATTGATCAAAGGGTAATAATCGTAGTGTGCGTTCCGACCATGCGAACTATTTGGTGTCACATGTTGCATCAATCCTTTGAAATATGAACCACACAGTCGAACTGACTGCTTGATCCTACACGACTCGACCTGTGAAATGTCGGCGACTATTCGGAGGGAAACGGAACTTGACAGGACCCAACACAGCTACAGCTTCAGCTATAGTGGGGTCTATGCAAGGTTCCAACTCATTTTTCCCGTCCTTGTGGAAGTGTCTCGTCGCCATTATCAACAGTGTGGAACACAATGAGTCTACGAACTCCCGACATGTGTATGTCGCTTCTCGAGTGAAGTGTCAAAATCTCTTTCACTCATGTATGAACGAAACCCATGTTAAACCTACCAGAGATCATGGTCGAGGGAAGAAACTCTTTTGCCCAGAACTGCGACGTTTGACTTGAGGTCTTTCTCCTTGCCTTCCCGCTCGATCACTTCGGCTCTAAGCGAGACGAGCTCGTTCGTTTTGCTCTTCAGCCTCTAGAATGGGTTGTTGGGACGAAAAGAGGCGAAATACAATGATTGAGTGTGAGAGATGGCATTTGCAGTACTTCAAGAGTGCATGAGGCTCACGGCGGATGGGATGGTATTTTGGAAAGTATAACTCGCTGTGTTTCGGTACCTGAGCTTCTTCTTCTACGACGCTTGAGGTGGCATCATATCGCTGCCTCTGTTTCTCCAGATGGAGCTTGACTCTGGGGAAGGTGGGTAACAGCACAACACGCAGAGACATGTGCGAGACGGACCACCAGACGCGATAAAATGAGACAGAAAGAGAGTTTCAATGCACATGAACGAGAAATAGACGAGGGTGTGTCGTCGCTGCCCGGGATCATGAGTGTGTCTTGCCCGCTGGCGCCAAACATTCATGTCATGTACAGTACCACGACATGTTGTCGTCCACTCGCAATCCCTATGCTATTGATGAAGGCCAATGTGTTTGTTGTGCCTGCCAACATCTGTTCCGCACGACGACAATCCTAGCTAACCTGCGCTGGTTCAGGCGGAAGTCCTCCTTTGCCCGTCTTAGCGCTCGGCTGGTTTCGCGACTCGGAGTCATTCCCTGACGGGAAAAATGAACAGTTTTCGTCGTCACTGTCCTCTCGGTGTGTCTCTTGATGATCGGTATTCCTGGGGGCGGGTGATTCATGCATGTCTCGATAATATCTCTGTGGGATTTCAAACAAGCCCTTTGCACCTCATGATGGCAAAAATAAATATATTGTAGCCGTGGGTGAAAACATGACCGAATCCCGGTTGAGGCCCGACGTGAAACGTTCAACAGCCTATCGTAACCCGTCCCACTCCAGTCAAAACAAAGCCCACACCTCAACCCAATAAGTAAGTTGATGAAGCTTACCGCCGACTGCGTGAGCTGAAAGTCTACGCCCGAGAGCGCGTTTGATAGGTTCAACAGGAGCTTCTCCATGTCCGTCTTCTCCTTCTCAATGCCGTCTCCTGCTCGCTTCAGTTGGGCTTCGAGACGAGCCACTTGCGTCGTTAAATCTTTCCTGGAAGAACGGGTGGGCAAGGGTGCGGCGCAATAACGGAGTATTTGTTGAAATGACGGAGGAACTGAAGCGAATATCGTAGGTGATTATCTTCTTTTCACAGCACACAATGAGCGGCCAAGCCTTTCGCTCGCTGTTTGCTCGCTCGTGCGTCGGGATGTCTACCCCAGGCTATGCCGGCTACGCTTTCGGCTTATTAGTTGACGTTATGTCTTCCACAAAATTTTATCTCTGTGACTCAACAATAGATGTATTCAGTGGAGGCAAGATCGTTGTTGGGCAGGGAAAAGCTCGAGTCTACAAGAAATCGTAAGAACATGGACATCAACATACCAGGAGCGTTTGATTCCCAAACTAAGAGCTAGTGGTCGGGTGAGGGGTGAAGGAACGAGAACGAGAGGTTGTTTTACCGTCCGATCTAGACTCTTGTACATCTGTTCATTTCCTGCTTGTCCAGGTGACGCGCACGATGGAAGGCGCATTCACGGACGCGTGGTTGATCGGTGCTGGAGATAGCGTATGGGACGACAGGTAGTGGTACACGTTGGCCGAAACGACGCTCTCGAGAGGTTTCGACAACAACGGGCATTGTTCCGGTCGGGACGCGCCACGTTCGACGATACCGGGCCCCCCTCAACCGATTCCCTCGACGTTGCACACTACTGTACTGTAGTACTGTACACCAATATTCAACACCCCCATCCGGCTGTACATCTCGACTCTAGGGACGGACAGTCACAGTCGAAACAGAAACTTGGGATCAACTTGGCACTCTTCTTGGGGGCAACGCATAGAGCTTTCGATCTGGTCCAGGGAAGGTATCGAGATAGGTGCTTCATTGATGCGGGGCTAGCCCGGTTTCGAGGTGTCGAGATAGGTGCTTGATGAAGATCATGGGGGAATGCATCAATCTCGGAGTGCCCGCGTACCTAGCCTCGACTTCGAGCGCTGCGAGCTTGCTCCTGTTGGACTTGAGAGTCGCGAGCTGCAGTTGCGTAGACGCTAGCCCGTCGGACAGAACGCGAAGTCGCTCACGATAGCCGCGGTCAATCTTGTGCTTTTCTGCCGCTACCGCTGCCGGCCCTGTCGGCCCCGTCGTTGTACAATAGACGCGCCATAAAACAGAGGTCGGCATCGAGTGGACAAAGGGAAAATTTGGGAGGTTGACAGCCAACCATAACAAACACACGTTATTCATGGTGTTCTCGGTATTCGTATGCTTGACACCCAACAAGAATTTCAGTTATCCTAGTATTCCGGACGGCGGTACGAGGAAGCATCATTCGCAAATGTCGCGCGACTGAAACAATACGAGGCGCGGGTGGAGGTAATGCCACAACAGTTGGTGTAGCTTAACAACACAGTTCGGTCCAACGCCACAATATTCCCTTATGTTTCCCGTGGGTGATGCAAGCGGCGCAACCGCGGCCCTACCAGACAGGACCCCTCACCTCCCGTCCCCTGTTGGGCCTCGGCGGACTGCATCTCTCTAGAAAACTTTTCCTTTTCCATGCCAAAGCCCGTGGCTAGCTGTTGCGCTCTGACAGAAAGCGTTGCCTGTGTTTTCTCACGATCAACTTCTGCCTTCCTCAACCGCCCGCTGCGCCTATCACAACCCACGCGAGCCGCGTGTGGTGAGGAAGCAGTGGGCATTAGGAGGGTGGACACAAGGGTAGCTTGATATGGCGCAAACTATAGGTCCGCCTCGATCTCGGGTCTGCATAGATGAAAAGCGTCGACACCGAGACCTACCACGAGCGCGTTAGGTACTTCGATGAAGACTGAGAAATCGAGCGAACGACCGTGCGTGCTGCCTGCTGTAAATACATAGATGAACATGACCGCTGCTATTGTGTTTCACTCCTCGTCCTCTCTCCCGCTGGTAGCGCCCCCGCCCCCGTGTTCTTCAAAACAGCCTACAGAAGCGATCAGGTTGTTAGTCACTACAACGGGAGCTCACCGGCCGAGCTCAGCCTCCGCCACCGCCACTCTACGATTCAAGATGTCGTATTCTCGGGAGACCGCTTCCATTCGAGCGGCAGTAGAGGTCTTCTCCCGCACATAGGCTTCCTTTTCAGATCGCAGCATTCTTAAGGCTTCCTGGAAATGGCATCGACAGCGCATGCTTGTTTTGAAGACGACCAGGTCTTGTGGATAGGGACAAGAACGCGTTTGGAGACGAAAGTGGGTGACTGGGTCCAAAACGTTGGTCCTAAGAAGCAGACTCAGAGAGATCAACATTGGAAAGGAATCAGGTGCAGACCAGTGCGTTTTCGAGACTAATCTGCTACGCTTTCAAGGGTGGTGTTGCAGAAAGTTCTAAGACCGATCGATTAGTTTTTTGGCTAACCTGGGCGTACTGCCGCATGTACTCGTTCGAGGGTCGAGGAAATACTAGCTCAAGGCACCAGGCGGTTCAAAGAACATTGATTGTACTTGAGGAAAACTGTAAGTTAGCGGTGTGAGCTATGTTGAAACTAGGCCTGATACAGGGTTCCTCTTCGTCGGCACCCGCCTTATTGCCAATGCTAAGCGCAAGTGGGCTCACAGCCAGCTCTCTCGACATGGAGGGAGCCATTAACTACAACAGGGTTGGAGGGAGAGAAAATGCTGCAAGTGCCGGCTGCACTCATCAGAGGAAAGGTACACACCACCATGTGAGTCTGAGTAGGTACGACGAGAGCAAGTGAGTATGGATTCTGAGCGGTCCAGGGAAGAACCAACCTCGTGAATCAAGCGAGACGTCTTGACGTTGATCTACTCTACCATAGTTTGGATGGAGATTTGCCGACACGAATACCAAAGGGACGGGGAACTGTCCAGACAACAACATAGTCTATTACACGTAAAACGTTCTTCTCTGGACACGCGAAAAAGCTGCACACACACCTGATACGCTGTTAACTACTTTGTACCATGTATCTCCATCAAGACGTTGATTCCAAGAAATAATCGTGGAATCGCCGCATCGCATTATTTCGTCGTGTTTATTATTTCATGGTATTACACCTCTCAATTAACTTAGAGGGCCGCTGCGTGTTGCTACAGCAGCTGCTCCAAGGGAACCCTCGCCAGTGAACAATAGCAAGTCCTTGTTCTTTTTTTGGTCCCACAGCCACCGAACTGTAACTAAAGTGACCCCTTGAGTACTGCCAACTGCTTATGTTAGTCTATCCCTACTTGCAATACCGGCGTTGTTTCTCGTCCCACGCACAAGCTCTTTCTCTTACCCTTAGTTGGCTGGCCTCTGAACTATCCAAGCTAAGCTTTGTCTCGACCCGTACGATGGCAGCACTCAGCTCTCGCAGCCCTCGATCAACCGCTTCAGACTGTTGTTGCTGATGTTGATGATGCAGCATCGATTGACTGACAGTACTCCCGAAACGTTGCTGATGTTGGCGTTGATTCCGGGGGTCTAACAACAACGTCCTAGTACGCAGCTCAGAGACAAGGCGGTCCATGAGAGACGATGATGGTCCAAGGGCCCTCTCTGCCAAATTCGAGCCTTGAGAGCCCCATGATCTAATCTTGCCAAAAATGTTGGGCTGTCTGCTGCGTTTGGAAGCTCCGGAGAATCTCTCGATGGGATCGGAAGGTAGCAACTCCAAGTGCGGAGGTGTTGGTTGTGATGCCGCTGCTGGTGGTGCTGTTGGCAATCGACTGGACGTGATCGTGGAAATGCGCTGCAGAATATTGGTAGAAGACGACTTTGCACGCTGGCCTGCCGTAAGCGCCTGGTTGTCCCTGGAGAATTCGGAGCCACCACTGGAGTCCGCCATTGCGCTTAGCCCCAAGCGGCACCACCGTGGCCGCAGGCAGCTGGTCCTGTAGGTGGTTCTGGCCGTAGGACTGATGACGTTGACCCGACACCATCGGTGAATATTTCTGTGGGAAACAAGGTTTACGCTCGATGATGCATCCGTCCTGGCCAAGAGAGAAGGGAATCGTGCCGCTGCCGCGTGCGCATCAGTGCTACGTAGACAAACGGCAGTGCTGAAAGCAGAGGTTTCGGTCCCAAAGAACTGCAACACGACCACCAACGCAACCCCGACACCGACGTTCGGCCGACAAGATGTCGCCATTTGGCCAACCGACCGGCTGGATATGCGGCTGTTGGTCAAACAACCACGGTTCGGTGGAGGTTTTAAAGCTGTGGGGCGACAAGCACCTGGACTTAGCTACCGCCGAGCGGCTCGATCATACAGAGGGTTTGAACGTTGCACATTAATTTCGACGAGATTTGAGATTTGAGATTTGAGATTTGAGGGTTTCCGTTTCGTTTTGACACATGCTTGCGGAACCTGCGGAAAACCAAAATGATCTTTGTACCAACTTGGTAGTAGTCCCGCCGCCGCGACGGACCAATCACAGTAGAGCTTCACGTACAGGTTCGGAAAGCTGACATAGTTGATGGCGCCGCAACAAGCACACGCAACGGACAAACGGACACCCCGCCGCGCTGCCGTACAGCACACGCCGCGCTGCACCACAGCGCACACCACAGGCACAAAACAAGAGAGAGGGGACAAGAAGGCAAACTTTCGCTGTTGCAACACAGCATACACAGACACGCCACAAACCGCACCACCGCACCAGAGGACGAGCGGCGACTGCCTACACAGCGGTACATGCAACCCCCCCCCCCCACCGTGCCAGAAACGCTGGAGAGGGGACAAACACCGCGTCACACCCCACCGCACCAGAGAGTGAGCGATGGAGAGAGGGGGTACGCACAAAACACAGTCATATACATGTGCACGACAGCATATCTCCACTGTCGGGTGGCTGGTGTCCTTTCTCTGAACCTGCGATCTTTCGTGGAGAGGGCACAGCAGTCTGTTGTGTACCTTCTCCTTCTGTGTCAAGCCACCCCGAGGCAGAGAGATGATATGGGATGTGAACATTTGTTCCCAGACCACAGCAACAGGCGCAAGGACCAGAGCCGGGAGTCCTTCCCGTGCCGCTGCTGCAATCAACGGCTTCCAGCAGCAGCATTGATTGGATGGGTGTCAGGGTGGTCTACGGATATACGGATATACCATTGTGCGCCTACCGCATTTTACTAGGTAGATCTGTGCTCTGGCCGAAGAAGGTTATCTGCCGGCGCTGCTAGTTATCCCAGTGATGTTTGCCATCCCGTGGCAGTCTGCGCCAACACCTCATTGCACGCATAGCTCTACCAAGGGATAGAACTGTTGCAACGCTAACACCCATTCCCATGCCGACCCCCTACACGAGCTAGGCTCTAAGCGACGGCGTCCAACGGGCAGCAAGCACCACCGAAGCGACAGTGTCGAAGAGACAAGGTCGAACAAGGGGATCGCCGCAGCCAAAAAACACGAACAACACGGGGAAGATGACCACCAGAATGTTTCGCCCCGCCCCGCCCTACCGCCCCCGACCAGTGGACTATGTACACTCCCGCGGCAGCGGGAATATACGCACAGCACCGGCAACAGTAGAGGCTGTGAGGACGGCCCAAGCAACACTACACTATAGTGGACCTGCGAGGGCCAAAAGAATGCACACCAAAACCACTGACGTCGTCTAGGAGTGGCGGCAGTGACGGTGGCGGCGGTACCAGCAGGATGTCAACGCAGCGCCGATCCATGGACGAGATCGAGGCGGGGGTGAAGCACGAGATGCGGGAAAGTCCCGCAGATCTCTGGATCCCTTACGGTGACGGGGGGCAATAACTCCTCTGGCGTCGCTATAATAGTCCGGTGGTGAGTACAAGAGTAGACTGGGCGTGGTAGCAGAGAAGGTTTTTGGAATGTAGGACTTGAAATCTTTTCCGCGGTACAATGCGGTGTATAGGTTTGCGCCGAAACTGCTCGACAACAGCACCAATACAATCGCCCGTCGGTGGTCGGCAGTACGTACGGTAGGTACTTGACAGGTATCCGAACAAGTGGAGATTTGGGCCTAGTTTTCTGACTAACGGCAAAGTCCCTCGGGTGTTCATGCAAGGTGTCTGAACATCCTATATCTAGGAAGAAATCGAGTTTGTTCCTGTCCGCATTGTGGCGAGCGTGGGCAATCGAATGAGTGAAATACACAGGAACGTTGGGCGATAGTAGGAGACAAGTTTGCTACATGATCAGTTAGTTATGAATGCCAATCGGATGAGTGAAATACACACGAACTCTGGGCGGTAATAGGAAGAACTTTGTTACATGGTCGGTATGAATGCCTATCAACCTGCTGTGGCTACTAGCTTTCGCACTCGCCCAACATGTTCTCCTCTTGTTGTGTGTACGGCTGCAGCAGACCACAGCCGGCAGGTATGACATAGGCTGACGAAGTGCTGACCGAAGCATCAACTGATGGTTGTGCTTCGCGCTTTGGAATGAAATCCATCGGCCGAAGGTCTGAGACACATCTGGCTGTTATTCTACACCCACGAAGTTCCTTGTACAGGCAAGCGAAAAACATGCAAATTGTTTTGTTTTCGTGTGCGCGTAGTGTTACGCCTACGGGTTCCCGATTTCGAGACAACAACAGCCACATGTTGGAAACCAAAGTTGCAAGTGCCGCCCATTTTGATAGGATGATGGATACGTGTGGACAAGTGAAGATTTCTTGAAAATCGAGCTCAGTTGGTTGGTAGAATACTGCTTTCTACCGGCATTATCACTCAACTTTCTCCGTACAATACTTTTCCCGGAAGTATTCGGAAGAGTGTTGATTCATCCCGTCTCGTATAGAATGTTGCATCTATCGACATGGATTTTCCTAAACCATGCAAACACATGCACAATCCAAGCACATGCCACACACTCACTCCAAACACATAGCATACACTCACTTCCAAACGCAGAACAAACATTCCTTTCAAACACACACTAAACGCGTACCACTATGCTCACCCCCAACACGAAAGACTCGCTCCAACCCCCGAACAAACCATCACTTCAGGCACATGCCAATAACTCACTCCAAGCACATGCCGGACACTTACTTCAACCGAACAACAAATACACGTACCACTTTACTCACTCCAAACACAAAACACTCCAAACACCAAACAACCGCTCACTTCAGACAAACACGATACAACCACTCCAACTCATACCCAACACTCACTTAAGCCAAGTAACAATACACTCACCTTCGAACACAGGTCACTCACTCCAAACACATTCCAATAACTCAGTTCAGACACGTTCCACACATCCGAACACTCCCGAACACCCAACCTCATACAATCTAAAAGGCTCACTGGAACACATATACGAAACACTCACTTCAACCAAATGACAACCACTCACACAATAAACCACAAGGCCGCCTGATTGTATCCATCAGGCCATTATGAGCTTTGGACGGTCGTCAGAACTCTTTCTTGTTCTTGGCTCGTTGTTCTGCCCATTATTTATCTTTCCCTCTGCCGTTCAAAGGGTACCTCCAGCTCTTCCCGCTGTCCCTTCCTCGCAACCTCGTGTGTATGTGCCAGCACCAGAATCGATACAGTTGTTTTTTCAATGTTGTCTTCAGATTCTCCAGCTTAAGGTGAAAAGTTGCGTATGGCAAGATTCCAAGAGTTTGTGGGGATACATTCCGCACTCTCGCCATCTTCCGTTATCATGATCACCTTCGCGCGACCTGTCATCCAAAGCCGTGCGCAATGTTATGACAAATTCGATTCAACAATGTCAGTACCATCTCGTTTCGGTTGTTCACTCGTATCACAATGTTGCCAACTTTTTAATTATCGTAAGTGCATGATTCCGTTTTTTAGTGAATGAAGTTTTGCAGTGCAGTCAGCTCTCTTGAAACTCTCAGCTGTTCTGGAAACAGCTCTAGATGAATAGAACCTAAGGGTGGGAAGCAAGAGTGAGCGTGCGTGCGACCCTTGACGGAGCCAGCTTTCCGGACGGTCCTCCCTCAAACGTCGTTACAGGCAGTCGTCAGCTTTGATATACACCAACCCGACGTTCTGATTGGCCTAATGTAACCCGATGATATGTACTCCCTTCGGTCATTGGGTTTGCTCTTAGAACCTAGATCTGCCGTTGGCCCACTTCTCTACAAGGGCCTCGTCCAATGGACGTCGTCCTTGGTAACCGTCTCTACTCCTGGTTGATCAGTCGGTGCCGTAGTCAATTATACACTCAGCATTGTGCATGATGACCGATTTTCAAGCCTATCGCCTCGGGAACTTCTCTGAAAACCAGTTCTCATGTGAACATATAATATCCAATCAATGCACCCCCTCTACCAAACGCAAAGCATCCTGTCATCACAGCTTATCGTGCCTACTATCTCCTCTGCTACAGACTACTATCTTCCGGCTGGAGATAGTGCGCGCCTTGGGTGAACCGTCGGCAGCAGCAGTGAACACAGCCGGGACGCCTATCTCCGTCTGATATTGGCGCCATAGGTCTCTAGACTGTACTGTAGTAAAAATATCTTGACAGGCGAATCCACGCAATCGTGAGGGCGAGGGATGAATAAGCCTTGAGAAGCCTTGATGCTGACAGCCGCCCAAATCGAAGGGTGCACAACAGCAAAGGGGAGGCACGCCGTGAGGCATCTCGCTGTGTTCAGCCGCCACTATACCTTTTCATTTCATCTGCACTTCCACCCTCATTTTCACATCAATTTCATTCACTCATATTCATGTTCATAAACGGTTTCAACAACCTCTGCTTCGCCACAAAACGACTGTGGCTGAAGTCGTTCAGTGGGGCAACTCGCAACAGGGTGATGTTGACACGTGGGTGGAAAATCGGTGCTGTCACGCGAACTGGGGATTTTCTCACCACCTGCCCAAACGATCGTGGAAAACGATGGTTTCGTATGCACGCAAAATTTGACCTTGCGGTCGTGATGCAGGGATGACCTGAATGAATCCTTCACGCGATGAAGCCGGAGAACCCAATAACTGCGACGTGCTCTTGCTCATGTATGACCCGGGCTGGTGCCCTCAATTGTACCGAAAGGCGTAAGGATATCCGCGTCCAGAGTACATGGGCATGACAAAACCTAACCACTCTGAGAATTCGCATCTCAACTGTTGGCGTAGTCGGACACGGACGGACGTGTAGTGCTGCCAATCGATGCGGCAAGGTACGTGTCGTTTCACTTACTGCCGACCGCGTAGTATACTGCAGAAGCTATTTTTAGAAAAGCACAGCAACCCAATCGTGAACACAAAGAACAAAGAATCGAGACATGATTAACAACTATTTTCTCTTTTTGACATCACCATGAGAAAAGGCACGAAAAACACACCCATCAACAAGCTAAATTCAACAAGATAATGTCTATGGCGCACAAACGCTGCTGCTGCTGCTGCAGCTGGCGCTTTCCCCAGCAAAAACCTTCACTGCTCTTCCCTCTACAACCCGACCCACGACACACGTGTTGAGGTGCATGCACTCGACGGCTAGCTGTGAACGGGCTGGCTGGCACCAGGAGAGGGAAGCACCGCAAGCGCGGCAACAAACCAAGAATGAATGCAACGCGAAACCTACACACACCAGACAGGTACCTGTCCCTGTCGTGGGATTGATGTGGTTTGCGGCATGCATGGCGCTTTCAAAAACGTAATGCAGGATCTTTTTGGACCCGAATCGCCTACGGTACTCCCGGTGTGCCCTCCCGCAAACTAAAGGCGCAGAAAGCAGATGGCGAATGGGAGGATTTCCGACGTGCATTCCTCAACCAGCCTTCGTCATCTTCGCCTTCAAGAATGACGGCAAAACCTTGTCCACACTGAGAAGAAGGTGAAACTTCCAACAACTGCGGAAAATTCCCGTCGACAGTCAAACGCAGGCATCATGGCAGTCACCCGCCCTCTAGTAATCCCATGCTAAACCGACTTTTCCATGGCGCCCACGGTTAAACTGGCAGACACGCGCACGCTGAGGCCCCGGTGTTTTGATGGTGGCGTCTCACCCACGACATGAACAACGCCACATTCTACCGCCCGTGGCTCCCCGACCTATGGCTCCGCTGTCACAATAAAAGTATAAGTATCATGCACATATTACTGGTGTCCTATTATAGCAATAAACCTGAACAAATACCGCCCCGAACACACTCACAGAGAGCTCTCTTCTGCAGCCTTCAGCGCCTTCTGGCAAAGCGGCGCCGATGCCGCCAAACCACGTGTCCCCACTGTTTCCCTGTCAGACACGACTTCTAACCTACCACGCAATAATTTTCCTAGGCTAACTCCTAGGCTAGGCAGGAAGAAACACACGCACAAAAACGTTGGGGCGGAAAAAGGCGCAACACAAAACCTAAATTACGCACAATATTTCCGTCAAAGAAACCCGCACACATGCTTGGCGTATTCGTACCCCCGTGGATCGGGAAGATACACGTGCGTGCGTGCGACGGAATAATGTGCGGGGCCGCGTGTTTCGCGACCCCTGTGCCCTCCGCCCCCCCTCTACTATTCCTCTCTACTATAGCTGCCGCACCACCATGCAGCCTAAGAGGCTATTATTCCCTGTCCCATGGCCAAATTTGCTTAAGGTACGCATCTTACTTCAGTACGATTTGAGTTTTACCACAGGATACGTCTGCTGCCAAAAACGACGCCCGTCAAAAAAAAGGAGGCACGAGAGAAGGAGGGTCTTACAACCTCCACTCCCCCAAAACGCGACGCGGTTGATACCCGACAAACAAACAAATAAAACACCACTCGTACACACGCCTAAATGAACATGTACAAACACACACAATCCGTGCCCGCTCGTGCATGTGTACGGTCTTTTGCACTTCATCAGCAACGCATTCTCCATGGGAAAGCGAATCCGCATGCCGCACAGATAGACACGGTCGGCGGGGGTCGATTGAGGGGGGCACGCGCACAAAAAAAATCAGTACCAAGCGATGAATCGCTGAAAGAGGGAGTGGAGGTGCCACGCTCTGTCGCTGCTTGTGGTGAAAATATGAACAAGAGAATAATGCAACAACACGCTGCGTTGCTCCCGGCATCCTACAACACGTTTCAAAAACGTATTGCATATCCTAAGCGAAAAAAAAAGTATGTAGTTCAGTCCCGCTTTCTCCATGACTTCTCTCGTCTAACCGCCACGACGTGACCTTCGGGCCCAAAGTGAGACAGACGGATAGATGGCAACATCGCCCTGCCCTTTCGCTGTATAAGGGGTCTCCACTACGGTTCATCGGCCACAACCTGTGGAAGCTGAAGAAAACGAGCAGCTGGGACGAGGTCGCCGACGATACCGTCACGGATAAAACCGGTGGCGATCCACGTCTCTGGGCAATAGATCGCCCGACCGGATCCATCTTCCCATACCACAAAAAACCTCCGACAGCTTAAACGGATACGTGCTTGGCCAAAAAACAGCCACAGAGTTTTTTTCACAGACGACCCCCGCCGTGCCACCCTACCCCCCCCGAACACGGACTCTGCTTACGCCGTCGCCCCCTCCTCCCCCGGAAGGAAAAACGCTACAACATCCAGGAAGGGGCCGTTGGTGTGCTGGCGGTAGGGCGGTCTCCGCCCGAAACAAACATCGCGCAGGGCACTGCTGCAGCGGCAGATGGCAGCACTCGACCAACCTACAGCCGCTCCAAAAAAAACATAAAACACGATAAGCAGCTGCCCGCACACACGGACGGCCGCCTAGGACACACCACCAAAAACCGCGTGAAAACTAAAACCCAACACAGATTCGAACCAACACGTAACACCCCGACCCCACATGCAAAAAAACAAGCACGATAAAAAAATCACCACCACTCTATCGCCTCCCCTCACTCCCCCCCTCCCCTATGTTGCGACACCCCGAGCTGCGAGCCGCCGCCCGACCGATACCCGGACGTGTTGTTCGACGATGAAGTCGCCCTCGCCGTGGCAATCCCGCTGCCGCTGCCGTTGCCGCTGCCACTCCCGCTACCGCCGCCGGCGTTGTAAGTGTTGCCGTTCTCCAGCAGGGCGGCGATCTTGGCGAGGTGAATCTCGAGGGAGCTCATCCTCGCCTCCAGGCGGGCCGCCCGGTCCTCCGCCATCTTGCCCGATTCCCGGAACGACTCCCGGAAGCTGTTGGCGGTCGTGACGGTGATGTCGTCGCGGAGCTGCTTGACGTGCTCTACGGTCGTGCCCATCTTGGCGTCTCGAGGCAGAACCTGTGAGGTGCGGGCTCTCTGCGGTTAGTTCTGGCATCGAACGCGCCATAGCTGGCCAATTCAGGTCGCGAATCGTATTCATTCGAAATACAGAGATGAAAAAAAAAACGCGAAAAGATTTCGTCGAATTATCGAGCAGTAGCAGCAGCAGCAGCAATGGAAACCACAACCTCCAGACTAACAACCACAACAACGGCGTGCCTGCGAGTCCTTGAGCGGGTTCTTAAGCTGCCGCCGGAGGTCATCCACCCCGATGTTGGCAAGCCTCTTCAGCAGACCCGCGAGGTCGTAGTCTCCCCCCCTCTGGAGCTTGTCCTTGCGAGCGTTCCTCGAGGAATGCTTTCCGAGACCGCTGGTGCCGTCGGAGCTCCCGTCCTATAAATGAACAAATAACCAGCAACAGCAACAACAACGAAAAAAACACGGCGGGGAACGGCGGCGCGTGATCATTATACGACGGCAAGGGAAAATCGTCGCACAAGAAAATGAACCATGAACCAGTGCGACGTGTTCTCGCAATGCAGAGCCAAGCAACAAGGGTTCTCACAGGCAGCGAGATGAGCAACACTATTTTGGCTGCCTACGACGAACTTAGGAAGGCTGCGGGGAGTTACGAAAGAAAAGACAGGCAGACCGCCTAGCAAGAAACAGAACATCGCTCAACGGAACGGGTAGAAACAAAACACTACACATTCACACAACTAAAACAAGCACAAGAGTTCTACGCTACAATCAAGCCGCACTACTTCGTAGCAAAAAAATAAACAAAAACCAGGTTGGTCATCAAACAACATTGCCACATAGTTGATCGTTAATCTGTGCAACAGACGAACTTGTTGTGCCTTCGCAAGAAAACGAGGGCAACAAGAGGACTCACCCCAACGAATATGGTGAGCAATCCAAGAAAAAGTGCTATCATCACGAGCCCGGGGGCGGTGATGACGTACTTGAGGCGCTCTGACTTGCGGTCCACTTCTTTCGAAGCCTGCGTGTCGACAAGGACGGTAGCGTTGTAGTCAGCAAGCCGTCAGTCACAGGGCGGTACACAAGGCGTTGAACAAAAAAAACACGCCAACATTCCTGCTTCCCATTCCCGTCCAGAGAGCCCGGAAAACACAAATCGCCTCAATTCTTCATTACGAAAAATACTCGTCTAGATGATAATACCACACAAAATAAAAGAGCACCATATCAAAATGTGTGACACCAACACTTCAACCTTCCCCTTCCACACCCACATCGCCCAACGCAAGACAGCACCGCACCTGCCCCCCGAACAAAAGGTGCCAGATACTCCACGGGATGGACACAAACCACATGGCGATCGCGAGGGCCGCCCCCAGCGGCCCCATCACCAGCCAGAACAGGAAGCAGCCGATGCGCATCATGAGCAGGGGGTACTTGCTCTTGGGCACGCAGGGCTTGAGGAGCAGGCAGGTGGTGAGGTGGACCAGGTTGAGCGGCGACGGTAGGACGTCGTGCTCGACGACACGGTTCCACTGCTGGACGATCTGCGTGCGGGTGAAGTGGAACTGCGGGTGTGCGGGCGTGCGGGGCAATAGCGAGAACGAGAACGAGAATGAGGATAAAGGACGACGGGAGCAAGGCAGACGAAGCAACAACAACAACAACAACAACGACAACGACAACGACAACAACAACAACGATAACGATAACGACGAAAACGAAAACAACATCATCGCTGTTTCTAGCAGCTGCAAGCAGCAGAGGGAGCAAACCCACCTTCGCCTTGGCCTGGCTACGGACTTCCGAGTGCGCTCCCGTGAGGAAGGCGATGAGGAGGTTCAGCAGCACGATTCCCATCACGGTCAGGAACGCCACCATCAGTCCAACTCCAGCCGAGCCGTATCTGTTGCGAGAGGCGGCGCGGGGGCGGGGAACGGGTTGCTACTTAGTTCCCCATGACGCGAAGAAAAAGGGTTCTAGAAGTGTGATGCCGAGGTCTTCCCGAAAAAAAAAAAAACCCGACAAATTGTGTACGTACTTTGGAATGCAAGACACCCCCTAACATACGTGTTTTCCTGGGTCCTTTGTGCCGCCCCCATAAAGATACCCTTGCCGGCCTCTTACAATTTCTTCGAATTTCACCACCAATCAAACAGACCTATGACCGCGAGTATCTTGGTCTCAAGAAACGGTTACAATAGTCCTCCTGCAAATTGGCTTTTTCTGCTAAAGTAATTGCCCCGCACCTGACGCCGGAGAACTCGTTGAAGTCGAAGTCTCCGAACATGGCGCGGAACATGGTCAGCGCCGACTCCGGGAAGGTGGAGAAGGACGGGAGGTAGATCTCGGAGATGTCGAACGACATCGGGTCCAGGGTGGCGGAGTTGTCGCCGCTGCTCGTAAGGAGACCGCTGCTCATACACCAAAAGAAAAAAGAAGCAAAAAGCGATGGCGATGCCACAAGATCGTCAGCACAGATGAAAGACAAGAGCAAATAAGGTCACCACAAAGAGTGGGTTTAGGTTTTCGCGTGAAAGCGAGAGAGAGGGAGAGAGGGAGGGAGGGAGGGAGGGTCTCTCCACTGGTGGGTAGGACGGCTGGACGGCGTCTTGGTTGAATCGAACCTCTCCAAAACATGTGGTTGGTTCTCTCCAGTGCCTCTGCTTCGTGTCTGTCTAGCTGCCCCCAACCTCTCCGGCTGCGGCTGCGGGAAGTGACCGCGAATCCCTGTATGTACATCGCAACACACGAAGACCCGCTACCAAGCAACGACGTGGTAGGGGGATCAAGACGGAGATACCAGGCTCCAACAGCACCAACAGCACCAACAGCAGCAGCAGCAGCAGCAGCAGCAGCAGCAACACTCCATGCCCATACCAACATTTACCAGCAGCGACAAAACAACATCCTCCTCAACCACACGAGCCAGCGGTGCAAGACACCAACGACGCACCCCCGGAGCCCCCCCCCCCCCCATCTCACCGTGCCCCCCCGCGGTTAAACCACAGCACCCCCTCCGTGTCCTCTTCTTCCTCCGGAAGGCTGTTGGAGGACGACCCATCGTCGTCATCGAGGCTAGGGGTGGTCCCGCCGAACAGGGCGAACATGGCCATCGCGAACCCGAGCAGGATCACTCCGATCACCACTCCGAACCGCACGACTTCCTTCAGCATTCGGAAGAGGATCTGCCACGCAAAACAGAAAAAGGCCGTGAATCGAATTGGCACAAAAAAGAAAGCGTGCAAGTATTTTCGGGTTGGAGACACGGAAGATTTGGACAGACTTGAGCGTTGAGAAGCCACGGGAAGGGATGAGCAGGGGATGAGTTGGTGGGGGCTTCGCGATTTCGGGCCAAGGGTTTGCACGTGGGCGAACGCTATTCGGGTTTTGAAACTCGAGGTTGACGACGAGGCGGTAAAGCATTCGCCGGGAGGTACGGGGGTGTTATGCACTGGACCCCCGTTGGATGCTGCAGTACAGAGAGGATCTATGTGCGCGCGCATGTCCGAGAGAGGTATCCACGCCAAAAATCACGGACACGGTCAACATTAATGGTACGCACGGGGGGGGGGGCGGCGCCAGCTACAACAGTCCCATCGTGCTATTCTGCCCACGCAAGCTCAACTCGTGACGCGGCCCAAAATTCTTCGGCCGCCAAACGAAACAGATGACCGCAGTACTGAAACATCGGAAAGAACACGAACCCCCTACAACATCGATCGACATCTGCCCACCTGGACCATGAGCCCGAGGTTCTCGTCGATCTGCGCCAGGAACAGCACGCGGGAGAAGAAGAGCGGCGCCGCCATCGCGAAGAACAGCTGGGCCAGGAAAAACGCCTCCTCCTGCAAGAAACAAACCAGACAGACACAACGACACACGACGCTTGAAGTTTCAGGTGACTGCTGCTGTTGTAGGTTCACACCGTGATTGCCGCTGCTGCTGCCGTTGTTGATGACAATGACTCGTTTGGTTGTCTTCGTTTTACCAATGGCCCCCAATTGTTGAACTGTTTTCACATTAAAAACCGTTCCGATCTCTGCTCCGTACCTCCTTCAAACGTCCGCATCGGTCCACTGCTGACGACAACTTCGTCCGTGGTCACAGGCCAAACACGCCTTCTCTCCCCTCCCCGAAAAAAATACCAACAGTCGCGGCGACTTCGATTGCACGTGCCACGGATGTCTGGCGGTCCTCGGGCATGTACCGACGAGCCTCCTCCTTGCCCCTGAGCACGACCCTTGACCCCATGACAACATGCGTACCCCCCCCCCCCCCCCCCCGA
>FN649741.1:6571740-6638447 GCA_000310025.1 Ectocarpus siliculosus
TTCTTTGGGGGGCGGGCCAGTAGACCCATGGAGAACCCCCCCCCCCCCCCCCCGCACCTGAATCACGTCGCTTCCGAAGGCCACCATCCGGAAGGTGAACGCCGCGCAGACAAGTCCGAGAAGCACGGCCTCGACCACGTTCCACAGCTCAGACTGCCCCCTCAGCTTCCGCACGTACCGAGCCTCTCCCAGCTCGTTCACCATGTTTCCCTATCCGTTAGCGAGGTGCGGGGTGCAGAAGTGATTCAGACGATGAAGCTACATTCTTGAAAAGAGAAACCGCGGGTGTAGCCGAAGTGATCATTTCTTCGGCCAATGATGCGGGATTGACTCACGAAGGATACGATTGACGGCTTGTAGACAAGAGCATCGCAACGACAGACCGAACGAAGGTGAAAACAAATATGCAGGAAGATAAAAAAAAGTTAAAAGCAGCCGTTCATCTGTCGAAAGGGCACCCACCGCGGATCGGTCAACAATCGGCTTGTAGACGAGAACATGCAAAGAAGAAGGAAGGTGGTTGTAAAACAAAACATAGTACATAGGACAACAACAAAAGCGCTACGAAATTGACCTTTTGAGTGAATATCGCAAACGTGGTAGGTACCCATCGACGATCGGTGTGAAAGTAAGCAAGGCATCGAAAGCATCGCTCCCCCGCCTCTCTCAACGTGTAACCCCCTCACCAACATGTAGACGTAGAACGCCACCTCCTTGGCGGGTATTTTCGTGGGTGACTCCAGCTTTACCACGAAGCAGAAGAGGATAAGCATGGACCTGGTCCGGACACGCGCAGCACAGAGAAAGGAATAGTTCGTAAGAGAGAGAGAGAGAGAGAGAGAGAGAGAGAGAGAGAGAGAGTTGACTTTCGGAACCAATACAACACGAAGGACGTCAGCCAACGGGCAAGCATCCAAGGCAGGGCACAGAAAAAAAAAACGACACACGATAATATCCTTTGTGACGCCGGTTGGTACGTCCTCCGACTTAAAAACGCGGCGCTGACAGCGTGGTAGGCAGTAACATAGAACCCACAATATCACCACTACCACCGCCATCGTAACGCCGACCTAAATGAGCCCCCCCGCCAGCAACAAACTCGCCAGGGCAGCACCCCGCCAAAAACACACAACAAGAACATGGTGACGCATCGTCAAACTGACCCAAAACAAATATCACGACCACAAGACAGAATCAAGGGACAGACAAACCAGCCAGAGCAACACTGAAGGATGTTAGGCCAACAACAACAACAAGGCACCAGCAACATCCAACGCCAAGATGCTCACAGGTAGGTAACAACATCGCAGGCCATCCGGACCGCCGGAACCTCGTAGAAAGCGTCCGGCCGGCTCGCCAGACCAACGCAGTTGAACTGCAGCCCCGGAATCAGCGACGTCCTTCGCAAGGCGCTTCCCTGCTCGAGATGCAACCAGCGACAACAATAATTGTCCCAAAAACCGACGCAACAAAACGTTAAACAACGTGCGTTGAAACGAAAAAGTGGCGGACATTTAACATGACATAATGAAAATTCAAACACACAATTTGCGTATTCTATGTACCTGCTGTGCAGAGGCAAGATATTTCACCCGCCCGACAGCGGCTACGCGCTCAGTGTACATAAAAGGACACATTCACCCTCAAACCCTCGTCAAAAACCAAACAACGTGAAACTTTGGTAACATCATCTGTGTTGCCAAGAAAGAGATGCCTTCCAGCCGCCCCCAAAAAGGGGCAGCACAAACCACCACCACACCCGCACCTGGATCAGCTCGAAGGGGACGCAAAGCCTCATCCTCACGGCGCCGACCACGTTGTCCGGTGCGGCCCCGTACGGCAGCCCGAGCACAAACCTCCTGGTGTCCCTGTTGTGCATGTCGGGCATCTTCCAGCTCGCGCCGCTGAACACGCCGGGCAGGCCCCTGGAAAACTTTCGCGACACGTAGGCGAGCACGATGTTCGTCGAGAAGAACTCCAGGCGACGGGTCTCCAGCGCCCTGGCCAGGGGCCCCGTGAAGGAACTGATGCGCTTGCCCCCCATCTCGGGCTCGAGCAGCCACTGCACGGCCTCGAAGCCTTGCCCGGTGTCCATGTAGTTCTCCGCGAAGCCGGCCATGTTGGGCGGCAGCTGCTGGAGCATCTCCTGCACCAGCTCGTCGACGTCGGACTGTTGTGGTTCGGGGGGGGGGGGTGTTGTGGGGTGTTGTGGGGGGGGGGTGTTGTGGGAAAATATGAGAGAGAGTGAAGGGGGCGGTGTACTCAACAGCAGTGTGTAAGTTGTTAGACCATTGACCACGCGTCCTCGAAAGGACGAAACATGGGGAGGGCGCATTCATTGTGTTGTTGCACGAGATCCATATCAATCAGACTTACGCTGAGTGCGGAGGAGGCCGGGTGGATACTACACAACTGCTGTGCTATATTGGGGGTACCAAAAGAGGACCGCTGGGCATTCGGACCGACACAGCGGGATACAAAAAAAACAAATTTATCGGGGTGGCGTGGCATGTCCAACAAACGCCGATTTCGAGGGTGAAATGACCCGCTACTCCGGTCTCAAAGGCATCTCAAGGAGGTAGGTCACGGTGGCCGTGGTCTCTCATTCGATTCCAGCATGATTCCAACCCCATCCGGTTCGATCCAAATCCTCCATCCTAGAGCCAAACCTGCATGCGAAGCAAGAACTGCCGGTGCTTGGCATCCCTGTCCGCCGCGCGGCTCACCGCCCTCAGCACGTTGTGGGCGGGAATGAGCGGATTCCTGAATGAAAGTAGGAAATGCAAAGCGAATCCAGAGACAACACACAACAGGGAACAAAATGACAGGCGGAGGCGGGGGCGGGGGCGGGGGCGGCGGCGGCGGCGGCGGCGGCGGGGGGTAGTCATTGAACGGGAGGGAGGAAGGACACATGGGTGTGAAGAAGAAAGGAGCGGTGAGCCAGATGACGAGCCTTTCGAGAGCGCTCGTCTTCGCGAAGAGTGTACGTTGGGCGCGCCAATCAACGACGCTGGTTATTTCCTGTCCTGCCGCAGTGCCGCACGGTTCCCGTCTGAGACGTCAGCAACACGATGCTGTATGTTTGCATCGAAGCACAACACCCGGGTACGTACGCAGCGGTTCGCCATGCCTTTTTGTGTTTCGAGGCGGCCAATGATCCCGTCCCAGGCACGACTACAGTACAAACCTCGCTGTGGTGATGCCCTTCCAGATGCACCGGTTGAACGCCGCCGCCCCCACCGCCAGATCTCCCGAGAGCAGGGTCGTCACCGTCTGGTCACTTATTTCGCACCCGTACGCCATCAGGCAGCTCAGCGTGTCCAAACGCCCGTAGGCGGCGGCGTAGTCAACAGCGGTCCTGCGCAGAACAAAGCATCGCGGGGGTTTCACCGAGAGGAGAAGGGGAGTGTGTGATCGGTTTTGCATTGGAAGAGGGAAGCGTTTTTGTGCTTGTATTCGGTTTGTCCTTGCATGGTTTCATCGGTGGGGATGTTGTTTTTTGACCTTCTAACCCATGAGAAAAAAAAAAAAAGAACGCCAGTTTACAATCTAAACGAGCTTCAGAGGTTCCAGGATAAAAAATCATGGTCGTCATCACCATAATCGACACCAACGTAATCATGATCAACAAGTACAACAATATCACTACAAACCACTCGATCAACAACAAGCCAACATCATCACCACTGTCACTAACAACATCAATAGCAACAGCAAAACACAATAACGGCACCTCTGTACGCCTGTCCTTTGCCGTGCCGGCGCGCTCCTTCACCATCAACATCAGCAACAACACATCAACATCCACGACTGCCTTCACAATCAGCAACAACACATCCACATCATCACGGCGATCATCACAATCAGCAACAACACATCCACATCATCACGGCGATCATCACAATCAGCAACAACACATCAACATCGTCACGGCGATCATCACAATCAGCAACAACACATCCACATCATCACGGCGATCATCACAATCAGCAACAACACATCAACATCATCACGGCGATCATCACAATCAGCACCAACACATCAACATCAACGACGACATCACCATCACGACGGCCATCAATCACAACCAGCAACAACCCAACAAAGAGGGCACCCCACCTTTGCCGACGGGCTTCGTCGATGTCGCACATGCACCCGAGCAACTCCGACAGGAGGGGGTTAAGGCTGCGCGAGTCGAGGGAGCTAGAGGCCGCCGCGAACATGAGAGGCGTCGGCAGGTCAGAGTCCTTATCGTGAGACTGAGATAGCTGCTCCTTCAGCTGCGAAGGCAAAACGACGTATCCAGAGGGCGGGGTGGGGTGAGAATGTTTGATGGGGTTGAACGTCAGTGTCTGATGGAGGTGGATCGCACACAAGGTCAGAGCCGGATCAGAGAATCAGCCCGGGTGGGGGGTGGGGGGGGGGCACGTAAAGTGGCGAGATCATGACACGCCTTTCTTCAGGCGCGAAAATGAAGGCGGGAGGCGGCAAGCCGCAATACGATAGCAGCACGCACAGCAGGATGGGGGGCGAAACTAACTTCCAGAGGAGATGGGCGCAGATCCTTTTCTGGTTTGCGTATATGCCCCGCCCTGTGAAATTCCGTTAAAATATATGGTTCCATACGCTGGTAGCAAGCGTTTTCCTGTTGTGCTTTTTTTCTGTGCTGTGTCCTTTCAGAAGTGGTGGTACTGTATGTACTGACTGGTAGTTGGCGTTCTTCTGTCTTGTTTTCTTTCCTGTCCCGCCCTGTCACATATTGTACACACCTCGTCGGCCTCCATGTAGTTGACGAGGGCGGTCATGACGGCGCCCATAGCCTCGGCGTTTCCGCGGGCCGCCGCGTGGAGCGGGGTCCAGCCGTACTTAGCCGTCGCCGCCAGTTGTTCCGCCACCTGTAACGGCCAGAATACGAACCAAAACACAACAACAGAGGTGTAATGTCACGAAATAAACAAGGGCTTACACGAACGACTGGGTGGGAAGCGAGCGGCCATTGCGGGAACACGTGAACAAACATCATACGCGTACACGAACGACAGCGTGGGGAGCTGTCATTGTTGCAACACATGGATGGTGGCATGATACACGCGTATACAAACGGCTGGGAGGCAAGAAACCTGCCATTGTTGCAACAGATGAAGTCATCATACGCGTACACAAACGACAGGCTGGAAAAGCTCACATTGTTGCAACAGATGCAATCATGTTTAGCGTATAAATACATAACCTAGACGGAAACCTTCGTCATAACAGATGGCATGTTACATTCGCGTACAACACTATCAATACCAGGTGGAGCGCTGCTAATGTTGTAACAGACGAAAACCCCAACAGGCCAACAACAAAAATGATATACAGAAGTGGTCGTGGTCCCTGTACACGGCCGCTTATAGTTAGCGCCGACAGGTTTGCCCGGCTTTACGCACCTGATCTCTTCCCAGGTTGTCCTCGATGGCGACAACCACCGCACGGAAAACCTCTGCGCTCCCGCTCCAGGCGGCGTGCATCAAGGGGCACCACGCGCGGAGGTCTCGTGCCTGGAGCTCGTTCATCTGAAAACGACAACACACACAAGACAAAAAGAAGAAGGTACACGTCACGAAGAGCAAACAGAAACAGCAATAAAGAACACGGCGGTGACTTTATCGGGGGGAGGATGTTTTTCACCGAGCCGTGGCACGATTTTTTTTTTCTCAAATGATTGGTGTTTTATCGGGGGGAGGATGTTTTTCACCGAGCCGTGGCACGATTTTTTTTTTTCTCAAATGATTGGTGGAAAGTTTAACGAATGGAAGCGACGCCGCAGACAGCAGTGTTCCATAAAACGCACGAAACATGGCAGGGAGGCACAGAACGACGTCGGCGCATGCCATACTCTTTGCCACCCGGCTAAAAAGACAGTACCCACTCGCGGGCGTATCGTCTTGTCGGCAAGGATGGCAAAAACATCACGCCCGTAGCAACAGCAGCTCAGTAGCCGCTCATCCTATCACCACTACCCGCCACCGGAGTTTCCAACGCCTGGCAATCAAACAAAGGAGCCGTAGCAGCAGCAGCAGCTTACCGCGACTACCCGCACCCGAACATCCCAACCCCAGATGAACAAACGAAAGAGCCGCAGCACCACCACTACCCACCACCAAGCAGCAGCTATGAAGCATGCCACAACTACCACTGAACTTTCCAACGCCTGGCAACAAAAAAAGAAGCCGTTGCAGCAGCACCAGCAGCACCAGCACCAGCGAACCATCACTACCCACCACCCTGACTCACCAGCGCCTCCACCCCGAGACGACTCCTGATCGCGTCCATCACGGCCGTGTACGTCTGGACATTCTTGCCTGCCGCGGCCTGCATCAACGGCGTACCTTGCTCCCTGGCAACAACAAAAAAAGAAACGGGGATCAAAAGAGCCTCTGTCAGCCAGGCACCTGTCAGACAAAACAGAGAGAGGTCTGTACAAACATGACCAACACCCAGCGGGCGATGACAGACGATACGAAACCTCGTGTCTCTCTCGTGACTGCAACGATGAACGCCTCCCGCGACCCACTTCTACGACTATTTGCCACTAGCACCCTCCCGTTCCCGTTCTCCCATTCTAGGTCAGCACGCAGACAACGCACTACGCTAAATAGCGGTGAGATTAGGTCTCGTCCAAGAAGAAGAATACGGCAGTCTCCCATTGGCAGCGATGCAGCACATGACAGCAAAAAAAAAACAAAAAAAACGCAACAATCTTCTCCTCACCGGTCTTGGGCGACGAGCTCAACCTCCGCCTCCTCCTGGCTCATGGTCCGCACCATGGCGCCCACGGCCAGGACGTCTCCGGCCTCGATCGCGGACCGGAGGTCGGTCGGCGCCTCCCGCTTCTCGGCGATCGCGCCGACGACGCCGTTGGCAGCGGCCAGGTTGTTCGAAGACGCGCTGTGTCCAGCGAGAGAGGAAGGCCGTGGGGACGAGAGCGGCGGTAAAAATGGCGCAAGGGTGGCATATAACGTCAGCCCACAACAACAGTGATCGCTCGCGCGCGTGTAAACGTACGGCTTCTGGGAAAACCTCCCTCAACCACAGAGCACCAGCAGCCTCAAGGAAAAGTCGACAACACACGACAAATACACACCAACCACGGTTTCCCTGTGCCGTCAACTCCACCAAAAAAAAAAAAAAAAGTCAGCCACCGCTGTACCTTGCACGGCCGAGACCATCGTTGCCGGAACGCAGACCCACCGCGCGCGCCAGCCCCCTCGACATCGAGTTCACCCCGCCGGCGGAGCCGCTGGGGGTGCCAATGGTCGTCATGGACTCGAAGTTCGACCCCGTGGAGGCCATGTTGTTCAGCTGGCCGGTGGAGACGCGCCGGCGGAGCGCCGTCCCGGCGCTGGCGGCGACGGCGGCGTTCCCGTTCGCGGCAGCCTCCGCGCTTACCAGCGCACTCCCGACGCCGCCGTTCGAGATGGGTCCGCTGCCGCCCTTGCGGCCGACGCCGACGGCCCCAGTGTGCGACGACCGGCGGGTACCGATCGCCGTTGCCGCGCTGGCGCCGGGCAGCCGGCCGGCGGCGGCGGCGGCGGCGGCCCCGGGCCGCTGGCTCTTGGCCGCCGAGATGGTCTGGACGCGATCGATCGCGTGCAGCGCGGTGCCGACGCTCTCGCCCTGGTGCCGGTACATGGCGTGCGTCCGGTTCGCCGGGGCGGGCGCCGCGGCAACGGTGCCGTCTTCGGCGTCATCGTCATCGTCGTCGTCGTCGTCGTCATCACTACCGAACCCGGCGCCCGCGCCGCCGCCGCCGCCGCCCCCGCCGCCACGAGTACGCCCGCTTTTGCTGCTGCCCTTCGCCTTCCGACTCTTACCCCCGCCGCCATCGCCCTTCCGCGCACGCGGCGGGTGCCGTTGCTGCTGTCGCCCACGACGGCGCTCGACCCGCCGCTGCTCGTGCTCGCCGCCCCGCTCCCGCCGCCGCCCCCGCCCCTGCTACCCCTGCTGCTGCCGCTGCGGCTCCTGCTCTTGCGGCCGACGCCGGCGCCCAAGCCGGCGCGCCGGAAGTTGTCCTCCCCCCTGCCGCTGCGCCCGCGGCTGCCTCCGCCGCCGACCATCCCGTCGCGGTCCGCCGACCGGCTGCCGGCTATCCTGCGCGAGGATATCGCGCCGCCGGCCCCGAGAGAGCTCTCCGACCTCCCGAACCCGCCGGAGTACGACTGCGACACGAGCGGCTGGTTCCCCGCCCGCCTGTCCTCCTCCTCGATGGAGGACACGCGGGAGCGCGCGGGGCCCCTGGCGATCAAGAAGGACGTCGGGCGTAGTCCTGAGAAGGCGCCCCCGGGCTTGTCGCTCATGCGCGCCGACAGCGGCCGGTTCCCGTCCTGGAAGAACTCCACCGGGGTGTCCTTCGGGGACTGCAGCACCGATGCCACAGGTGCCGGCAGGTGCCTTTATTTATTTATTTATTTATTTATTTTTTCCCGTAAGTCCACGAAAATTGGGGTGGTGCGTGCAGAACACGGCGGCGGGGACGGCGGGGGGGGAGGGCCTTTGGTTTAAAACGACAAAAAAAAAAGGGGTGGGGGGGCGGGCACGTGCGAATACCCAACTCCACTGACTGCTCCAACATGGGAATAAAGGACGGGAAAAGGCGACGCGGTTGTGGTCGTACCCTCACTCATGAAAAAAATTAACCCTTGAGAACTATCTCAAACTGGTAGTCCCTCTGTGATGATACGCGCATGAAGAAACAACAGAGGCAAGGCACGTGCAGCCGCCCGCAGTGACGCATATTGAATACCGCCGTCGAAAGTGCGACTAGGGCCACGGAGGGGTGCGATCGATTCATCAAATCACGGGTTTCCTTGCTTACGTGCTGGGGTGGGTGCGACAACTCGTTGTGGGTACGAAAACCCACGATGCCAGTTCGGATATCCGGTACTCCGATCAATCAATTCGTGCACGTTTGCCCGCGGCTCTGGAGTTTCATTACGCGTTGTAGAACCCCACGTGTTGAGCATACCAACCGCTATCTCCTGGGCCCTCGTGCTTCTCGCCCCAAACAGGACTACAACGCAGCAATCTGTCACACCTAAATCTTGTCGCCTGACGGGAGCAGCAGCAGAGCAGCAGCAGCAGCAGCAGCAGCAACAGCCTAAAAGTGTGGACTTAACTGCTGCTGCTGCTGCTGCTGCTGCAAACGCCACTGCCCCTGCTTGTCCAGTTGCCCCGCTGAAACTTCCGAGCAATTTCGTCCCTACGTGCCACCACTGCTGTTGTTTCACTTAGTTCCCGCCCCACAAACACCAGGTCTCGTTTGTTCGATCGTCTGGAGCTACTCCAACATCCGCCCGCCCAAGCGCATGCACTTCTCGCTTTTTTTCTTTTTTTTTTTTACCTACAATAGGCACAACGAATCCATCTCTATCCATAGAACACACGCCCGGTACCAACAAACTCCCGACAGGTGCCGTGCCGAAAAAATACAACACTCGTCCTATGACTCGTACTACAGCAGGCACTGCCGGTGTGTCGCGACCCGGTAGGTGCGCTACTCACCACCACCGCAACGCCGTTTTTGGGACAGGAATATCTTCCGGCCATCGCCCGTAGCAACGCACACAACAATACCGTGCGTACAAACCTAGCGCAGACACCGCGGTGGATGTCGGCCGTGAGCCCGAAAATGCGGCGAAACAAAAAATACCCCGAGGAAAAAAAAAAAATGGACATACATGTCGAATGAACGGGTGGTCCCTACTTTATTTTAGATGGCTTTAGCATTTTTGTGACCACGGGCCGAGTCTTTGCTAGATTTTGGGATTAGCAACTGACACGAGTTTAATGTGAAGAAAAACAAACAAACAAACAACTTTAAGCTGTCAACTTCATGTTACTCATTTATGGTGTATATATGTCTCAAGAGGCGGGTGTATGTGGGATACTTGGTTGTGCGGGAATATACTATGTGTCGAAGGGCACCCTTGGGGCGAAGTTGGACCGATAGCCTTTTCCGCGAGTGTATGAAAAACGCTGTGGCGTAAAAAAAATCTCACACGGGGGGTCTTTCTGTGACGTTCACGCATACTTTTCTGAACTGCCGGTAGAATTGCTGTATGAACAGCTTGCTGGTGCGCTCTCCTCTGTCACTTTCGTCCATATCAGCAAGCTGCGGTACACCATAGTTGTGCGTGGGCAATCGGCCGGTTGTACAAGGTCGCGGGATTGTCGGTGAATGTCTCTTGAAATGCATAAAATCCACGCAAAGGTATGTGCGGCGAAAGAAAAGGGGGTCTCACTATTTACTGTACCCATGCACCACGACGGAGCAAAACATGAGAGGAATGATACCCACATCGCATTTAAAACCCCAACGGCAAAGACCCGCTACAGCTCAAGTGGCCCCGCTGTGGTAGGTCCTCTCACGCCCGAAGCAAGGTTACGTAGGGCAGTGCAAATCCAAGCACAAACTCGTGAATGCAAAAGATTACAGAGACGAAGGCGTTCAAATTTGAGCTTTGAAGGGAGCGGGGGAACTGATACCTTTTGACCAATCAAAAGGCAGCGGTAGGAGCATCGGAAGTGAGACAGAAGTTGTCGTGAGTGCAATTGCTGGTCTATCCCAAACAAGCAAGAGAGCGTTAGTCTGCAGGAGCCAAGAGAGAGGTATTTCGGAGATTAATTACAGCCCCAACTTTTGTGAACTTCGATTTTCGTTCTTCGGGGGCTCCGTGCTGATTCCGCCAAAATAGAACACTCCCCCCCCACCGTCCCTCCACCCGTGTCAACTTCGACATGAAAAACAGGACGAGTGAACTCGCGTGCTGGTTGAAGCTCTGGCTCTGTTGTATGGGAGCGAGGAGAATAAACAGCATCAAGAGAGAGAGAGAGAGAGAGAGAGAAGAGGGCGAGAGAGACGAGGCTGCTCCAAGGGTGCGTGTGCAGATGGACAATACCGAGGGGAACTGCCCAAGAAACAAACAGAATAGACACCTCATCGCTGCAGCTGTCGTAACGGTACACTCGTGTGACTCCCGCCTTGCCGACAATTCACTACCCGAACATGAAGACAGCAGTAAATTACTACTCTATTGTTTCTGTGCGGGGAGCGACGGCTTGGCCACTGCTCACGGGCAAGGGGTTCGGCCTGGGACAAGCCTAGAGCAGCGACAACCATGCGTAAGCGTTTGGGGAGACAGTTAATGGTAGTAGCAGTGACGCATGGACCCTCCTGCCAAATGTCGTCGCTTTTACCTTCTACAATACCACATTGTTCTGAGCGCAAGCCAACTTTGCGTACCGTTCAGGAGGAGCAGCAGCCCCCGCAAGCAAAAACAAGTCTCGGGCCGCCCAAAAGGCGAGGCCTCCGTACCAAAACGTGCCCCATTGCATGACAAAAAACACTTGCAGCAGCAGTGGAGAAACGAGGTTGACACTACTTGCCACTTTGCCGTTGTTCGCGAGCACCCACAAATAAATCTCCATACTTACAGGAGGTACAGCCGTGCATTTGTAGAAGCACTTGTAGCAGATACCGCCGTGCATGCGGACGGGCCGTCCACGCGTCTTCAAACGATATAAGCTGACCGACTGCAGCGCAGTTTCTCAAGGTCCTGAGACACCACCACATATTCATGACGCACCTGGATGCACCCCCCCCCACCCCCCGCACTCCCTGCCTCGTTAACTACAAAAAACCACCACCTCGAACTTTCGTTGTCCGATCCCAACCCCTCATCAATGTTATACTTCGAAAGTAGGAACTTTGCTCGGTGCTCTGAAAATTATAGAAGTACTGTACTCCCAGACTGAGCGGCGCACACCTGCATTTTGGGTGTGTTTGTTCTGGTCAGAATTTGTGTGTATGGGGCAAACTCAGCTTCTTCAGCTGCTGCGTGGAAATAATTTGGGTGTGCGGTGGTTTTTCGAAAATCACAGGCGCCAACGAGACCCCCACAAAAAAAAAAGAGCAGAGAGAGGAGCCAGCAATAAAGAACAATTGCACCCCCCGGATAAAGAGAGAGAACCAAAACCTGGGGAGTCGGGGTTCAAATCCAAGAGTCAGTGAGTAGCAGAGGGACAAGAGCGGAAAAAGAAAAAGAAACGGCCACATACAGCATGCTTGGCCGAAAGGTCACCGGGAAACCAACCAACCGTGCGCCATTCCAACCAACTAAGGGGAAGATAAACGCCAAACGTGCGTGTGTATATGGCTGCGCGGCTCCTTTTTTCGCTCTTTCCAGACAAGGTATGAGATAACAACAACTTGTTGAGAACTTTCCAGACAAGGCAAGAGATAACAACTTTTGGGGCTAGGGATGTGGGAACCACTTATAACTTCAATTTTGGTTCTGGCGGAGCGTGCAGAGTTGGGAGTGCACGCAAAGGCCGCTTCGTTTCTTCGATTTTCATTGATTCACTATTTATGTGCGACACAAGCTTGCCGATCTTGTCCGTGTATCGTAAGGTACGATGCCAGCCTGTCTTTGGAATGCGATGCAAGGCGGCTGGTGCGGCAAAAGTAGCACACAATGAACAATCAACCAGTTGTTGTAGTTCCGCCCAAATGATACTAAAGATGGTAGCAAGAGCAAAGGATGTTATTTACTACCGCTTGTCGAAGCAAGATAGATCATTGCGCACCTAAACAGAGAAAGGAAACGCAGATACCATCAAAGCGACCCAGAATTGTTTTCTACCCCCTTTCACACGCACAAACAAGTACCACAATCAAGTCATGGAGTGGCTTCTCCATGAAAAATACTTCCTGGCAGACGAGAAAGAACATGTTTTTTATCTGATTCGTTCGGTTCATCTTACTGCTGGAAGGATCTCAAGGGCCAGCACACAACGACCGAAAAGCCCGGCAGTTGCACAGACGCACGAGACAACAAGAGCCTCGTCATTCCTTGCAAGACTTTTTTCGTTTTTGTCGAGAGCCCGCCTTCCTTCACCGCGAGGGGCGCGATGATCGCTGACCCGTGTGCTGGTGGGCACTCTAGAGGTGCCACCCCCGAGCCTACTTCTGGTGCTGTGGTGGAGGTAATGGCTCAACAGTCCCCACAACACATGAACAGCCGGAAAAGCGCCGACGACTACAGGAGGGCCGGTGTGAGAGGGGTGACTTGTTTGTTGCGCGACCAAACTCAGCCAACCAAACTTTCAAACGCCGTGGGGTAAGGAAGGACTTAGCGGGTCGTGACCCTCGCCGCATCCCCCTTGTCTCCAGCATTTCGAGCAGCCGACGGAGGGGGTCAACCGGCTGCTGCATGCATCTAAGAAGGGTCGGAGTAGAAAAACGGAAGACACGACGTGAGCAAGAACAACACACACACGAAGATGAAAAGATTTCTGGTGCGCACGGTTGTGGTGCGGGCCCACCGAAACCCGACGTTAGTTGGCGCACCAAAATAACACCGTTGGACTCCACTTTTTTCTCTCTCTCACCCGCTGCGACCGCGACTGCGACCCATGTCGCCGAGCTTGCGTAAAGCCCCCCCCCCCGCCTCCGCGCTTCCGAACCCCTCCCGCTTGGATCGCCGAAAGAGAGCAGAACCCTAAATCTCCCCCCTGGAGAAGGCGCACTCAAAGCTGCCGTGTGTCGGTCCTCTGGGCTCCCTTCCTTTCCACCCGGCCGTAGATGGTTCTGCAAATGTCGCCCACACCACCCCTCCCCTCGTTTTCCGCCCTTGTATGTGCGAAGTCTCGTCCCACTCACGCCGGGTGCGTGAGACAAACGATTCCCGAGCTGCTTGCTGCTGGCAAGGCCTGCGCCATCTCCGGGATTTCGGGACTCAAAAGAGGGGGCTCGCAGTGGAGATGCACCACCTATATACAACTAAAAAGCAAAATGCAGTGAGAGAGGGGATAGGGGTACAGGTCGCGGGGGAAAACGAAGAAAGTGAGAGCGGGACATAGACCAACAACAGGCGGAGGAGATTTGTGGAGCTGGAGGCGAGAGAGCGAACAGAGACTGCATAGGTGCGCAATTGGCACCAGCAACACTAGACATGTGGCGTTGGTTCACCTACGAGGAAGAATACCCGGGAGAAGAGTCGAAACATGATCCAAACAATGTACTCGCACGCCAAACCAGCAGCAGCAGCGGGCGGCTTTCCGCTAAATCTCCGCACGGCAGTAATGGTGGCACCGACAGCGACTCAGACGTGGCACCGACGTTTGACAACCTGGATCCGTCAGTGACTGCTGCAATACTGGCCCAGGTAGGCGACATAAAGCATGTATGGGAGCTGTAGCTCGTACTATGGGGACACTGCTGTGCGGCTGTACGGTACATCATGGCCCGGCAACAGACGGACAAATAATCGTGTTGCGGCGTAACCCTGGCATCAACGCGGCGTACAACGTACCGCACTAGGGAGGGCCGACGAAGCGGGCTACACACGCCCGTACAGTAGCATGTGTGTTCATTATACCACACACCTGCTTACAAAAGTGTCAGTACTGGAGGCATGGGCGACTGTGGTTGCCAGAGTTCGTGTGGGCCGGCCGCCTTGTCGTGAAAATCAACCTCCTGCACATCCGGACTTGAAACCCCTCTTCCGCTGGTCATCAATCGTCAACCCATTGTATGTATCTTCCGTTGGTCATCAATCGTCAACCCATATGTATGCTTATGACTCCACCCCAAACTGGTCCCGACTTTTTGCTTCCGTCATTGCCCGTTACTTCCCATATACCAACCTATTCCTCGGCGAATGTTGAATCGATATGATTGTGGGCGTATGCGGACCCCATCGCGTTCCGTGTGTGGGTGTGCCCTCTCACCGCCAAACTCCGAACGGAACGGAATTAGTTTCGAGACCCCACCACGAAGGTAATGCTGCAACTTCGGGTCTGAGGCAGGAGCACCACACCAAACGCGCATGAATGCGGCAACACAAAACGTGAGCGCCCGCGTGCGTGCATTTTCACGCATCCCCCCCCTGCCCCCGAAACAAAAACCAGGCTGCGTTTCGAGGCTACCGCCTCCGTGAGCGCCTACGCCGCCTGCCCGCGAGGGAGGCGGAGAAGCACATATTGGGCTTGCACAACAACGCTCGCGGCTTCCGGCGGGTGGGCCTCTTCTTGCTGTTTTCCGGGCTGTACTTCACGTTGGTCTTTTACGGAGTGGACGTGGCTTTCCAGCGCTCTGTGCAGCAGGCGCTGAGGGATCACGTTGCCGGGGTGAGTCTGGGCGGGGGGGGTTGAGGGCGGGGCAGCCGTGGCAATCGTACAAGTACTACATTCACGAAGAGGCGTGCCTCGCCCCTTTGAAACTCTGATTGGACGTACAGCATTATGCAACCCAATAAGCGCCAATTTGAATAGTGGAACTGCCGATTGTGGCATCAATATCTATGGTCACACTCTCAACATGTACATGAACCCGATACATCGAGTAGTGGCACTGACCTGAATAGTGGCAACTCCTCCTCTTGCCCCTACATGTCACTATATCGGGCTGCTAACTTCTGCAATAGTTTGTAGCCGGGTTTAGTTCCCCGCAACACAACGGCTGGCGGAGGACATGCACCTCGTAGAGTACGCCAGAAGGGTCGTTGTGCGCGGAGCAAGGACGATGATGGTGGTCGTATGTACGCTTTTCTTGGAAGCTATGAAGCGAGAATCTTGATAAGCTTGCTGTTAAGCACCGACAGCTCCTTCCTGTGGTGCCTGCTTGCCCCTGGCGAACCAGGTTAAGTACGGTCCGGATCTGGACAAGACCCATCATGACGTCGCGTCCCTCGGGGATGTTCACGACTGGATTCAGGTAGGCAACAAACGACGGCGGGGGGGGGTTGTTCCGTCCATTCGGCCGACAAGTCTGTGTGCGCTTTCGCAAAGGTAGCCTACAGTCCACAATGTTGTTGGGCGCAGCGGTCTTCGTATCTTGAGCAAGGCATGGTGTGTGCAAAAGTATCACGGTGGTGCTTGCTTTCGTAGCTCGTCGGGCTGGGTCCTGTCTTGCGTCTTCCCTCACGGGTGCCGGACGTTTGAGTTCGCTTTTGGCATATCCGGCCATTGCTTCAAAAGGCACCATCAGCACGTGCATGGCCACTGGACCTTGTCGGTGTTGCGATTCCTGTGCACTAGTACGCGTGAACTCGTGCCTTCTTTCGCATCTGACGGAGAGTGGGGCCGAGAACGCTTTGGTAGGGCGCGGAATAAAAGCGGACGATGCTTCAAAGAACCGAAAGGCAACCGCGAACCCCTCATAAACCCCAGACTCCGAGCAGCCTGACAATATGGCCACCTCATAGGTTCGTCGGGATACACCCGAGAACTCCCTCCGCCGACACGCCGATCGTTCAGAACGGTCGATGGTGTTTCATTTTCTCCGCCTTGCTCTCCTTGTCTCTCTCAGACTCAGTTATTCCATTCGCTTTGGAGTGCACTCCGATTGTGTCTTGGGCCGGTCGTACCAACCAAAGTCTCCGGCTGTTCAGCCGCTTGGGTTTCAAACAAACGTTGTTATTCTTCCCCTCAGCAAGTTCCCCGCTTCTTTCATGTGTTTCTCGAAGGCCATATCCACCGTAGCACGCTTCTGTAGTTTCGGAGTACTTTTCTCACTCTCTCCATTTCTGCTTGTCTCGTCCGGTTCTTCGCTGTCTCTATCTCCGTGCGTCTCTTCCTCTGTCTCTGTATGTCTCCGTATCCGTCTTTGTATATATATCTCCGTTTATCTCTCTCTCTACCCCCCCGCCCCCCACGTGTCTCTTTCGTTCTTTTTGGGGCGGGTCACCCAAACCCGGGGCACTACGAACAACGGCCAATACGAACCGGGCGTGTAGGCCTTTTACTTGAAGACTTACGACGGCACGCAACTGGAGCACCCTTGTACACCTTGCGCGATCAAGCCCCCGGACGATGTCTGTGATGCTTGCGACTTCACTCATGTATCCGAAATATTCAACGACGATTCGGTTTCTTCTTCAGCCGATAATGTCGGCTCCGAAGGGGAACCCAGCTCTGGCGAGGCGGTAGCAGCGGCTTGGAACGGCCGCAGGAAGGTGGCGACTGCTTCCGGTGATCGCAGCAGCAGCAGCAGCAGCAGCACCACCATGGGCCTGTCTGAAGAGTGTGTGCAGTGCCTGGTGAGCGGGGGTGATGTACAAGGTCGTGAATGTTGTAGTGTTTGCTGCGGCCAATTGCTTCGTTCGGAGGTCATCGGAGTAGGGTATCGCGACGTCCCCTACCCAGCCCGCCGGGAAGAGGCACAACCCCATGAATTTGACGTTTCGCCGCCCTCCCCTCCCCTCCCATCAAACGAACGCTCTCAACGATGGGGTGGCGTTGGCGAATGCATGAATGTCTGTCGGCACACCACCAGATCGCGCTCAACTGCATCGGCGTTTTCCTAGAGAAGTGCGAAGAGGTTCTAGGGCTACCCTCCTCCAACACCACCGCCTCTTCGTCCACAGCAACATCGGAGGCAGTGGCGGCCAATTTCTCGGCTCTTCTCGAGGAACTAGATCTTGAGCCCTCGGGAGGGGTTCGGGCCTCCGGAGGCTACGTCACCGTCGAAAACGTAAGGAATTACAGTCGACCCCGCTTTAAGGACGCTCGCGTTATTGAAACTCCCCGCATTAACCCTTACGTGACTGGATTGATTTGATTTTTTTTTGTTTTTTTCCCCACAAGTGGCTCTCTGCGGTCAAAGATCTTCCAAGCATGCGTGTACACCCATAAATCACGGCGGCAAGGATGGTGCAGCAGTGGGTCCATGTGTGGGGCTTACGGGGATGGGGACGCGGTATATGTACGGGTGACGAACAGGAGTACAGTAGTACTACTGCTGTACAGCAGTAGCAGCTATGCAGAGAGAAATAGACTGTACAGCAGCAGTAGTTTCTAAGCAGGTGTGCATGCCTGTCTCCGACAGCAACCGTCCGCACAGAGGATGTACCTGTGCAAGCAACACCTGTTGGCACACCTTCTCCACCTCATCCTTGGACAGAGCATACGGCAAGCGCATATGCTAGCGGCGCTAGATGCGAAGACGCTGACGGGAAACCGCCTCACAGAAGCGCCAGATCGACGAAAAAAACGGGCCGCTCATCAGAGAATCGAGACCATCATTCCACTATCGCACAAAATGCTTAAAAATCGTGATAAATTTTACTCTTCTGTACTACAAATAGAGAGCTGTGATCGGAGCTGTGATCGGAGCTGTAGTCCCGAAAACCCTTGCCTTTGAGCGAAATTTTGCACACAGCAGACGAACCACCCTTCACTCCCAATACTGGGAACCACACGCACCGCAATCACAACAACATCAAGCACCGAGGCAGTACGTTAGCATCGGCTCCGGTGTGCGCTTTCTCTGCTCTCCCCCGTGGATGCGGCACCGGGTTGATCACATGTTCAGGGTACTGTATGTACCCTCCGGTGGTATTTTGCGTTGGAATCATACAGTACCGGTAGGCAGTAGATTGGATCTGGAAATGATATCTGCCCCACGTCAGAGAGATTAGGCATGGGTGAATAGTGTTGTACTATGTGAGTCCTGTGCGCATTGCTGATAAGCGTGCTTTTGGGGTGGGCTGCCTGTGTCTCCCTGCTGGTCTCTATGTATGTATGTTTTTTGCTCTTAGCCGAGGCACAACGGCGATCTTTCGGCACGCAAAGTGATCGGAGCTGAGAACGGAGCTGAATCGGCCTGTAGTCACGTAAGGGCTTAAGGATTTTTTTTTGCTGAGCACCAGGGGGCCCGACAGAATGTATGATAATGGGTTACCCCCATTTTTCTGCCGCGTACCCCCCTTTTTTGTGTCCTGCGGGCCGCCCTTTGCACGCACCACGCACCACAGTGAGTGCAGAAGTAAAGACTCACAGAACGCAGAAGTAGCGAGCGGTCTGCCGCTGCAGCTGTAACTGGGTGTTGGTATGGATGAATAGATATAGATTCCTCCCATCTACCGGCGGTCCATCTGATGCCGCCAAAAAAAAAGTCGTGCACAACCTCGTCCCTCACCAAGGGCGAGGTAATCTCTCGCTTGGAGGACTTTCGATCGTATTTGTACGCCAAGGGAAGGGGTGGCGAGTGCCGTCAGACGCAGTACCTTCTTTCGAAGACCGTCTACTCATGAAACTCAACAGAGCCCTAGAGCCAAGCCGCGGGGGGAGGTTCAGGGAACTCTTCGCGATATGTGGAGAGAAAAGCGGTCAGGGTAGCTTTTGGTATCCGCGGGGACGGTTAGACCACAGTATATGTCGGGTCGACGCTGAAATACGCTCGTTTCTTTTTTTGTTTCACAAGAATGAGATAAATAAATGTCTATTTGGACCTTCCTCCTTCTGCCACTGCCGGCTAAGCAGTACATCAGTTGGCCAAGTACAATCTTGTGTACTGTAGTTGCTTTCAACATGTCCCCGACTGCTGTACATCTCGTTTACAGTATTGTAAATATGTTCGACGTCAACAAACGGTTGTCAGTCGTCTCGGCGATGCTGGCTTTTCGTACCACACCCTTCCTTATTAAAAGACGCGTGGTTTGAGGTATAGCATGCCTCCATTGGCCCCGGGGATGGTGAGCTATCGTCCCCTGAATTTTAAGGACGCAACCCCGCTTCAAGGACGCTTTTTTTCGGGAAAACCCATGTGCGTCCATAACGCGGGGTCGACTGTACGTGCATGTTGGCGAATTCTTGTTTGGGTTATGGAAACCTCTTAGACCCCGTACGCACCGCTCCCTTCCTCTGTGTGGAAGAGCCACGAACTGTCAAGATCAAACCAGACAAGGGCGCGTGAAGCCCTTGTGACGCTTCAATACAGATGGGATATTTGTTGCGCCACTGTCACGCGCACCTATTATGTGGCCTCTCCCAGACGTGGCTCTATGAAGTCGGCGCTTCGGAGTGAAACGATGGTACTTGTCGGCATTTCGAGCGTCTCACGTCTGTCTTCGTGCTCTTTGCTTCTATTCTGGGGAGGTTTTTTGGCCTGTTCTCTTGTGTTGTTTCACGACCTCGGAAATTTGTCTCTTCGTCCTACGCAGTAGGGGAGAATAGGTGCTGAATGGAGGCCAAGAACGAAGTTTGGTATCGAGACAAGACAACGACGATAACAACATCAACATTAACAATATCGCCGTTCCTATCTCTACTCCTGCCCCGTTTTTTCCCGTGAACTTGGCAAAAATGATCCAGGCGAGCCAGTGCAACGACTTCGATCTAGACTGGGGGCACACGGAGAGCTTCGGCCGTTTATGGTTCGGCCTGCAGGAGCGTCATGTGTTCATTGTCGACGTGTACGCGCCTGGTGTACACGCACCTGTTTTGATTGCCGTTTGCGGTTCACTTTGTTCCCGCGCGTCTTTCTTGCGGGCAGTTGGAGCGAGGAGGAACGCCTTTGCGCGCGTGGGCGGGAACCAGGCCTAGGGTGTAGCGCGTTTGGCCGCAAGCTACACACATGGGTCATCATTATTGTTTTTTTTTTGTGGATGGTGCATGTCCCCCACATAAATGCAGCGCGCTTTCCATAGCCGTCTGTGGTATCGTTCAGTCAAGGGGGTGCGAAAAATGATCGTGCTTGCTCTCGGTTGTTTGTTGGTGACTGATGTCGGTGATCGCTCCGCTTTGCTGCGAGTTTTCCTTGACCCGGACGTCTTGGGTGTCCTCCCGCCGTCTAGCCGACGCTTCTCTTTCTGGCGGCATGCCGGATTGCTCCAACCTAACATGTAAAAAATTTCGGCTTAAAGAGGACTGACCGGTGGGCCCAACGCCCGCCTTCTTTCCTAGCTCATGCCGTGCGTTCGCTTGCTACTGACGCTGTTGTTCGACAGGTTAATTACGACGGTAACGGGTACGCGGGTGATAGAAACCGAGCAATCGGCGGGATGCTGGTGAGTGCGTTGCGCCGCATATGATGATAGATCTTGACCGGCGGATCGTTGTTGGGTGGGTTGAGTCGCACCGCGACCTGACATACCAGGAGCTTATTGGAAAAGTTTTCGTTCGTGAACTTTGTGTATTTTTCGTTCAAACTGCTGTCTCCGACCAGCTGTGCTGCTACCCTAACGTGCTGCACGGATTTTCTTGCACCTTTGAATGCTGTCGTGCTATGCCATCTCTTGGTGTCTTATGTTTATCGTGTAGAGACCGAATACTCCCGAATTCCCCCCCCCCCACTTTGGAAATAAAAGGGATGCGAAGGCAGAATTTTTGGTACGCTGCCACCACCTTCGCGCTGGGCGGCCGCTGCTGTCCTTCGGTCTTTTCGCGTGCTCTGGAGCTTCCGCTCGTTACGCGTCTTGTTATAGCCACTGCGTGTTAAAGCCACTGCGTGCCCTCCCCCCTGCCGAACTGTAGGTGACATTCACCCGCAGAAATCGACTCTCGAGCGATGAGTGCTCTTCGTCCTCGTCCGGCGACTACTACGACATATGTCTAGCCGACGAGGGTACGAACAAGACCACCTATTCCCCGCCACAGCCGTGGGCATCCTTCAGACAGAGCGAGGAAATGGTCTACAGCGGAGGTTCGTGACTTTGCACGCTGTTCCTTGTAAGCACCAGGTGATAAAGGTGGCTCGCTCGCTGTTATTTTGTCTTTGTAGTCATCAGCTGATAAAGGTAAAGTCATGGCTCCGTTATAGGAGGGTACCTTTTATGAGGGGGCTCCGATATGGTGGGGTCGACGTCGGTTGTGACGAACTCGACCCGCTCCAGTATAATGATAGTTCCGAGTACCCTCTTATTCCGGGATAAGAGGGGGCTCCGATGTACGAGGGTCAGAGGCCTTTGTCACACCACCCTCTTATGTCGGAGCCACGACTGTAGTACCGCCTCTTCGCGGACCGCACAACCAATCGGGGTTACAGCAGTACCTGCTTACAGTATGGTGTGCCTCATCGTTTACTGCTTGGTTCCTCAAGACTTGCCCGCTGGGAGACTTTTCGGGTGTTTTGGCGCACCCTTCGCTATTCATGCTTTCTCGGGTGCTAAACCTCCTGCCTACCCAACGCATTGCTTTGCTCAGTGGCATCTGGATACCCTGTGCTCATCGAAACCGGAGGCTTCAACATTGGGGTAAGTGAACGGCGCAGGTGGAAAAGTGTTGCCACCTCTGCATTCGAGTAGAGAGGAGACCCGACTTCTTGCGTGGATACCGGGGCAGCATGCCCTTGATGTTTGTGAGCAGCACTCAGGACACCCCGCCGGCACCGAGATTGAACCAGGGGATGTACGTCTCCGGTCCGCCGTAATGCTGACTTCCAGCTCCATTTTTTTTCTCACATAGCGTGTAGAGGGAAGCGGAGGGCTCTGCAAGAAGTGTCTCTCACCTGTTTGTTTTGCGGAGCCTTCAGGCCCATTTGTTTTTGGTACACCTTTTTGGGGAAGTTTGCCTGTGACCACGGGAATCGACCGCGTCAAGTGATAAATCGGTACAGACGGAAGAAGGCTTAGGCTTTTTACTGTAAAGACAACAACAACACCATCTCAGGCTGTCGCCGAGACTGCTGTTGAGGTAGAGAATATGACGCCTCTTTTCCCATGCCGGCTTGTGAGGTACGCCCACGGCCTTCGCGACTCTGGCTGTCAAACATCGTTTGTTTCGTTTCACGCTCTGCATAGGGTCCTGTGTGCTTGAAACTACCGAAGCAAGTAGGAACATACAGGAGGCCTCGACAGGTCCTGGGGGTGGGTGGGGTACGCGCCGCCGCTATGAACAGCGGTTGTTTTTCGGCTGACTAGAACAGACACGACGGTGTGTCTTTTGATGCCAGCCCAATGCCCATTCCAGCCGACGAAATCGAGCCTTCCCAGGTTTGGAACGACGACCACGTGCACAGGCAGTCATGGAGCTTTGACACGGGTCTCATTGAAGCTGTGAATTGTCTGTGTGTGTCTTTCTGAAAGAGTCACCCTCTCGCCTTTCCTCTACGAGAGATGGAACGCCATGTGATACCGACCGCCGGCGATATCCCCCGATTCCCACTTACCTTGCCATGTTGATGCACGATCGGCTAACTTGCGAACACACGCGCACCATGGTTCCCGCGACCCATGACAGCTCAACTTTGGGTACTGCACCCTCTTGGTGATGGAAGATCTGGACGTGATCCCTCGGGATGAGGTTCGCTCCGTGAATGTTCAGCTCGTGACCTACAATGGGAACCAGGGCTCGGCCTTCGGCTCCATCAACATCGGCTTCACTTTCGATCACGGTAAGTGGATTTGATTAATATAGGTTGTGGTTTGGCTTGTCTCTGCTCCCATCAATCGGTTGAGATCCATCGGGTTGAGCGGAATTTGGTTAGGCTGGTAATGAGGTCTGCTTGCTCTTGGTCTTGTCAAATTTGGCCCATTTTCGACGGCGTTAAGTGGATTCTGGTTTTTCTTGGTAAAATGGGGTATCTTTGCTCTGATACTATTTGCTCTGATACTGTCATAACCGGGATCACGTGCGCTACGAGCATTTTGGGCTTTGTCTCGTGTATCCCGTATCTTTGGGTTCGTTCTGTCAAAACCGGGTTCACTTTCTCGCGTTGTTGTTTGGTTTTACGGTAGTGGCTCATCTTTGCTCATGGTTCCATCAATATCGGGTACCCTTTCGATCGGGTCAACCGGGTTTCAGGTTAGTGTGGTACGGCGTGTCTTTGTTCTGGTATTATTTGCGACGGGATCAGATTCAATCCTGGGCAAGCGGATTCTTGTCAAAGGGGTTATCGGTAATGTTTGCCTTTGTTCCCTCAACATCGGGTTAAAGTGCAATCCCCCTGAACTCTGGTTTACCTTCGTTCTAGCTCCATCACCATCGCCCAAGGCTTCCACCCCGGTGCGGGTTTCGGTTGAACAGTTGGCTTCTTGTTGTCTCTGTCCCTATCAACATCGCACACGGCCTTGGTCTTGACAACAAAGGTGTGTTTTTTTGACCCGCTGGCAGGAGCGCCTGCGCCGAAGTGAGCGCTGCCGGAAATATTAATTTTTCATCAGACCCATGTTTATGGTTTCCAAATCTTTGTCCTTTCTTTGGACAAATGCTTACTTTTTCGACCTTTTGGGCAGTCTGCCTCCCGAACGAATGCGAATCAGCTGTTCGACCTTTGAGAATAGTCACAGCTTTGGCTGAGATGTATACAGGCCGCCTATTTGTTTCGCCAGGGTCCACGTTTGATTTTTTTCCAGCAGAGCAAGATGTGCAAGATTCGGCCCAAAGACCACCTCGGAGCAAATCTTGAGCCTAGATCTGTCCAAAAGCTGGTGTTGGAAAAATCTTGCGTGAAAATTGCGCATCTTGAAAAAATCAAACGTGGGCCCTGGCGAAACATATAGGCGATCTGTAGACATCTCAGCCAAAGCTGTGACTATTCTCAAAGGTCGACCAGCTGATTCGCATTCGTTCGGGAGGCAGACTGCCCAAAGGTCGAAAAAGTCAACGTTTGTCCAAAGAAAGGAAGATAAAGATTTGGAAACCATAAACATGGGCCTCAATACTGCAGGGCGTTGGAGATGCGTCGTTCGGCGTTGGTGTCTCTTGGTTGCTGAACCGTTGTGCTACTTCTCGTTTTTACCGTTGTACAGAGGTAGTGTGCTGTAGCAAGTGAAGATGGCGAAATTGGTTTTCGTTCTATCTCACGAGTTTCGCGTCGAGCAGTACCGACGTTTGTTTTGTTGGTGGTTTGCGTAGCATCAACGTGGGCGTGGACGACTCACCAATGCATGATCTGGTCGAAGTTGTATGGTTCGTAGGTTGAGTTTTGCTGTTTTATGGTCCGAAATTACCAGGAAGCACTGTCAAGTTTGCTCCCGTGTGTCGGATTTTGTTCTGCTATTGGGGCACAAGATCCCTTGGAACCATTAACTTACGCCAGAGATCCTGTCCCCGTCTTCGAGAACACAGGCAGAAAAACAATTCGTTCGTGCGCCATTGTAGCATCCAGGTTGAGTGTTTTCCTCGCCTTTAGTTGGCTAACGTTGAGAATATTTTCCGCTATGTATGTGGATCTCGTTTTTGACCGGGCTGAACGGAACGGTTTTGCAGTGGATTGGACGTATTCGCGCGAGTAGTCTTCGGGGGAACACAAGCGTACAGACGTCGGAGCAGCGTTCAAGTGGAAACACGACACAACAACGAATACCAACAGCAGCAGCTGCAGCAGCAGCAGCATCAGCAGCAAACACCAGCGACGAACACAACAAAAACACAACACAGTATCATCACCATGGCCATGAATATCACCAGAGCCTCCCCCGCCATCTGTGTTTTTCGGTCTTGTGGTCTCTCGTTGTTTTGTACCTCTGCAGGGGGTGAAGTAGAGGCGCACGAGCTCGTGACGGCTTACATTCTGACGGGAAACGCAGGGCAAGGGAATGACAGGTGCAGCATGAGACGCAGATTCGACAGTAGAGGCAGGGGTAGTAGCAGCGGCCGTAGTAGAAACTTCGACAGCGGGAGCGGGAACAACAGTAGCAGCAGCAGGTTCACTCAGTCCCTCACATGAAGCTTTCTGTCACTGGCTGCGTGAACCCTTTCGTGAGGCTTGAGTCTTGCCATGTGTTCACGGATGACATCCGACCGTGGCCCGTGTTCCACGTCCCGTCTAACCCGCGCCGTGAAAAATCTGCGCCCCCCCTCGCGCGGTTTCATTCGCCACTCTCATTCTCTCCCCCATTCCCTCGCTCGTTGTCGAACACTCATATTCGCTGTCATTCATCGTCTCTCTTCCCACGCTACCATGTGAATGGTAACACCAAGATGTTTCCCTCTCCGTCTCCTTTTCTGTTTCTCCTTCTCCCCGACTGTCTACCATTCTCGCCCATCCCTCTCTCTCGCGCGCACCGTGTACGTACGCGTACGCGCAGGATCCGGTGGATCCTGGGGTTGATCTTCGTGTGCATGACACTGGCCATGATCCGGCACGACACGAAGAAGTGGTATCGAGCCAGGCATGCCAAGGCCAGGCGTGAGTTTTGGTTTCTGTTCTGTAGCACAGCGGTAGCTGCGTCAGTTGTGGGCTCCAGCGGTCCTGGCGTTGGGCCGCGTTGGGGTCAACAGCGGTTGACGCGCCTACAAGCTATCGACGCACGAGATCACAACCAGATGCAGCTATCCCCACTTGCACGGCACGCAGGTGGTGAACACGGTACCGTGACCGCATTGTTTGTCTATCCAGATTCAGCGTTGTCCTCGCGTGGTGAACAGCATGCGCTGCGGCATTTGACCGCTAGAAGCTGTGCTCCCCCGCCGGGCTTGCGCAGGCACCTCAAGCTCTGCAACCACCTGTTACGCGCTCTCCGTTTTGGGTCCGCAGGAAACAAGTGTCACTGCTGCTGCGGCTTCACGTTTTTCACTCTGATCATCCTCAACGTTCTGATGTGGCTGGTGAGTTGCGAGGCAGGCAGGCAGGCAGGCAGGCCTCCCGTTGCTTCGTTTTTGAAAGCGCAGCACTCTTGTCGCCTGTGGTGATACTTGGCTTCGTGTTTGCTCTTGCTTCTGACCCTCTTTTTTTTGCCGCATGGGTGAGAGCAGTTTATGGTATCCCGTGGGCACCGCTGCTGCGCCCCCCGTGGCGTACATCATAGCCATGGGTCCTCCCTCAATCAGCCTCTTCGACTTTTGAATTACGTCTACCCCGGAGTTTCTTCATACCCTTGCCATCTTTACCCCTCGCCACACATCATCATGACCTCTTCGGGCAGGGCTGGGCATCGTTGGGCAAGGTCATAGCGTTCGATGTGGTTCTTCAAGGCACCTCCTCCGAAGAGGACTCGGTCATGGCCGCGGTACGTTGGAATTTTTCGAACGCATGTTCACCGGCGCCGCGATTCTCGATGGAGCAACCTGTTGAGAAGTCTCAAAGTTTTTTAACACCGGCAAGACGTGGGCTTCATTTTTTTGGAAACAATGCAGGCTAGCTTTGGGGTGCTTGGGCGAAAGAGGCCGATGTTCTCTCAGAAACCATGAGCATATTTAGCTCTCTCTCTTGGTGTGTACAGTGTGCAGCCTCGTTCAACGATGTCTGAGCCATCGATCCCCTCCGTCCTCCGCCATTGATTGACCGTATCCGCAAAGTAGTATCAAGGTCGAAGGTTACCGGCGGTCGTAGGTCATCATCGAAACATGGTAGTGCATGCTATCTGCGCGTGCATTTTGTGTCAAGACTAGCACAAAGGGCAGAGCCCGTGGAATTGCCCGCAGCTCTCCAACTGGCAAGTGGGGCAGCTAACCGGCTAGGATTCAGTGCGCGTGCAACCGACGATGCTTTGCTTGCATCGAAACCGTTTTTTGTGCTTAGCGACGTATCGATCGCCCTTGAACCCCAAATCCTATCGTTTTGCTGCTTGTCCGCTCGCTACGTCGAATATAACGACCACGATCGACGCAGCTAACTGGGCAGATTCTGGCTCTCCAAGAAGCGGCTCTGTTCTCGTGGTCACTTCACATCATTTTTCTCCTCACAACCTTGGCCGGACTCTACCGCTGGATATTCCAGGCAAGAGATCGATCCGAAATACGCCAAAACGAAGTTTGTTCCGAAGGTGTTCGTGTTTGTAATGATATGGTGAAACACGTCGATATTCACTGGTCGGACAGTTGGAACATTTGCTCTCGAAACCGTGTGAGCGGAGAAAAATACAAGGGAATAAGTAACCAACGGTGCCCGGGTGCTTGGAGAAAATTCGGCAAGACGAAAGTCCAATTTATGTAACGCCTCTTTGAGTGAAGTAGGTACGTACGCTGGTCAGAGAGAACAAATTAGCGTCACACACGATGGCGGCGCCCGTGATAGGGCTTTCCGGAGGTCGTGTGTGTTGTTTTAGATTTTGTGCGTGGTTTCGCCAGCTGGGTGCCTACATTGGTGTCTGCGTGCTTTGTTCTTGTCGACGTTCGTGGCAAATAATAAGAGATCATCTTGAGGAGGTAACGGCAATTTCTTGTCAGGTGCGCTTCGTGCGAGGACGGCGTATTTCAAGGGCAAGTCTTCTGTTTCCATTGCTCATTTTGGACTTCAAACGTTGCGTGATTTTCTGCTCTGCTCTGCTTTATCAGTTTGTCGCCTCCTTCTGACACGTGACATGGTTGGTTCCGCCTGCGGCAACCGCGTCCTTCTTCCTGTTTTTGGCTGCACCACGCGTCTCCGCTCAACGTAGATGCTCACGTTCCACAAGCGCATGAGCATCGTCACCGACACCCTGAGCAGAGCGAGCACCCATCTCAACCATTTCCTGTTCGTGGTTTTCCTGGTAAGGCTGACACCGTTGCCGAACAAGAGGTGTCTTGGGGTACTGGTGCTGTTCGCAGTACTGACGACGCCGATGGTGGTGCGTTGTACGTAGTAGTCAGTGGTAGTAGTTCGCCTCTCGGTGTGATCGCGTTTTAACCCACTTTCTTCGTGGACCGAGGTGAAAACAGGGTAGTGTTTCCTGTTGAAAGCCGTTGCTTGTCTTGAAATGTTCACACAAACGAATGTAATCACACAGTATTGAAATGTACCTTAGCGTTTCATGGGACTCAAGACTACTAATCCACTGCTTGTGTTTCCGGCATGGTGTTGTTGCCACCAACACGCTCAGCAGGTTTTTCCCTCCAATCCGTGTCCACCGCGCAAACAACGATTAAGTTTCGAATCGCATGCGGTCGGCCGTTCACGACCCGGCCTTTACAGATGTCGAAGGGCGTATCGCAAATTCACCGTCCGAAGCACCAGCTGATGTCAATGTTTCGGCGAGGGAAGGAACTACACGTGCATACACCTCCCGCGAAGATATCTATACGTGTATGAGAGAATACAAAAAAAGCGACTGGCATGACACCTGATTCATTTTCCCTCTCTTTCCCCAGGTAATCCTCGCGTTTGCCGCCCTCACATGGCTCCTCGTCGGGTCCAGCACGAAAGAGTTTTCCACCCTGGAGGACGCGTGGCGGAGCGTGATCCGTATCTCCCTCGGGGAGTCGGAGAATTTCTACCCGCAGATCCTGGATGCGCAGCCCACGGTTGGGCCGGTGGTGGTGGTGCTGTACCAGGTCCTGGGCGTGGTGTTGCTGCTGAACGTGGTGATCGCTATCCTTCTCGAGGTGGGGTGCTTGGTGTTGGTACTGTGTTGTGTTGTTGTTGTTGTTGTTGTTGGTATTGGTAGTGGTGTTTTATTTATTTATTTTTTTCTGTTGTAGTTGTCGGCTAAGAGTTGCTCGTCCGCGTGATTCGCAAGTTGTATTTGCTGACAAAGACCTTACTTGCGGCTTCGGTTGCTGATGACACTACCGCTGGTGTTACTACCGCCAGGTTGTGGTGGCATGGGTTCATGAAGTTTCATTGCAGTTTGGAGGCACTGAATGATGGTGCATAGTGTTCGGACGTCATAAGTGATGGATCCATCTGTCGCCGGTCCGGGACGTCCTTTTCCGTATTCGAGAGGGTAAGCATTGGAGTTCCGCGGTACCAAGAAGAACCGAAACAATGTCTCGATAACAGTCGTCCGACCTCGCCCATGCAAAGTAGCACTATACTGCAAAAACCGGAGTAAACGATGTAGACGCCCTGCCCGGACCCGAGGACTAAGCCGGAGACTATTCCGAAAACAGCACGCCCGAACGCAATGAGCCTCAAAGAACACGTGCTCGCGCCCTCTCGAAGCCGGGAATTGTTCGTCTTATGGGGTCTCCGCCAAACCTTATGACCCCCCCCCCGCCCCCCCCCAAAAGCAAGGAGAAGATGCGTTATGCCGTAAACTCTCATCCCCCGGCCTTTCAGCCGAATCACGAATAATGTCCCCGGCGCTCGCGTTCCCTGTCGTCGTTGTCAAGGCGTACCGAGGAGTTGTGAGTGGCATGCGCGGCGAGGACACCATATTCCAGTCATTCATCGCCTTCGTCGGCATGTCTTGGTGGGTACCGCACTCACGGCAAACGGCTCGACAGACCGGAGCAGATCCTAACCTCAGTTTCGTGTGTGTGATACGTGTCTGCTCGTTTATTTTAACGACGCCAACTTCCCTCGCCGGGAGCACCCTCCTCAGGATGTTTGAAAGGGAGGAGAGTAGTACCGCTAGCGCTAAGCTAGCAGATTGTTCTATGATTTCCTCACTCGCCTGAGTAGGTGAACAACCGCGGGTGCGAAGTTGAACAGTGTGGAAAACAGCGGGCTCGTAAGCTCTACGGACGCAATGACCTGTGGAGCCCACCACAGATGATTCGACGTTCAACGCGGACGGTCTCTTCTGGGTTTCCTACCCAAATGGAGATGCTGCGCAAGAGAGGCATGACAGGACGGTGTGAAGAAATGTGGGCGCGGAATATGTTGAATGAACGTGACGAACGGAAAATACAAACTACTTCGTAGTAGAAAAATCCCTACGTGGCCGAGTACCTCGTGTCCTGATTGCAGTTCGGGAGGACACCCCCCTTGATATATTGCGAAGACGTGTTTATCCATGGCTACGCCCTCACGCACACCGATGCAGAACCTGTAAGTTGTTCCCCCCTCCTCACGCCGTAATGCCATGTTTACGGCGCCCACGTTGGGATCACTTTCGTCCCCTTATCTTGTTGAGATACTTGGAGATACGTGGTGATTTCCGCGCGAGGGCTGGAAAGCCCACGTACAAGCGACGTTAGCGTACGCACCATGAATGAGCTCTCTTCCCCATCGACGGCAGGTGCTCGTTGAAAACAAGAATACGCTGGGCTACCACCTGCATCAGGTGGCGTCTGGGTGCATGGAGGAACACGTCACTCCAGGACAGGCCTAGGCGTCCGTCGCTCAAGATGTTCCTGCAGGGCTCTACCGGGGTGTGCGGGGTGGATGGGCGGCCCGTGGTGATGATCCGGAGGCCGCCAGAGAGCTCGACGACACTGGGAAGGCAGCTGTCGTTCAACTGCCCGCGGTACATAACGGTGGGTTGCATTTGACGCTGTCGGGAGACGAGGGTGGGCCTTGTTCGAAGGTGACATTCACGACACCCTGAAAGAGGTCATTATCCGCCGTGTCTGCTTTTAACGGCAGCGAAGTTGATGGGGCAATCCTCGAGCATGCAGCTTTTATTGCAAGCTTGGTGTGTTTTTGTCCCTCATGATCTGACCGATCGGAGGGGGGGTTCTTGCGTGACGTATAGCGGCTGCCCCGAACCCAAGTTCTCGAGGAGGAGGCGGCTGACCGTGGTTGCTGCCAAGCTTTTGGTGTCCCTCAAGTCCAGTCACCGCCAGTGTCAGCGGAAGCACGAGCCTGTTCGACCTCAGGAGAAGAAGTCCGAAACGCACCCTGGCGTCCATCGACAACGGAGGAAATATTTATGGTTGCTCCAAAGGTGTTGTTCTTCCAATCCGGTGAAGGCGCAAGGAAAAGGAGCTGGTATTGCACCGCAAATCGAAACTCGAGCCCTGTCCAGCAGGTCGTTATTCCTTGCTCAGCTTGCCAGTAGGAACGATTTATGACCGCACGCCGATACAGAAAAGGAGGGTGAGACAGCGATATACCGTTGTGCTGAATGCCAAACGACGACTCAGACGGGGTTCGTGAGTCTGAACAATGAACGGAGCCCAAGTTGCTAACCTATGCACGTGTTATGGTTTACCAGTCGTGGAATTCAGCTCTTGGCAGCGGTTGTGCACCCTTGTGCGCGTCTACCAGCGATTGTTTTTCTGCCGCTGCTAGCCGCAATCCCACCCACCACCGACCTACCTGAGCAAGCGAGGATATTCAACACGTCTGCCAAAGAATGACGGCTCTACTACCACCTCCTTCCCTACTGCAAACCCCAATCATGAGTATGGCGTCCCCGCCCGTATATCCGCGTTAACAAGGTGACCGAAATGCAGGCACTGATCGAAGCCACTCCGGTCCCGGCTCGCGTGGCCGACCGGTTGGTGAGGAAGATCGTCCACGAGTGGGTTTTCCGAAGCGACGAAAGGATCACAGGAGGTGTTTTTCAGTCGCCGGCGTCCTCGGGGGAGTACGGCAACGGCACCGGTGGTGGCAACGACGGCGTAACGGTAACGAACCCCAGGAGAACGTCCGGTAGTGACTCGTCACGGCCAATGCTGCGGCGGTGGTCGTCGTCCGCAGCCTCCCGATAGTGTAAGGGGGGCGTTTCGTTTTGCAGGGTGTCCCTAGACTATGGCATTTCCGCCACGAAGGTTCGTGTCGGGATATTCTCGCACGGGGTGGGGGTCGGATGTAAATTTCATCGCTAGGTGTTGCCGCTTGTTGACTTTTCGAGGACTTCTCCAGCGGGAATACCCTTATCAAACGCCCATCTAGCGTCGGGTGGCACCTCTGCATGAAGTCCTTTTGGAAGGTGTCGTGCGTGGCAAAAGCGTGCGGTCGGCACGGTGTGCGCGGGGCTATGTGGTATAGGAAATGGACCCGGAGCTGACTCGGCGTGTACAGGTTTTCAGCGATTCATCTCAGGTTACGCTTTACTCGGAGTATCTTGGTACATATTTATTCGTCCGTTCTCCAATTCAATCCTTAGAATATCGCGCAAGCTGTCGCTTTGTAGGTATGTCCTTGTTCGTTTACGGAACAGCAGGGGGCGCTGTGGGTGGTGTGATAGCCTCTGCTGCTTGTGTCTTGTTTATCGTCCTGTTGAGAGTTGCTTGTTATGAGGCGCCTACGAATGCGGGGAACCCATTACCGTGTATTGTGTTTTTGTTCATGTGTTGGGTACGTTCCCGATGTTTGGCTCATCCCGACGCCTTGCAAAGACGCACAACCGCCATCAGAGTTCACACTGGGTGGTGGTTGTTCCCCGGGATGATGGGGGGAATTTTGGAACATTTTGAGGGCGCCATTATCACCTGTGCCTCGTGTCATTTATGTGATTAGGACATGTGTCGTTCGTCTCGAGCTCCTTGCGTGTCTGTATCGCCGGCGTCCGCAAGATTCGCATCACATTAATATCAAGCATTTTTTAGGCGGTCAGCGTGAGATATTGTGGTAGTTGTGGATTGCGGGTTCAGTTTGTTGCTTTTTTCTCGGAGGCATTTTCGTATGATGAACGACCCCGAAAGTACAGCCCGTACCGTCGAGCTCGTCTGATCTGCCACCGTCTGATTTGAAACTACGAATATCCCTGGCCAAAGGGGATTGGTGCTCGACCTCGGTGAATGTGTGTTGGGGGCCGTGGTGAGGCCTGCACTGCGAATAGATCAAAGCTCGCATGCATACTCTAAAGCTTGGAGACTTGCAAGCAATGAAAGTTCAACATTACAAAGTTCGACTTTTCGTTGTATTCGGTTTGTGGAACCGCTATGGGCCTCATCTTTCTGGAAGATTGTACGCCAAGACACACTCACATTCATATTGCGTTTCTTGTGCGATGCGACAAAGTAACGGTGCGTTCGGGGCTCCCCCCTCTCTATTGCCACCCATGCCGGCACACGCACAAGAAAGTCCAGGTGGGGCATCGGTGGGCACGTCCACGAATGTTTCCATGGACACTTCAAGCAGCTCCGAGAGGCCTGAACGTCCCCACCGTCCCCAAATGGGGACGATAGGATGTGGCTACGTGACCTGTCCACGGACATTCCCGATACACAAGTAGGAGATCACGAACTCATTCAATGAAACTCTTACGCAAACGTTTATTTGCGTGCGTGAGAACCTCTTGGGGGTCACTCGGGACTTTCATTATAGCCCGTACGAACAGTCTAGATAGCTATCCGCACAAGTTTTCTCCGCTGTCTCGCCCGGATCTCACGTGCTGCTCTCCCAGTAAGCCTACGCGCCCCGGCCCCTTCTCCTCCTTTTCCTACAATATCATATGCATACTCCTTTTTTATTTTTTCGCCTACGGTACGTAGTACTAATCGCCGTTTGGATTTTCTGGCTACTAGGGTGGGTTTGTGTCATTTTTCACAGGCAGGTGCAACCTTCCTGCTCTGCCCGACTCCACTCCTTCCTCGATTCTCCCATGAATATCCGCGCAGTGTTCGTCTCTCTCTTCCAATCCGAGCCACCCCCCCTGTGTTCTCCGCTGCTGCCCAACCCCTGTGTCCAAACCGGGGTATTCGGGGTTCAACAACACAACACTATCTACGGTATGCTGCCACACTTCTGCCACAAGGGGGGGGGCGCGCGGTGGAGAATGTTTCTGTACCTCAAATTGATAAAACAATTCGGCGAAAAGGGGGGGTGCAGGTCGCGGGGGAAAACGAAGAAGAAACGGAGCGCACACACACAGGCGGTGGGAGATATGGCGAGAGAGCGAACAGAAACTGCATAGGTGCGCAATTGGCACCAGCAGCACTAGACATGTGGCGTTGGTTCACCTACGAGGAAGAGTACCCGGGAGAAGAGTCGAAACATGATCCAAACAACGTACTCGCACTCCAAACCAGCAGCAACAGCGGGCGGCTTTCCGCCCAAGCGCCGCATGGCGACAGTAGCAGTAATAGCGGCATCGACAGCGACTCAGACGTGGCACCGACGTTCGACAAGCTGGACCCGTCAGTGACTGCTGCAATACTGGCCCAGGTAGGCGACGTGAAGCATGCAAGGGAGCTGGAGCTCGTACTAAGGGGACACTGCTGTACTGCACATCATGACAGCACACGGAGAATTAAGGAAAAACAAAAACACACACAGAAAGACTACCCATTCGGAGAATATTCGTGCTGTTGCGGCGCAACCCGCTGTCTGCTGTACATGTACGAACGCATCTACGAAGGGCCGACGATGCGGGCTTCACACGCTCGTACAGCAGCAATGTGTGTTCATTATGCCACACGCCTGCTCACATAGGTTTCAGCACTGGAGGCATGGGTGACTACGTTTGCCAGAGTTCGAGTGGGCCGCCTCGTCATGAAGATCAACCTTCGTAACATCCGAACTTGAACTCCTCTTCTCCACTGCTCATCACTCGTCAACCCTTAGCATAGACATAGTCCATGACTCCACCACAAATTGGTCCAGATTATGCTTCCGTCATTGCGTCGTTACCCATGCACCAACCTATTCCTCGGCGAATGTTGAATCGATATAACTGTACATATTTGTGGACGTACGCGGACCCCATCAAATTCCGTGCGCGGGTTGTACCTTCTTACCCCCAAACTCCGAACGGAACGGAATTTATTTTCCTCGAAGACAATGCTGTAGTGCTGCTATACCACACCCTTTTTACACACCGGTCTTGATGCAGCTTCGGGTCGGAGACACCAAACGTGAGTGAATGCGAGAACACAAACGTGAGCGCGGGTTGGCGCGGGCGTGCGTTTTCGCGCACCCCCCCCCTCGCCCTCCCCTTGGTGTTCGCCATCGGGGTTTTCGTCGCTTGGCAACGGCATTGTAAAGAAAGCCGGTCACTTCGTGAGCTCGCCAACCAGGATGCCCCCCCTTTCTTTTATCTGTTTTTTTTGTTGTTGCGGTAACCATAGTGGTGGTCGAGTAGAATATGTTGTGCGGGGTCGAGAACCCTCACTCCGCGCAAAGGGGATGATCGCGCCACGTTGTGTTAAATTGGTGAAGCACCCTCGAGGCAGTTACACAACGCTTATAAATGTCTCTGGAAGTGAAAGCACGAGAAAATAAATGAAGTCATACGCAGCTGTCATCCGTACGCAAGGATGTAGGCACACGATGCCGAACATCCTTAGCAGGATGCAGCGCACCCTTCATGCGACTCGCCGAATACCTCACGGCGCTGCGCGCTTGGCGATGTGAGAGCCTGGTCCGTTGAGAACCCGGACTCCTCCGTCCCGGCTTTGTCGGCATGCGAGGTCAATGGTCTAACGGCTACGGCATGCACGACTATAAGTACGCCCCCTGCCTCCCCGAACAAAACCAGGCTGCGTTTCGAGGCTACCGCCTGCGTGAGCGCCTACGCCGCCTGCCCGCGAGGGAGGCGGAGAAGCACATATTGGGCTTGTACAACAACGCTCGCGGCTTCCGGCGGGTGGGCCTCTTCTTGCTGTTTTCCGGGTTGTACTTCGCCTTGGTCTTCTACGGAGTCGACGTGTCTTTCCAGCGCTCTGTGCAGCAGGCGCTGAGGGATCATGTTGCTGGGGTGAGTCCGGGGGGGGTGGGGGGGTGGGCGAGGGCGGGGCAGCCGTGGCCATTGTGTTACAATCACGAAGAACAAGGCGTGTCTCGCCCCTTTGAACCCTGATTTGGACGCAATGGTTTGAAGCGTTTTTTTTTTTTCCCGCAACGCAACGGGTGACGGAGGACATGCACCTCGTAGAGTACGTGCGAAGGGTCATTGTGCAGATGTCTGCCCATAGTAAGCACGATGATGGTGCTCTTACGATTTTTGTTGAAGCTAGGGAGTATTTCTTCTTGCTCTCGGTGACCTTGCTGTACGCGCCGACTGCTCCCTCCTGTGGTGCCTGCTTGCCCCCGGCAAACCAGGTTAAGTACGGTCCGGATCTGGACAAGACCCACCATGACGTCGCCTCCCTCGCGGATGTTCACCAGTGGGTTCAGGTGGTATATATTTTGTCTATTGGTCGACAAGTGTGTATGCCAGGTTGTGCGCTTCCGCAAAGCAGCGGTCTTCGTATCGTAAACAAGGCATGGCGTGTGCAATAGTAAGCACGGTGATTTTTGCTATCATAGCTCGTCGGGCTGGGGGCCTGCCTCTGCGTTGCCGGACGTTTAAGTTTCTCAACTCCGGCCATTGCTTCAAGCTGCACCATCATCAGCACGTGCAAAATAGCCACTGGGCTTGGACTCTTGGCGGTCGTACGATTTGTTTGGACAATAGGAGTGGGTGTGGAGATCATACCTTCTTGCAAGTCTTGCGACGAGAGGCGTCTTGCGAAGAGGGGGGCTGAGACTGCAATTGTAGGGCGCGGAGTAGTATCAGCAACTGTTTCAAGAATCAGGAAAGTCAACCGCGTGCCCCTCAAGAACCCGCAGATTCCGTCCACCGTGACAACAGGGCCATCTCATAGGTTCGTCGGGATACACCCGAGAAATCCCTCCGCCGACACGCCGATCGTTCAGAACCCTCGATGTTTGTTCCTTTTCTCCGTCTTGATCTCCTTGTCTCTCTCAGACACAGTTATTCCATTCGCTTTGGAGTGCACTCCGATTGTAAGTTAAGCCGGTCGTACCAACCAAAGTCTCCGGCTGTTCAGCCGCTTGGGTTCCCAACAAACGTTGTTATTCTTCCCCTCTGCAGGTTTCCTACGTGTTTCATATTTTTCTCGGAGGCCTTCTCCATCGTGGCACGCTTCTGTAGTTTGGAAGCACTTCTCTCACTCCCTCCATGTTTGCTGCCTCGTCTGCTTCTTCGCTGCCTCTGTCTCCGTGCCTCTCTTCCTCTGTCTCTTATGTCTCCGTGGTCGTCTCTGTTGATCTCTCTCTGTTTATCTCTCCCTATCCCTCCCTCCCCACGTGCCTCTCTCTCGTTCTTTTCGGGGCGGGTCACCCAAACCCGGGACACTACGAACAACGACCAATACAAACCGGGCGTGTAGGCCTTTTTCCTGAAGACTTACGACGGCACGCAACTGGAGCACCCTTGTACACCTTGCGCCATCAAGCCCCCTGACGATGTCTGTGATGCCTGCGACTTCACTCCCTTATACGAAATGTTCGCCAATGATTCGGATTCTTCTGCCGCCGACAATGTCGGCTCCCAAGGGGAACCCAGCCCTGGCGATGGGGTAGCAGCGGCTTGGAATGGCCGCAGGAAGGTGGCGGCTGCTTCCAGCTACAGCAGCAGCACCACCACCACCACCTCCACCTCTTTTGGCATTTCTGAGGAGTGTGTGCAGTGCCTGGTGAGCGGGGGTCATGTACAAGGTCGTGAATGTTGTCGTGTTTGCTGCGGCCAATTGCTTGGTTCGGAGGTTATCGGAGTAGGGTAGCGCGACGTCCCCCACCCAGCCCGCCGGGAAGAGGCACAACGACACGAATTTGACGTTTCACAGCCCTCCCCTCCCCTCCCATCAAACGAACTCAACGATGGGATGGCGTTGGCGAATGCATGAATGTCTGTCGGCGCACCACCAGATCGCGCTCAACTGCGTCGGCGATTTACTACAGAATTGCCAAGAGGTTCTAGGGCTACCCTACTCCAACACCACCGCCTCTTCGTCCACAACAACGTCGGAGGCGGCGGCGGCCAATTTCTCGACTCTTTTGGAGGAACTAGATCTTGAGCCCTCGGGCGGGGTTCGGGCCTCCGGAGGCTACGTCACCGTCGAAAACGTGAGGAATTACGCACGTCTTGCGAATTCTTGTTAAGTGTTATGGGAAACCTCGTGGACGGACGCAGCGCTCCCTTTCTTTGTCTGCAGATGGCGTGTCGTTCCAAGTGGAGTGTTGCGGGAAACCTACAAGACCCCGCACGTACCGCTTCCTTCCGAGATAGTTTGATAATTTGGTGTGAAGATAGCGTGGTTCTTCCAAGTTGTGAACCTGTGCTTGTCTGCAGCTCTCCTGTTTGTTTCTCCTTACAACAGGGAAAACCCGATCGCACAGAGGCGTTATGACTTCGCCGCGACACATCCGACCCTATCCGGTGTGCGCACTCCTGCGTGCCACTCCTACGTTGGCACGTAGAGTGGCGCCGCAGTCGCTTCAGCTTACCCCATTTGCAGGAAGGGTCCCGTAAGGTTACAGTTGTCGAAAGCGGCGACGGGAAGGCTGCCGTCCGTTTTGTTTGTTTTTCGTTTCCTCTTGGAAGGAAGTTCATTTTGTGGTGCTGGTCCACACGCGGGAGAGGTGCCCCATTTGACACGCATACAGAGCATGAACTCGGGTAGCGTCGGCGTTGTGCACCCGCTGATAGCACGGTGACCCGATTGGTCGAGACGGGACGACCCGATGCCGCTCCACGCATGCACAACGACCCTGTGTGCGCGAACAACCCCCGCCAGAGAGCGCACCCCAGAAGACACACATGGCAAGCATATATATATAGACTTCTATATTGTTTGGTGTCTGCCTATTTTTTTTTGCCGTCTAGCCCCCGCCGGCGCGCGAGCGACGATGAGATCAAGGTTATTTTGACGCCCGCCTTCTGAGAGCGCTTGACCCGGCGAACTTGTGATGGGTTCTGTTGTTATTCCGTGGAGCGCTTGGCCCTGCAGTAACGTGTTCATGGAAGAGCCACGAGCGGTCAAGATCAAAGCAGACAGGCGCGCGTGAAGCCCTTGTGGCGCTTCAATACAAATAGGATCATCTTGTGCTAAAGTCACGCGCACCTATGTGGCCTCTCCCAGATGTGGCTCTGTGAAGTCTGTGCTTCGGGTTACAACGATAGCACTTGTCGGCATTTCAGGTGTCTCATTCTCTATCCTTGGCTCTTTGCTTGTTTGTTGGTGAGGTTTTCTTTCTGTTCCCTTGTGTTGGTTAACGACTGCGGAACTGTGTCTCTTTGTCTTTAGGAGTAGGGGAGAATATGTGCTGGATGGGGGTCAGAACAACGAATTTTGATATCGAGACAACACGACGACGATAACATCAACAACAACAGTAACGAAGTTACCGCCCCTTCCTGCGCTGTTTTGGCCCGTGAACTTGGAACAAATGATCCAGGCGACCCAGTGCGACAACTTCGACCTAGACTGGGGGCACACGGAGAGACTATGGCGTTTCATGGCCGGCCTGCAGGAGCGTGATGTGTTCATAGTCGACGCGTACGCGCCTGGTGTACACGCGCCCGGTGTGGTTGCCGTTTGCGATTCACTTTGTTCCCGCGCGTCTTTCTTGCGGACAGTTGGAGTGGGGAGGAAAACCCCTACGCGCGTCGGTGCGAATCGGGCCTAGGGTGTAGCGTGTTGGGCAGCGAGCTACACACGTAGGTCATCATAGTCGTTTTTTTGTGGATATTGCATGTGCCCCATAAATGTAGTTCGCCTTCCACTGGATAGCCGTCTGTGGTATCGTGCAGTCAAGAGGATGCAAAAACCGACCGGTAGTTGCTCTCTGTTGCTTGTTAGACGCTGATGCCGGTGATCGCTCGGCCTTGCTGTGAGTTTTCCTTGGCCCGGACGTCTTGGGTGTCCTCCCGCCGTCTAGCCGACGCATCGTATTCTGGCGGCATGCTGGATTGCTCCAACCTAACATGTCAAAGTTCCACTGACTCCGGTGGGCCCAACGCCCGCCCTGTTTCTTAGCTCACACCACGGTTTCGCTTGCTACTGGCACTGTGTTTGACAGGTTGATTATAGCGGAAACGGGTACGTTGGTGACAGAAACCGAGCAATCGGCGGGATGCTGGTGAGTGCGTTAAGCCGCATACGATGGTAGATCGTGACGGGCGGATCGTTGTTGGGTGGGTCGAGTCACACCGCGACCTGACACACCGGGAGTGTGTACGATAGATTGGCGCTAGGAGAACGTTGTGTTGTTTTCGTTCAAACTGCTGTCTCCCACTAGCTGCGCTGCAAGCCCTAACGTGCTGCGCGGATTTCTTGCACCTTGAAGGCTGCCGTGCTAGCACCTGGTATTTGTTGTTACGTGTTTAGAGATCAAATACTCCCGAATTTTCCCCCCACCTTCGAAAGAAAAGAGATGCGAGGGCGGAATTTCGGTACTCTGCCACCACATTCGCTGGGCGGCCGCTGCTGTCCTTCCGTCTTTTCACGTGCTCTGGATCTTCCGCTCGTTACGCGTCTTGCTACAGCCACTATAATACGTGACCCACCTGCCCGCCGAACTGTAGGTGACATTCACCCGCAGAAATCGACTCTCGAGCGATGAGTGCTCTTCGTCCTCGTCCGGCGACTACTACGACATATGTCTAGCCGACGAGGGTACCAACAAAACCACCTATGCCCCGCCACAGCCATGGGGATTCTTCAGACCCGAAGAGGAAATGACCTACAGCGGAGGTTCGTGACTCCGCACGCTGTTCCTTGTAGTCACCAGCTGATAAAGGTGGCTCACTCGCTGATCTTTGTGGTCATCAAGGTAAAGTCGTGGCTCCGTTGTAGGAGGTACTTGGTACGATGGGGCTCCGATATTATAGGGACAAAATCGACTGTCACGGACTCGACCCGCTATAATTATAGTCGGGTACCCTCTTATTTCCCCGGGCTCCGATGTAAGAGGGTCAGAGGCCTTTGTCACACAACCCGCTTGTATTTTTTAGGAGCCACGACTGCTGTAGCGCCGGCTCTTCGCAGACCGCACAACCAATCGGGGTTACAGCAGTACCTGCTACAGTTTGGTGTACCTCATCGTTGACTGCTTGGTCTCTCAAGACTTCCCCAAGGGGGGACTTCTCGGGTGTTTGGGGCACCCTTCGTGATTCATATTTTCTCTGGTGCTAAACCTCCTGCCTACCCTAACCCATTGCTCAGTGGCATCTGGATACCCTGTGCTCGTCGACACGGGAGGCTTCAACATTGGGGTAAGTGAACGGCACACCTGAACAAGTGTTGCCGCGTCTGCATTCGAGTAGAGGGGAGACTCGCTTTCTTGCGTGGATATCGGGGCAGCAGGCCCTTGATATTTGTGGGTAGCACTCAGGACACCCCGCCGGCACCGAGATTGAACTATTATAGGAGATGTACCTCTCCGGTCCGCCGTGATGTTGACTTTCCTCACATAGCGTGTAGAATATGTGTCTACACGTTCTTGGGGGAAGTTTGCCTGTGACCACGGGAATCGACCAGGTCAAGTGGTAGATCAGTACAGACAGGTGAAGGTACGGGGCAGAGAGATCGGAATGGTTTTTCATGTGAGGAGAACAACAACATCACAGACTGTCGCCGAAACTACTGTTGAGGAGGATAATATACGCCTGTTTTCACATGCCGGTTTATGAGGTACGCCCACGGCCTTTGCGACGCTGGCTGTCACCCGAACCGCAGCTATGAACAACGGTTGCTTTTCGACTGGCTCGAACATGCACCTCGGTGAGTATTTTGCCAGTCCAACGCCCATTCAGCCGATGACATTGGGCCTTCCCAGGTTCTGCAACGATGACCGCGCACACGGGCAGACATGGAGCTTTGATACGGGTCTCACAGAAGCTGTAAATTGTCTGTGTACGTCTTTCTGCATATTGTCACCCTCTCGCCTCTCTCCTCTACACGAAACGGAACGCCATGTGATACCCCACTGCCGGAGAGATCCCGCGATCCCCGAATACCTTGCCATGTTGATGCACGATGGGCTTAGTCGCAAATGCACGCGCACCATGATTCCCACCTCACATGACAGCTCAACTTTGGGTACTGTACCCTCTTGGTGATGGAAGATCTGGACGTGATTCCTCGGGATGAGGTTCGCTCCGTGAATGTTCAGCTCGTGACCTACAACGGGAACCAGGGGTCGGCCTTCGGCTCTATCAACATCGGCTTCACTTTCGATCACGGTAAGCGGATTTGATTCGTTCAGGTTGTGGTTTGGCTTTTCTCAGCTCCCATCAATGGGTTGAGATCCATCGGGTTGAGCGGAATTTGGCTAGGCTGGTAACGAGGTTTTCTCTGCTCTTGGTCTGTCAAATTTGGCCCACTTTCGACGGCGTGAAGTGGATACTGGTTTTTCTGGTAAACCGGGGTATCTTTGCTCTGATACTGCCATAGCCGGGTTCACGTGCGCTAAGACGAATTTGGTTAGTCTGGGAAAATTCCGCATCTTTCGGTCGGTTCTGTCAAAGCTGGGTTCATTCTCTCGCTTTATTGTATTTTTCCGAAGTGTCATTTTTATTATTATTTTCCACGAAGTCTGAAAGGTAACTCTCTGGCAAATAACGAGGGGGCGACACCGGTCGCTTCCCTCTCTCATCCAGAATCCAATTTTCCTTTCATGTCAACTGGCTGGGCCTAACAAAATGTCGTCTCAGTATACCGAGACCCCCAATGGTACTCTACCATTGACATCCACCAACATCGACGTTTAGTGGGACGGCATTCTGTCTCCCTTGCCCGTACCTTCGTATATGCTAACCCTCCTTCTGCTCCTTCCATCCCTTTGCTAGTTTACGGGATACTATGTCTACGTCCACCATATTGTCCCGAGTATATATCTTGTACGTACCGGACCCTTCCTTCCATCTACCCTCTCTGTATAATTCTATCCGGTACGTCTCCTCCCGCTGCCAACGTGGTGGCGGCCCCGATCCTCAATGAATGCAAGCCAACCTGTCTCGGGTCGCCACCTACCTTCTCCACAATCTGGCGAAGGGCGCTAAGAGCTTTGGAATATCCCCAAACCTTAACCGACCTGCTCCTACTGCAACGAAACGAGCACAGAGGGGCGTTCTCAGGCAAAGCAAGATGGCACGCCATCAATTCCACCAACACCGCCACGGCACCGCCACCGGCGCCAATCTGAGAACTCGGACCTCGTGCGACATCGCGCACTCGTGTAACGTACGCCCCCATTTCCGACTGATCTCCCTTGTGGCCACGAAACCGAACCCGGACACCCGTAGCCTTGTGCCAGTGCAACGGGGTTAACACGTGCTCCCCGTCGAAAAACTCGACGTCGCTCCGCCGCAAACAATGCACCTGGTGGCAGTGTCCCGACATCGTGGCAAAAATCACATCCGAACGCGCCACCAGAAAATACGACAACGCCAAGCATAGACCTGCCTATCGACGCGATGAAAATACTGTACAGCGGCGAGCTTGCCGGAAATGGTCGGTGCAACGTTACCCTTACCTGCACAACACCACGCCACAAATTCCAGGAGTGCTTGTCCCAGCACCGTATCGTCCGCCTCCCCCGAGAGGTACACCGACTCGCTAATCAACACGCGAAAAACACACTAAGCCCGCCAACCCGACCTGTAAGTTCTTCGAGACGACTGCGCAACTGACTCGCGGACGTACTCGCAGCTAAAACGCCGGTACAAATATCGGCGACCTCCGGGTCCAAGACCTCAGCCTGCTGGCGAAACCGCTCCCGCACGTCCTGACTGAATTCGAAACACCATTATACTCCCGAACGGAATTCAGCATGCAAGAAATACCCCCCCATGGCATCACCAGATGCATCTGACCACAAAAGACACGAATATGGTTGATCGAAAAAACAAACAAATTAACAAGTGGGGCTGTTAACACCCGCGACGGCGACCCCAAGCCCCCGTCTACCATCAGACGCCAAAACTGCATCTCTGCATGAAACTCGGGACCTATCCGTGTCCGCTCCTGCCCCCGGGCTGTCAATTGCACCGGTGGGAGCCCCAACTGGTTGAGCACACGGCGAACAAAGTATTTACCAGGCCGCACGACTTCACATATATGCAACAGCGAACCAATCACCCCCCGCAACTCGGACTCGGAAGCACAGTGGCGCTTGGGGGGCCACTCGCGGATTGTCGCCCGCAGACGTGCCAGCTTGTCTGCGGGAACCGAAATCGTCATAGCTACTGTATCAATGTCCCACCCTAGCACACACAATCGTGTTTGCCACGAAGAGAGTTTATGCGGAGACAACAGGGGGGGGGGGTCCCCAGGCCCTCGCGCGCCAAACACACGGAAATGGTCCGATTCACACGACGCGGACGACACTTTACACCGTGCGCCAGTCGGGATCCACATGACTTCGACAAGGATACCACCGTCTACATAGGGCTTCACGAAAAACGAGTCGGAACGACCGCCTCCTGAACCGGGGGGAATGCGACACCCAGGGGGAAAGGGGGGTGGCGTATCCCGTTCGCTAGGCAAGGGGACCTCAGCATGGTCCGTGGCTCTACGTCCTAGCTCGGTAACGACTGCATCGGACGAGGAGCCCTGCGCCCCCGCGCCCCCATACATCGGCGCTGGCGCAACCCCGGCAGCACCACCCGCCGCAGACCCGTCGCTCCGAGCGCGTACGGCCGCCAGCGCCTCCTCGAACCTCGCCGCCATGTCGGTTTTGAGGTCCTCAACCGACGCGCTAATAATGGCCCGTTCGTTAGCGCTGTCCTGCCTTTCCGCCTGGTACTCCTCGCGGCCAATCACGGACTCATCCGAGACGTCCCCGTCCCGACTCATACCTCCGTCCCCCGACGACGGCCCCCCGATGACCGATCAATATCCTGATCACGGGCGAACAATTGGGTATGAAGACACAAGGACGAAATTATATATGGGGGACGTCAGAACGATGATGTAGTAAACGCGTCACGTTATACACCTGCCTACCAGCGCGCACAGTAACATCTCCTCGCTCGTGTAATAGCCGGTGCAGTCGGACCATGTACCCCTCAAGCAGTGCACGACGACCCACCAGTCGCGTGTACCAGACCGGTCATTGCAAGATACATCGTGTGTCATGACGGCCGCCTTCCGTCTCGTAGGCACGCTATTAGCAACATATATGTCATACATCTGGCGGCCGGCTCCTGACAACCACGACTCGTCCCCAGACGACACGCCATCATGGTGTACAATGAACCACATGCTCCCCTTCTCAGATGTGAACCACTGTGCCTAGACATCACCGGGCGTAGGCCAATAAGTTGCGCGATCATGTACACCAGTACATGTGTCGACTTTCCACGAGCGCGTTTGTGTTTTGGCTCCGTCCAGCTATGGTTTCTTGCATACCCACCCCTCCATCCCTCGTATGTGAGACGATTCCTTCCCATTCATACCAGCGTCATCGACGGATTTATCGATTTATTTGATGCGCCACGGGCTAGCGGGATGCGAAGCTGTGTACACCGATAGACAGCAATTCTTGTTTAGAGGTGTCCATAAGAAGACGCCCGCACCCATGCGGCACATGTATGTAGTCTCATCATATGACGGCATACATGTTGGTTCCGTGTCTCTCTCCACTCCCGCAGTCTCGCATGTTTGTTTTTCCTTGCTACAAGCATGCCAGGAAAAGACAACAAACCCTGTCTCCCTGCCCACCTGTACTAGCAACATCGACACAGGTGTCTGGGTTTACCACATCGATGCGCAACAAGTGGGCGAGACGCGAGGCCGTAAGCCGGTACCATACACACCAGCGTAACCAACTCTACATCTATTGGTTCTTTCCACCAAATTATGTCGTTCCACCGACTATCCCGTGCACTACAACCCACATTCGGGCGTGCACAACCGGCCCATGCAACATTTGGTATGTGTCATGACGACCGCATACCTTCTCGCAGTCGCACCAGCGACCTACATGCCATACACCTGGCGCGCGGTTTGACCACCACGGATCATCTCCAACGACCCGCCATCCTGGTCTACCATCAAGAGGCCGTGAGCCGGCAACCATGCGCTCCAGCATAACCAGCTCCATATCTATTGACTTGTTCTGTTTATCGTGCTGTTCCATCGATTATTTCACGCACGACGACCTACAGTCGCGCACGCACAACCGGCCCATGTAAGATTCAGTGTGTGTCATGACGGCCGCACGCCGTTCCGCAGTCGCACCAGCGACCTACATGCCATACATCTTGCTTTCGGCTCCTGATAACCACGACGCATCACCTGATGAGATGCTACCATCAATAGGCCGTGAGCCGGCAACCATGCGCTCCAGCGTAACCAGCTCCATATCTATTGACTTATCTTGCCGTTCCACCGATTTTCCATGCACGACGACCCACAGTCGCGTGCGCCCAACCGGCCCAGGTAAGATTCAGTATGTGTCATGACGGCCGCATGCCGTTCCGCAGTCGCACCAGCGACCTACATGCCATACGTCTTGCTTTCGGCTCCTGATAACCACGACGCATCACCTGATGAGACGCGACCATCAATAGGCCGTGAGCCGGCAACCATACGCTCTAGCGTAACCAGCTCCATATCTCGTGACTTAATTTGTTTATCTCGCCTGCTAACCACGACTCCTTACCTGATGAGACGCTACCATCAATAGGCCGTGAGCCGGCAACCATACGCTCCAGCGTAACCAGCTCCATATCTATTGACTTGTTTTGTTTATCTCGCCGTTCCACCGATTATTCCATGCACGACGACCCGCATTCGCGCGTGCACAACCGGCCCATGTAAGATTCAGTCTGTGTCATGACGGCCGCATGCCGTTTCGCAGTCGCACCAGCGACATTCACGCCATACATCTTGCTTTCGGCTCCTGGTAACCACGACTCGTCACCCGATTAGTCGCTACAATTGTACCATGTTCGACAATCAATCATCTCACCCTTCTCATCCGGTCCACATTGACTTCTGGAAAACCTCGTGGGAAAAAAAAACCCATTCATCAAGTGTACACGACATGACAAGCAGCAACGACAACCGAAAGTAGATTTGTGTTTGTCTCTGGGTTTGGACGGCGGTTTTTCACCAATCCACCACCCTTGTCTCGCGCCGACAAACACCCTAGATAATAAGTCTCGTCTTGTGATCGGGATTTATCACAACCACACCATAGTTTCTCTGACAATATGGATCGAAAAGTACAACACTTTTGCGATGCTATTGATTTCCTTTCGCATCATTGTATGCAGCTCCATGTACACCAGTACATCACTCGTGGATGACTCAACGAAGCATGCTTATCTGTGGCACCCACCACTGTCACATGTACATAGTGCCACCCCTGATCCACACACCGGTGCGAACCATGCACCACCCAATGTCCACACACCGGTGCAAACCATGCACCACCCAATCTGACCATTGTGCTTAGGCATCGCCGGGCCTAGGCTCACGAAATGCGCGATGATAGACTGCCGAATGGGTCACGTACGCATTCTGTTTTTGGGTTGGTTTGTGTGCCGTGTGTCTTTCCACCAAATTATTTGGTTCCACCGATTTGTCCATGCACGGAATCCACATTTGGGCGCGCACAACCGGCCCCTGCCACATATGGTATGTGTCCTGACGACCTCGTATCGTCTCGCAGTCGCACCAGCGACCTACATGCCATACGCCTGGCGTGCGGTTCCTGACCATTACGGATCATCTTCAATGTCCGCCTGGGTCTACCATCAATAGGCCGTGAGCCGGCAACCATACGCTCCAGCGCAACCAGCTCTTTATCTATTTGACTTCTTCCGTTGATCGTGCCGTTCCACCGATTATTCCCAGCACCGCGATCCACCGTCGCGCGTGCACAACCGGCCCATGTAAGGTTCCGTATGTGTCATGACGGCCGCACGCCGTTACACAGGCGCACCAGCGCCTACATGCCATACATCTTGCTGTTGGCTCCTGATCACCACGACTCATCACATGACGAGACGCCACCATCAATAGGCCGCGAGCCGGCACCATACGCTCCAGCGCAACCAGCTCCATATCTATTGATTTTTCTTTGTTTATCGTGCCGTTCCACCGATTATTCCACGCACGACTACCCACATTCGTGCGTGCCCAACCGGCCCATGCAAAATTCAGTATGTGCCATGACGGCCTCATGCCGTCCACATTCGCACCAGCAACCTACATGCCATACATCTTGCTTTCGGCCCCTGATAACTACGACCCATCATCGATTAGTCGTTATCATGCCCAACGATCGGTCATCGTACTCTTCTCATCCGGTCCACATTGACTTCTGGAAAACCTCGTGGGAAAAAAAAACCGTCCATCAAGTGTACACGACATGACAAGCAGCAATAACAACCGAAAATAGATTTGTTTTTGTGTGTGGGTTTGGCACTGGGTTTGGACGGCAGTTTTGTTTGTCACCAATCCACCACCCTTGTCGCACTGCGACAAACACCCCAGACGATGTGTCTCGTCTCGCGATCAGTATTTCTGATAATCACACCATAGTGTCTCTGACACTACGGACCGGAAAGCACAACGCGTTTTCGATGCGGTCCTGGCTTTCGCATCTTTCTCATAGTCGATGCGTTGAAGTTTAAAAATTGGGACCGCAGTCACATCATAACCGCACGCAGCACCCCGAATTCCACCTTCGGCACGGTGCCCTGTCATGCGACACCCATAGCCGGCCGCGGCGCCTCTCCCGCGCAACCAGCACACGCACCGCGGCCACCTAACCACATTGTCGGTGAGACATAATATATGCTGTATGCGTACATAGGAACGCGAACACGCGCTCGTACCGCTCTATGTGACCATCACTCAGCACACCAGAAGTGATCGGGTGCTTCGGACATGCTCGATGATATCTGCTGTCGCATGATGCAAACTCGGCCGGTACCCCGCGCAAGCGAACGACAGGCATCGAGGGAGTCGCGGCGCCTACCGCATGCACACCCGCGCACACACCGCAGTCACACCAGTAACCGGTGGCTTCTTTCGGACGCGCTTTCCGAACACGCCCAACAGCAGTCAACAACATCGATACAGCATGCCCACACCCGCCCGCCACTTCACATATGGCACGTGAATCCTTACAGCCTCGGCCCCCGTGTGCCGTATACAATAACAACATTTGTCATTGTGTGCACTAACTGCTGTCTGCGAAAGCCAGCTCTCGCTGTGATGCTGCTGGGATAACACGCCACATCGCAGTCAGTCGCACGTACCAAGCGAAGTCGATGTGTTCCAGGCTCGACGTAGCGACTCCTCCCGCCCAGCGGTAGTGGCCTCCGCCCCGTCGGAAAAGACGACAACACTAGCTCCCGCAACAGAATGTCCTAAACCAGCAGCTGGCAGAGTGTTGTCCAATCGTACGTCTAGCAGTCCCTGTGCTCCAGCACTGCTGATGCTCCAACGTGATCGGGCGCAAACGGAATGTCCTGCGGGCAGCTGCCTTATCTCGGTGCGCATGCCTCCTCTCCTGCAAGCACGCAGACATACTCTTTGCCATATAATATAAATGCCCACTCCTTCTACCAACTCCAATAAACACCAATTTCAGACTCCTCCCCCCTTTGGTAGGATCCATCTGAAATATTCGCTTTTTTGTTTGATTTTTCGGTAGTGGTTCGTATTTGCTCATTGTTCCATCAATTTCGGGCCTCCATTCGATCGGGTTTACCGGTTTTTGCTTTAGTCTGGTATGGCGTATCTATGCTCTGGTACTATAAACGACGGGATCAGATTCAATCGTCGGAAGGTGGATTCTGGTCAAAGAGGTTCTGGCTAATGTTTGCCTTAGTTCCCTCATCATGGCGTTAAAGTACAACCCTGGTTTACCTTCACTCTTGCTCCATGACCATCGCCCAAGGCTTCCACACCGGTGCGGCGGGTTTCGGACGAACAGTTTTGGCTTCTTGTTGTCTCTGACCCTGTCAACATCGCACACGGCTTTGATCACGACAAGCGAGGTGCTTTAGACCCGCTCGTCGCGGGCAAGGGCGCCTGCGCCGAGTTAGCGGTGCCGGAAATATTCGTATTTCATCAATACTGCTGTGGGGCGTTGGAGATGCATCGTTCGGCGTTGGGGTCTCTTGGTTGCTGAACCGTTGTGCTGCTTCTCGTTGTTACCGTTGTACAGAGGTAGTGTGCTGTACAAGCAAGTGAAGATGGCGAAATTGGTTGTCGTTCTATCTCACGAGTTTTGCGTCGAGCAGTGCCGACGTTTGCTTTTGTGGTGGTTTGCGTAGTATCAATGTGGATGTGGAGGATTCACCAATGCATGATCTCGTCGAAATAATTCGGAGGTTGAGTTTTCTCTGTTTTACGGTCTGTGTGACCGGGGTTGGAGTAAACGGCTCACGTGCTTCGAGCCCTGATTTGAAGTGAAGACACAAACAACAATGTATGTTCCGAAATTGCCATGACGCACTGTCAATTTTGCTCCCTTGTGTCGGATTTCATGCTTCTGGGGCCACAAGATCTCTTGGAACCATTACGTCAGAGATCATATCCCGTCTTCGAGAACACAGAATGAATAACAGGTCGTTCGTGCGCTATCATAGCATCCGTTTTGAGTGTTTTTCTCGCCGTTAGTTGGCTAATATGGAGATTGTTTTCCGCCATGTATGCGGATCTCGTTTTTGACGGGGCTGAACTGATGGTTTTGCAGTAGATTGGAGGTATTCGCGCGAGTAGTCTTCGGGGGCGCACAAGCGTACAGACGTCGGAGCAGCACTCAAGTGGAGATAAGACAAAACAACAAACATCAACGGCAGCAGCAGTAGCAGTAGCATCAGCAGCATCAGCAGCGAACAACAGCAACGAACACAACACAGTGCAGTATCACCACCACCAACAAGCTCCCGCCACCTGTTTTTCGGCCTTACGTTCTCTGGTTCGTTTGAACCTCCGCAGGGGGTGAAGTAGAGGCGAACGAGCTTGTGACGGCCTACATTCTGACGGGAAACGCAGGGCAGGGGAGTGACAGGTGCAGCATGAGACGCAGATTCGATAGTAGAGGCAGGGGTACTAGCAGCCGCAGTAGTAGAAACTTCGACAGCGGGAGCGGGAGCAGCAGCAGTAGCATCAGCAGCAGCAAGCAGGAGCAGCAGGTTCACTCAGTCCCTCACATGAAGCTTTCTTCTACTGGCTGCTTGAACCCCTTCGTTCGGCTTGAGTCTTGTCTTGTGTCCACGGATGCAATCCGTAACCATGGCCCGTGTACCACATCCCGTGTGACGCACGTCGCGAAAGATCAGCGGCCCCCCTCACGCGTGGTTTCACTTTCTACTCTCATTCTTCCCCCCATTCTCTCGCTCGTTGTTGCTCGCTCATATTCGCTGTCATTCATCGTCTCTCTCCCCACGCTACCATGTGAACGGAAACACCAAGATGTTTCCCTCTACGTCTCCCTTTCTGTTTCTCCCTTGCCCCCTCTGTCGGCCATTCTCGCCCATCTCTCTCTCGCGCGCGCACCGTGTACGTACGCGTACACTCAGGATCCGGTGGATCCTGGGGTTGATCTTTGTGTGCATGACACTGGCCATGATTCGGCACGACACGAGGAAGTGGTATCGAGCCAGGCGTGCCAAGGCCAGGCGTGAGTTTTGGTTTCTGTTCTGTAGCACAGCGGTAGCTACTGTACGTGAGTGTCGGGCTCCAACAGGCCTAGCTCTGGGCCGCGTTGGCGTCAACAGCGGTTGACGCGCCTACGAGCTATCGACACACGGCGATCCCTTGTTGTTGTTCCGTTGGATCACAACCAGATGCAGTTGTCCCCGTATTGCACACAGGCGGTAAAAATGGTACCGTGACCACACTATTTGTCTATCCAGATTCAACGTTGTCCCCGCATCGTGAACAGCACGCGCTGCGGCATTTGACCGGTAGAAGCCCCGCTCCCCCGCCGGGCTCGTGCAGGCACCTCAACACTTTGCAACATTTTGTTCCGCCCTCTCCGTTTTCGATCCGCAGGAAACAAATGTCACTGCTGCTGCGGCTTCACGTTTTTCACTCTGATCATCCTAAACGTTCTGATGTGGCTGGTGAGTAGGCAGGCAGGCAGCCCCCCCTTTGCTTCGTTTTTTGAAAGCGCAACGCTCTTGTCGCCTGTAGGCATGTTCTGGCTTCGTGTGTGCTCTTGTGTCTTTCCCTCTTTTTCTTGCCCCATGGGTGACAGCAGTTTCATGGTATACCCTCGGGCACCGCTGCTGTACGCTCCATAGCTACATCACAGCCATCGGTTCTTCCTTAATCAGCGTTTTCGACTTTGGAATCATGTCTACCCCGGAATTTATTCACACCCGTGCCATCTTTCCCCTCGTCACACATCCTCACCATCTCTTTGGGCAGGGTTGGGCATCTCTGGGAAAGGTCATAGCGAACGATGTGGTTCTTCAAGGCACCTCCAGCGAAGAGGACTCGGTCCTGGACGCGGTATGTTTTTGGAAAACTTCGAACGCACGTTCACCGGCGCCACTGTTGTAGATGGAGCATCGTGTTGAGAACTCTCAAAATATTTTAACCCCGGCAAAACGTGGAATTCGTTCTCGCTGGTTGATCAACCGACGCGGCCTAGCTTTGGGGTGTTTGTTCGAAAGGGCTGATATTCTCTAAGAAACCCCGAGCATCTATAACTCTCTCTTGTTGTGTGTAGCCTCGTTCAACGATATCTGACTCATCGAGCCCTCCGCCCTCCGCCACTGAATGAACGTATCCGAAAAAGTAGTACCTAGGTCGAATGGTTGCCGGCGTTCATTGATCATCGAAACATAGTAGTGCATGCTATGTACGCGTGCATTTTGTGTCCTGAAGACTAGCCCAAAGGGCAGAGACCGTGGAATTGCCCGCAGCTCTCCAACTTGCAAGTGGGGAAGGGAACCGACTACGATTCAGCGCAAGCGCAACCGACGAAATTTTGCTTGCATTTAACACCATTTTTTGTTCTCAGAGACAGATTGCCCTTAAACCCAAAAGCCTACCATTTTGCTGCTTGTCCGCTCGCTACGTCGAATAAACGCCAATGGTCGACGCAGCTAGTTGGGCAGGTTCTGGCCCTCCAAGAAGCGGCTCTTTTCTCGTGGGCACTCCACATCATTTTTCTCCTCACAACCTTGACCGGACTCTACCGCTGGATATTCCAGGCAAGAGATCGACCCAGCGATACGACGGAAGAGAAACTTTGTTCCGAAGGTGTTCGTGGTTGCAATGGTATGGTGAAACATGTCGATATTCAGGGCGTGCACTAACGTCCCTTTGCTAGACAGGGAACCGGGAACAGGGAACTCGGGATTTCCTGTGTCCCTGTGCCGTGTCGTTGTGTCCTAACATACGCCACATTTCCAGGAACACGGAACAATTCAGCGCGCGTGCGGCCCGCAGGTACCCAAAGGCAACAAACACAACCATTGGATGCAGCAGAAAAGACAAGTGGGGGGTACAGGGTGGTGTAGGTATTGAAGGAAGCTGTTGACGAGCGCACATCAAACACATGCGCTAGATATCGGCTATAAGATGCTGTGCTCCTCATGCAATCCGCACCCTCGACGGTGCTCTGGAAGGCCTGCCTTTGAGTTCTGATCGACGGCAGCTTGTCATTTGTTTGACACTTTATGTTCCTCCATGCAACGGCTACAGGAGCATCCACCGCCGTTTTTTCGTATGTGAGACACCGGGTGATGGTGGCAATTCCTATACGGCTTGCACTGGTAGCATGCAGCACCTGTGGCAGCCACATGCCCGAGAGAAATCACAGATATCCCACCACGTCCTGATTTGCCACCGAAGAGCCCGTGTTCCACGTTCCCTATGGCCTGTTGGCTAATTTGAACTCCCTTGAGAGTTAACATTATGGTGCGGCGTAACTACCTCAAACAGGGAACGTGTGTGTCAATCCTTGTTTCCAGGAAAATTATTTTGTTTGGCTGGCCAATCAGACAGAAATTCTGAGTTCCGTGTTCCCTGTTCCGTGTTCCATGTCCCCAAAAGGGACGATAGTACACGCCCTCACTGGTTGGACAGCTGGAACAGTTGCTCTCGAAACTGTGAGGGGATAAATACACAGGGGAACGTGAAACCGCCGGTGCCCGGGCGCTTGGAGAAAATTCGGCAGATGAAAGTCCAATTGGCCTCTTTGAGTGAAGTAGGTACGCTGGTCAGAGAGAAGAAAATGCCTACGCGCACAATGGCGGCGCGCGTGATGGGGCTTTACGCAGGTCGCGTATGGTGCGTTAGTTTCATTCGTGGTTACACCAGCTGGGTGCATACATTCGTACCTACTTGCTTTTTTCGTCTCGACGTTCGTGGCAAGTCATCACGAGATAAGTTTGAGGAGGTAATGGTGATGTGTCTTGTGCGAGAACGGCATATTTCGAGGGCGAGTCTTCTGCTGCCATCACTGCTTTTGAACTCTAAACGTTGCGTGGTTCTCGGCTCTGCTGTATCAGTTTGTCGCCTTCTGCTGACACGTGACATTTTTGGTTCCGCCTGCGGCAACCGCCTCCTTGTTCCTGTTTTTGGCTACACCTCACGCCTCCGCTCAACGCAGATGCTCACGTTCCACAAGCGCATGAGCATCGTCACCGACACCCTGAGCAGAGCCAGCACCCACCTCGACCACTTCCTGTTCGTGTTTTTCCTGGTAAGGCGGAACCCTTTGCCGGACAAGAGGTGTCCTGGGGTTTTGGTGCTGGTCAAATAGTGCTGACGACGCTGTTGGTAGTGCGTTGTGCATAGTCGCGGTGGTCAGAGGTAGTGTTTCGCTTCTCGGTGTGGTCGCGTTTTAGCCCGCCATCTGTGTGGGCCGAGGTGAAGACAGGGTAGTGTTTCCTGTTGAAAGCCGTTGCTTGTATTGAAATGTCCGCACAGACGAATATAATCACACAGTATTGAAATGTACCTCTAGCGTTCATAGGACTGAAGACTATATCCGTTGCTTGGTGTTTCCTGCGTTGTGTTTCTGCGACCAACGCGCTCGGCAGGTTTCTCCCGCCTCTCCGTGTCCACCACGCAAACAATGGTTTAGTTTCGAATCGCATGCGGTCGGACGTAATCGATTCGACCTTTACAGATGTCAAAGGGCGTATCGCAAATCTACCGACCTAAGCGCTAAAGCTGGACACCAAAGTCTCGACAAGGGGACCAAGAACGCGTGAATACCCGCTCAGAACCCCACATGAGAGCATATGGTATGCAACAGACTGGGATGAAACCCGCTAACTGTTTCTTTTTCCCTCTCTCTCTTTCCCCAGGTAATCCTCGCGTTTGCCGCCCTCACATGGCTCCTCGTCGGGTCCAGCACGAAAGAGTTTTCCACCCTGGAGGACGCGTGGCAGAGCGTGACCCGCATTTCCCTCGGGGAGTCGGAGAATTTCTACCCGCAGATCCTGGATGCGCAGCCCACGGTCGGGCCGGTGGTGGTGGTGCTGTACCAGGTCCTGGGCGTGGTGTTGCTGCTGAACGTGGTGATCGCTATCCTTCTCGAGGTAGGGTGCTTCGTGTTGTTTTTGTTCCGGTTGTTGGAATTGGTAGTGGTGATTACTTCGTACTTTTTTATTTTGCTGTAGTTGTTGGTTAGAAGTTGCTCGTCCTCGTGTTTCGCATGTTGTGTTTCTGACGAAGACCTTCCTTGCTGCTTCGGCTGCTGATGGCACCACCGCTGGTGTGTCTACCGCCAGGTTGTGGTAGGTCGTGAAGCTTCGTGGCAGTTATTATAGGAGGCACAGAATGATGGGGCATACATAGTGTTGGAACGTGTTATCATTCCGAAAGTGATGGATCGTTCCGTCGCCGATCCGGCACGTCCTCATCCGTACTCTTAAGGTTAAGAATTGGAGTTCCACGGTACCAAGAAGAAGAAACAACACTAAATGTCTCGAATACGGCCGTCCGACCCCGCCCATGCAAAGCAGGACTATTCTGCGTAAAGCCCGAGAAAACAAAGTAGATCACCCTGCCCGCACTCGAAGACTATGCCAGAGACTAAGCCGAAAACACCTATGCTGCAGCACGACTCGAACGCAATGAGCCTCAAAGAACCCGTGTTCGTGCCCTCACGAAGCCGGTAATTGTTCGTCTTAAGGGTTTCCGCCCAACCTTATGCCCCCCCCCCTCCCCCCCCCTCGGTGTTTGCCATCGGGGTTGGGTTTTCGTCGCTTGGCAACGACGTTGTAAAACAAGCCGCCCCCCACTCGGTGTTTGCCATCGGGATTGGGTTTTCGTCGCTTGGCAACGACGTTGTAAAACAAGCCAATTCACTTCGTGAACTCGGCAACCAGGTTACCGCTTTTTTTTTTACCTCTGGTTTTTTTTTGGCGGTAACCATAATGGTGGTCGAGTAGATCATGTTGTGCGGGGTCGAGAAACCTCACTCCGCGCAACGGGGGATGATCGCACCACGTTGTGTTAAATTGGTCAAGCTTCCTCGAGGCAGTTACACAGTGCTTACAACTGTCTCTGGAAGTGAAAGCACCAGAAAATAAATTAAGTCATACGTAGCTGTCATCCGTACGCAAGGAAGTAAGCACAAGATGCCGAACACCCTTAGCAGGATGCAGCTCACCCTTCATGCGACTCGCCAAATACCTCACGGCGCTTCGCGCTTGGTGATGTGAGAGCCTGGTCCGGTGAGAACCCGGCGTGTTCCGTCCCGGCTTTGTAGGGATGCGAGGTCAATGGTCAAACGATTACGGCATGCACGACTATGAGTACCCCCCCCCCCCCGGTGTTTGCCATCGGGGTTTGGGTTTTCGTCGCTTGGCAACGACGTTGTAAAACAAGCCCCCCACTCGGTGTTTGCCATCGGGATTGGGTTTTCGTCGCTTGGCAACGACGTTGTAAAACAAGCCAATTCACTTCGTGAACTCGACAACCAGGTTACCGTTTTTTTTTTTTACCTCGTTTTTTTTTTTGGCGGTAACCATAATGGTGGTCGAGTAGATCATGTTGTGCGGGGTCGAGAACCCTCACTCCGCGCAACGGGGGATGATCGCACCACGTTGTGTTAAAATGGTCAAGCTTCCTCGAGGCAGTTACACAGTGCTTACAACTGTCTCTGGAAGTGAAAGCACCAGAAAATAAATTAAGTCATACGTAGCTGTCATCCGTACGCAAGGAAGTAAGCACAAGATGCCGAACACCCTTAGCAGGATGCAGCTCACCCTTTATGCGACTCGCCAAATACCTCACGGCGCTTCGCGCTTGGTGATATGAGAGCCTGGTCCGGTGAGAACCCGGCGTGCTCCGTCCCGGCTTTGTAGGGATGCGAGGTCAATGGTCTAACGACTACGGCATGCACGATTATGAGTACACCCCCCCTCCCCCCCCCCCTCCCCCCCCAAACGCAAGGCGAAGATGCGTCCTGTCGTAATCCCGCACGCCCCTGCTTTTCAGCCGAATCCCGAATAATGCCCCCGGCGCTCCCGCTTTCTGTCGTCGTTGTCAAGGCCTACCGAGGAGTCGTGAGTGGCATGCGCGGCGAGGACACCATACTCCAGTCGTTCATCGCCTTCGTCGGCATGTCTTGGTGGGTGCCGCACTCACGGCAAACGGCTCGACAACCGGAGCAGATCCTAGCGTCAGTTTCGTGTGTGTGATACGTACTTGCTCGATAATGTTTGCGACGCCAATTTCCCTCGCGGAGAGCATCCTCCTCAGGGTGTTTAAAAGAGAAGATAGTACTACCGCTAGTCCTAAGCTAGCAGAACGTTCTTATGACTTTCCCATTCTTCTGTGTAGGCGAACAACCGCGGGTCCGAAGAAGTACCGTGTAGAACAACGCGAGCTCGTAACCTCTGCGGGCGGAATGACCCGCGGAGCCCACCAAAGATGATTGGACGTGCAACGCGGACGATCTCTTCTGTGTTGCCTACCCAATCGGAGATCCTGCGCGAGAAAGGCATGACAGGACGGCGTGAAGAAAAGTGGGCGCGGAATTGCTGCATGAAAGTGACGAATGGAAAAAACGAAAGGGTAGAAAGCTCCCAACCTGGCCGACATTCCCCCCTTCATGATTTGCGAAGAAGTTTTTACCCATGCAAGCTTGTACGTTGTTCCACCGTCCTCACGCCATGGTGCCATGTTTGAAGCGACCACGTCGGGATCATTTTCGTTCCCGCATCTTGTTGAGATTCGTGGCGATTTCCGTGCGAGGGTTGGAAAGCCCCGTACCAGCGACGGTAGCGCACGCACCATGAATGAGCCCTCTTCCCCGTCGACGGCAGGTGTTCGTTGAAAACAAGAATACGCTGGGCCTCCGCCTGCATCCAGTGGCGTCTGGGTGGGCGGAGAAACACGTCGCCTCAGGACAGGACTAGGCGTCCGTCGCTCAAGATGTTCCTGCAAGGCTCTACAGGGGTGTGCGGGGTGGATGGGCGGCCCGTGGTGATGGTCCGGAGGCCGCCAGAGAGCTCGACGATGGTGGGAAGGCAGCTGTCGTTCAACTGCCCGCGGTACATAACGGTGCGTTGGATTTTACAGGGTCCTGAGACGAGGGTGGGCCTTGTTTGAAGGTGGCATCCACGACCCCGAATTACGTCATTAATCGCCGTGCCTGATTTTGACGGCAGCGAAGTTGCCGATGGGGCTATCCTCGGGCATGCAGTTACTATTGCATGTTTGGTGTGTTTTGCCAATCCCGATTGGAGGGGGAGGGGTTTCGCTTGACGTGCAGTGATTGCCCCGAACCCTAAGTTCGTGAGGAGGCGGCGGCTGATCGTCGTTGCTGCCAATCTTGTTGTGTCGCTCTCAAGTCCAGTCGCTGCTTGTCAGCGGAAGCACGAGCCTGTTCTATCTCAGGAAAAGAGGTTCGAAACGCACCCCGGCGTCCATCGACAACGGAATGAAATGTCTGTTGTTGTTTGCAAGGTGGTGTTCTTCCAATGCGGTGGAAGGCGCAAGCAAAAGGAGCTGTTGTTGCACTGCATATCGAACATCGTTTCGGGTGCTGTCCAGCTGGTCGATATTCCCTTCTCAGCTTGCCAGTGGGAACGACTTGTATCCCGCACGCCGATACCGAAAAGGAGAGGAAGGTTCTAATCATTAGTAGGAAGAGTAAGACAGCGATATGTCGTTGTGCTGAATACTACACGACGACTCAAACGGCGCTCGTGGTTTTAAACAATGGACTAAACCCAAGTTTTTTGCTGTACCTGCGAGTGTTATGGTTTACCAGTCGTGGAATTCAGCTCTTGGCAGCGGTTGTGCACCCTTGTGCGCGTCCACCACTGATTGTTGTTCTGCCACTGCTGGCGATGCTGCCCGCCATGCCACCAACGACCTGCATGAGCAAGTCAGGATGTTCAACGCGCCTGCTCAACAAAGACGGCTCGACTACCACCTCCTTCCCTACAGCACACCCCAATCATGAGTACCGCGTCCCCGCTCGTGTATCCGCGTTAACAAGGTGACCGAAATGCAGGCACTGATCGAAGCCACTCCGGTCCCGGCTCGCGTGGCCGACCGGTTGGTGAGGAAGATCGTCCACGAGTGGGTTTTCCGAAGCGACGAAAGGATCACCGGAGGTGTCTTTCAGTCTCCGTCGTCCTCGGGGGAGTACGGCAACGGCACCGGTGGGAGCAACGGCGGCGTAACGGTAGCGAACCGGAGGAGAACGTCCGGTAGTGACTCGTCACGGCCAATGCTGCGGCGGTGGTCGTCGTCCACCGCCTCCCGATAGTGTAAGGGGGGCGTTTCGTTTTGCAGGGTATCCCTAGACTACGGCGTGGACAGGGTCGTGTCGGGATATCCTCACGCGGGACGGGGGTCAGATGTAAGTTTCATCGCCAGGTGTTGCCTCGTGTTGACTTTTCAATGGTTTTCCCAAGCGGGGATACCCTTTCGCACGACCATCAAACATCCTGTGGCACCTCTGCATGATGTGCTTTTGGAAGGTATTGGGCGTGGCAAACGCGTGTGGTTCGGCACAGTGTGTGCTCCAGGCTATGTGGTGTAGGAACGGACGCGTAGCTGACTCGGCGTGAAGGTTTTCAGTGATTCTTCTCTGCTTCACGCTTTTTCTGGGTTTATTCATTGTTCCGTTCTCCCGTTCAATCCTTCGAATACCCGCGCAAAGCTGTCGCGTTGTAGATATCTCCTTGTTCATATACGGAACAGCAGGGGGCGCTGTGGTGGTGTGCTCACCTCTGTTGCTTGTGTGTTGTTTATCGTCCTGTTGAGAGAGGGTGTATGAGGCGTTGGAGCTCTACGATATTGAGGGCGTCCTACGAATGGGCTGAGACCACCTGCTTTTTTCGTGTATTGTGTTTTTGTTTATGTGCTGCTTACGTTCCCGATGTTTGGCTCATCCCGGCGCCTTGCAACGACGCATAACCGGCAACAGAGTTCGCACTGAGTGGTGGTTGTTCCCCGGGATTATGGCAATTTTAAACATTATGAGGGACCTTTGTCTTGTGTGATTTACGTGATAAGGGCACCACACCAAATGTGTCCTTCGTCTCGAGTCCCTTGTGTATCTGTATCGCCGGCGTGCACAAGGTTCGGATGCCATCAATATCAAGCATTTGAGGCGGTCAGCGTGAGATATTGTGGTACATGGAGTCGTTGTCAATTGCGGGTTACAGATTATTGCTTTGTCTCGATGGCGTTTTCGTATGATGAACGATCCCGGAAGTCCAGCCCGTACCGCCGAGGTCATGTGATCTTCCACCGTCTGATTTGAAGCGTCTAACGAATATCCCCGGCCACAGGGGACTGGTGGTCGATCTCGGTGAATGTGTATTGGGAGCCGTGGTGAGGCCATACCTGCGATGAAAGCTCGCATGCATACTAGAGATTTGCCAGGCACGAAAGTTCAGCGTTACAAACATGATGGTTTTGACTTTTCATTGTAATCGCTTTGTGGAACCGCTTTGGCTCTCGTCTCTCCGGAAGACTGTGTACGCCTGGGCACACTCACATTCACCGTGCGTTTTTTGTGACGCTGACAAAGTAACGGTGCGTTCGGCGCTCCTGCCTCTCTATTGCCGCCCATACTGGCCCATCCACAAGCAAGTCCAGGCTGGAAATGGTGGGCTCGTCCGCGAACGTTTCCATGGGCATTCAGGCAACTCCGACAGGCCTGAACGTCCTCACCGTTCCATAGTGGGGACAATAGGATGTGGCCATTGGGCCTGAGTCCTCGGATACTCCCGATACGCAAGTAGAACATCACGAACTCGTTCAGTGAAACTCTTCCGAAAACATTCATTTTGTGCATGAGAACCACATGAGGGTCACTCTGAACTTTCACTACTGTAAGCAGAGTCTCATGAGGTGATGGTTCCTACGGAGTTGTTCATCCACGCTCCCTTCGGATGCCCAACGTTGAAGAAAATTCACATGCAACCGCTGACTCTCTAACCGTTCGAGATATTTCCCCAGTCCAAGGGATGCGGAGCCGTTGCTCAATCGAATTCAAGCGGGGCAGGCATCGTCCGACCGTTACCCTGAACCACCGGTGGACAAAGTATTGTTCTCTGCGCTAGTGTAGGTCGCCCGGACAAATCGTCATTGGATGTAGATATTATTGTATCTAGATGTGCATAGGGCATTCCTGTGGATATTCAACAGGGCCATCGCTCGCGTCCTCTCGTCTGAGAAAATTGGTCCAACTACGGCACATGTCTACTCATTAATGTTCGACATCTAGTCTACAGTAACAACTTCCAACACCGGTCTTCCAGATTAAATATCCAGGTCGTTCTGCAATCAATCGTCGTGTTCGCTTCCCATATACCCTCACATCCATAACTCTACTGCAGCTTACCACCCTACCAGGACAGGCATTGGGCGATCACCAGGGCAAGAGAAGGTGACCTCAAGTGTGAAACACTGTGTTCGTTCATCAGTCGTGATAGGCGGTCGACAGCATCATGACCTCGCTGCCTGAGGCTGTGACGTCAGGAATCGTTCCAGCGAGGGCATGTTGTTTTCATCGCTACTGAGCCCTGTTCTGAGTTCATTCGTTGCACCCAGCATATGCAGCGCATATACGTCTGTTGGCCAGATGCATCGTACACGGCGTTTCCACCTTCTTCAGGACAAGGCCATTGGGGTGGTAGTCTTGGTGGGTGTCGGTCAGGTTGTGGAAATACTGCCGAAGCACAGGAAGCCGTCTGTAAGCTCGACGAGTTTCATCCCAAGTTGCTCGAACCCCCATAGCGCTGGCAGCAGAGGGACTCCTTCGATGTACCTTCGGGGAAAGCTTGCAAATGCGAGCGTTGGGATAATGTCGTCCAGGTTGGTTCCAGGACCGGTGCACTCTGAATCGTCTGACCCAAGTTGACCCTTTGTTGTTTCTTCCGCCTATACGGGAGGGGAGCAAGCATTGCAGATAGCGTTGGACCGCTTCCCATCGGCAAAGCCCCTGGTCCGCCAGGTATTCGAAGAACCCAATATGGATGTCCCATCCCATGGGCCTGCGAGAAGTTCAGCGATTCACCGTGACGCGTGTCCGTGGGGATCCCTGGGTTTGGCAGACGTCGTCAAAGACAAAAACATAAAAACTCAAAACTCCCCACAGAGCATCCTTCACGAAACAGATCGTCGCCTGTGGTAGGAGCGTAGACAAATCAAGTGTAGGAGCAAGAGTGGCAACAAAGCCCCGGCAGGTTTTTCAGGCTTGCCGGAAACAACACCCACTCCGCAACTTCGTTCTGTGTGTCGGGAGTGTCCGTGAACTCAGGCCCAGCCACATCCTATGGTCCCCACTAGGGAACGGTGGGAACGTTCAGGCGTTTCGGAGTTGCCTGAATTGCCCTTGGAAACGTTCGCGGACGTGCCTGGACTTGCTTGTGGATGGGTCAATATGGGCGGCAATAGGGAGGCAGGAGCGCCGAACGCACCGATACTTTGTCACAGCGTCACAAATAACGCACGATTGATTATAGCGGCCTGGGCGAACATTTATATTCTCTTCCGGAGACGAAACCCATAGCGGTTCCACCAAGCAAACACAATGAAAAGTCGACGTCATCACTACTGTAACCCGCAATTGACAACGACTACATGTACCGCAATATCTCACGCGAACCACCTCAAATGCTTGATATTGGTGGTATCCGAATCTTGCACACGCCGGCGATACAGATACGCAAGGGGCTCGAGACGAAGGACACATTTGGTATGGTGTCCTAATCAAATAAGTCATACGAGACACAGGTGATCAAAAGAGCTCTAAAAAAATTCAAAATTTTGCCGAAATCCCGGGGATCAACCACCGCCCCGTTTGAACTCTGTTGCCGTTTGTTCGTCGTTGCAATGCGCCGGGATAATCTAAACATCGGGAACGGACGCATCGCAGTAACAAAAACACAACTTGTATGGGGGAGAAACAGGTGGTCTCCCCCCACTCGTAGGACGCCCTCAACTACCATAAAGCTCCAACGCTTCATATGCGAAACACCCTCTCTCAACAGGACGATATACAACACACATGTAACAGAGATGGAGATATCTAAAACGCGACAGGTGCGCGATACTCTAAGGATTGGACGGGAGAACGGACGAGTAAAAAATACAGAATAAAGCGTCTTGCGGAGAAATAATCGTTGAAAACCTGTACACACCGAGTGGGCTACGCGTCCATCTCCTTCACCACATAGCCTGGCACACACAACGTGCCGAACCACACGCTGTCGCCACGCCCAACACCTTCCAAAAGTACATCATGCAGAGGTGTTGGATGGCCGCTTAAAAAGTCAACACGCGGCAACACCCGGCGATGAAACTTACATCTGACCCCCGTCCCGTGTGAGGATATCCCGACACGACCCTGTCCACGCCGTAGTCTAGGGATACCCTGCAAAACGAAACGCCCCCCTTACACTATCGGGAGGCGGTGGACGACGACCACCGCCGCAGCATTGGCCGTGACGAGTCACTACTGGACGTTCTCCTGGTGCTCGCTACCGTTACGCCGCCGTTGCTCCCACCGGTGCCGTTGCCGTACTCCCCCGAGGACGACGGTGACTGAAAAACGCCTCCGGTGATCCGTTCGGCGCTTTGGAAGACCCAATCGTGGACGATCTTCCTCACCAACCGGTCGGCCACGCGAGCCGGGACCGGAGTGGCTTCGATCAGTGCCTGCATTTCGGTCACCTTGTTAACGCGGATATACGAGCGGGAACGCGGTACTCATGATTGGGGTGTGCTGTAGGGAAGGAGGTGGAGCCGTCTTCGTTGGGCAGACGCGTTGAACATCCTGGCTTGTTCAGGTAGGTCGTTGGTGGGATTGCGGCCAGCAGCGGCAAAAAAAACAATCGCTGGTAGACGTGAACAGGGGTGCACAACCGCTGCCAAGAGCTGAATTACACGACTGGTAAACCATAACACTCGCATAGGCAGCAACAAACTTGGGTTTAGTCCATTGTTCAGAACCACGAGCGCCGTTTGAGTCGTCGTCTGGTATTCAGTACAACGTTATATTGCTGTCTTGCTCCTCCTACTAATGTTTAGAACCTTCCTCTCCTTTTCGGTATCGATGTGCGGGATACAAGTCGTTCCCACTGGCAAGCTGAGCAAGGAATACTGACCAGATGGACAGCGCCCGAAACAATGTTCGATATGCAGTGGAATAACAGCTCATTTTGCTTGCGCCTTCCGATAATTATTTCCTCCGTTGTCGATGGACGCCAGGGTGCGTTTCGAACTTCTTCTCCTGACGTAGAACAGGTTCGTGCTTCCACCGACACTGGCGGTGACTGGACTTGAGCGACACTAAACGCTTGGCAGCAACCACGATCAGCCACCGCCGCCTCGAGATTTTGGGATTGGGGCAATCACATTGACGTCACGCGAACCCCCTCCCCCGCCGATCGGGATTGACAAAACACACCAAACATGCAAAACAATTGCATGCCCGAGGATTGCCCGATTGTCAACTTCGCTGCCGTGAATATCAGACACGGCGGTTAATGACGTCTTCCAGGGTCTGGTGAACGGCACCTTCGAACAAATCCCACCCTCGTCTCCCGACCGCGTCATATCCAACCCACCGTTATGTACCGCGGGCAGTTGAACGACAGCTGCCTTCCCACTATCGTCGAGCTCCCTGGAGGTCTCCGGACCATCACCACGGGCCGCCCATCCACCCCGCATACCCCGGTAGAGCCCTGCAGGAACATCTTGAGCGACGGACGCCTAGGCCTGTCCTGAGGCGACGTGTTTCTCCATCCACCCAGACGCCACCGCATGCAGGCGGTGGCCCAGCGTATTCTTGTTTTCAACGAACACCTGCCGTCGACGGGGAGGACAGCTCGTTCACGGTGCGTACGCTAACGTCGCTTGTACGTGGCCCTCGCGCGGAAATCACCACGTGTCTCACAAAGATACGGGGATGAAAGTGATCCCGACGTGGGCGCCGCAAACATGGCACTATGGCGTGAGGATGGTGGAACAACGTACAGGTCTGCATGGGTGTGCGTGAGGGCGTAGCCATGGGTAAACACGTCTTCGCAAGATATGAACGGGGGTATGTCGGCTACATTGGGAGCTTTCTACCGTTTTGTATTTTCGACTTGTCACGTTCATCCAGCAAATTCCACGCCCACTTTTCTTCACGCCGTCCTGTCATGCCATTCTCGCGCAGGATCTCCGATTGGGTAGGCAACACAGAGAGACCCTCCGCGTTGCACGTCCAATCATCTGTGGTGGGCTCCATAGGTCATTCCTTCAGCAGAGCTTACGGGCTCCCGTTGTTCTACGGGGTCATACCTCGAACCCGCGGTTGTTCGCCTACCAACACGAATGAGAAACCACATAAAAGTTCTGCTACATAAGCGTAGGGCCTGCGGTACTACTCTCTTCCCTTTCAAACACCCTGAGGAGGGTGCTCTTGGCGCCGAAAGTTGGCGTCGTAAACATTAACGAGCAGACACGTATCACACACACGAAACTGACGCTAGGATCTGCTCCGGTTGTCGAGCCGTTACCGTAAGTGCGGCACCCACCAAGACATGCCGACGAAGGCGATGAACGACTGGAATATGGTGTCCTCGCCGCGCATGCCACTCACAACTCCTCGGTAGGCCTTGACAACAACGACAGAGAGCGCGAGCGCCGGGGACATTATTCGTGATTCGGCTGAAAGGCAGGGGGATGAGAGTTTACGGCATAACGCATCTTCTCCTTGCGTGCGTAGGCCTTGCGTGCGTAGGGGGGGGGGTGAGGTATTTGGCGAGTCGCATGAAGGGTGAGCTGCATCCTGCTAAGGGTGTTCGGCATCTTGTGCTTACTTCCTTGCGTGCGGATGACAGCTACGTATGACTTAATTTATTTTCTGGTGCTTTCACTTCCAGAGACAGTTGTAAGCACTGTGTAACTGCCTCGAGGGTGCTTGACCAATATTAACACAACGTGGTGCGATCATCCCCCGTTGCGCGGAGTGAGGGTTCTCGACCCCGCACAACATGATCTACTCGACCACCATTATGGTTACCGCCAAAAAAAAAACCGACGTAAAAAAAAAAAAAGGTAACCTGGTTGCCGAGTTCACGAAGTGAATTGGCTTCTTTCACAACGTCGTTGCCAAGCGACGAAAACCCAATCCCGATGGCAAACACCGAGCGGGGGGCTTGTTTTACAACGTCGTTGCCAAGCGACGAAAACCCAAACCCCGATGGTAAACACTGGGGGGGGGGGGGGGGGGGGGGGGGGTAAAAGGCCCAAAAAAAAAACAAAAAAAAAAAAATTTC
>FN649741.1:6638547-6652485 GCA_000310025.1 Ectocarpus siliculosus
AGAAGGAAAAAGGGGGGGGGGGGGGGGGGGGGGGGGGCGTAAGGGTCGGCAGAGAGCCATAAGACGAACAATTCCCGGCTTCGTGAGGGCGCGAGCACGGGTTCTTTGAGGCTCACTGCGGTCGGTCGTGCTGTAGCATAGGTGTTTCGGCCTAGTCTCCGGCTTAGTCCTCGAGTCTGGGCAGGGCGATCTACTTTGCTTACTGTTGGGCTTTTCGCAGAACAGTGCTACTTTGCATGGGCGGGGTTGGGCGACTGATTCCGAGACAATTTGTTTTGTTTCTTCTTGGTCCTGCGAAAGTCAATCTCTTGCCCTCAAGAATACGGAAGAAGATGTGCCCCGGATCGGCGACGGAACGATCCATCACTTCCGGGATGAGCACACGATCCAACACTATGCGCCATCATTCAGTGCCTCAAAACTGCCTGAAGCTTCATGCGCCTGGTACCACCACAACAACCTGGCGGTAGACATACCAGCGGTGGTGCCATCAGCAACCGACGCCGCAGGTAAGGTTTTTGTGAGCAACACAACTTGCGAAACACGAGGATGAGCAACCCTTAACCAACAACTACAGCAGCACCAAAAAATACAAAAAAAAACACTTGCAACACCACCACCAACATCAACAACAACAACAACAACAACACCAAGCACCCCACCTCGAGAAAGATAGCGATCACCACGTTCAGCAGCAACACCACGCCCAGGACCTGGTACAGCACCACCGCCACCGGCCCGACCGTGGGCTGCGCGTCCAGGATCTGCGGGTAGAAATTCTCCGACTCCCCCAGGGAGATGCGGGTCACGCTCCCCCACGCTTCCACCAGGGTGGAAAACTCTTTCGTGCTGGACCCGACGAGGAGCCATGTGAGGGCGGCAAACGCAAGGATTACCTGGAGAAAGAGTGGAAAAAAAGTAACAGTTGAGCCGGGTTTCCATGTCAGTCTGTCGCTTATATTTTTATGCTCTCATGTGGTTTTCTTCGCGGGACGTGTGTGTATGCACGTGTTGTTCGTCCCCTTGCCGAAACTGTGATATCTAACTAGTGCTTTGGTCGGTAAATATGCGATACACCCTTCGACATGTTCGAAGATCGGGTCGTCAACGTCTGACCGAAACTAAAATCATTGTTTGCGTGGTGGACACGGAGAGGCGGGAGAAACCTGCCGAGAGTGTTGGTGGCAAAAACAGAATGCCGGAAACACAAGCAAGGGATATAGTAGTCTTGACTCCCTTGTCAAAAGCTTCAGTTCCATAGTGTGTGATTACATACGTCTGTGGACGTTTCAATACAAGCAACGGCTTTCAACAGGAAAAGCTACCATTTCTTCACCTCGGCCCACGAAGAAAGCGGGCTACACGCGACCACACCGAGAAGCGAAACACTACCTCTGACCACCGCGACTATGCACAACGCACTACCAACAGCGTCGTCAGTACTATGACCAGCACCAGTACCCCAAGACACCTCTTGTCCGGCAACGGGTTCCGCCTTACCAGGAAAAACACGAACAGGAAGTGGTCGAGGTGGGTGCTCGCTCTGCTAAGGGTGTCGGTGACGATGCTCATGCGCTTGTGGAACGTGAGCATCTGTGTGAAGCGGAGGCGTGAGGTGCAGCCAAAAAAAAGGAAGAAGGACGCGGTTGCCCTAGGCGGAACAATGTCACGTGTCAGCAGAAGGCGACAAACTGATAAAGCAGAGCAAAGCCGAGAATAACGAAACATTTCAAGTCCAAAAGGAGTAATGGAAACAGAAGACTCGCCCTCGAAATGCGCCGTCCTCGCACAAGACACATCACCATTACCTCCTCAAACTTATCTCGTATGACTTGCCACGAACGTCGAGACGGAAAAAGCAAGCAGATACGAATGTATGCACCCAGCTGGTGTAACCACCAATGAAACTAACGCAACACACACGACCTCCGTAAAACCCCATCACGAGCGCCGCCATCGTGTGTGACGGCGATTTGTTCTCTCTGACCAGCGTACCTACTTCACTCAAAGAGGAGTTCAACAAATTGGACTGTCGTCTGCCGAATTTTCTCCAAGCGCCCGGGCACCGGCGGTTTCACATTCTCCTGTACATTTCCCCGCTCACAGTTTCGAGAGCAACTGTTGCAACTGTCCAAGTAGTGAGGGCGTGCACTATCGTCCCTTTTGGGGACATGGAACACGGAACAGGGAACTCGGAATTTCTGTCTGATTGGCCAGTCACACAAAACAACTTTCCTGGAAACAAGAACTGATACACACGTTCCCTGTTTGAGGTAGTTACGCCGCACCATAATTTTAACTCTCGAGGGAGTTCAAATTAGCCAACAGACCATAGGGAACGTGGAACACGGGCTCTTCCGTGGCAAATCAGGACGTGGTGGAATATCTGTGATCGCTCTCGGGCATGTGGCTGCCACAGGTGCTGCATGCTACTAGTTCAAGCCGTATAGACATTGCCAACATCACCCGGTGTCTCGCATGCGAAAAAACGGCGGTGGATGCTCGTGTAGCCGTTGCATGGAGGACCACAAAAGTGTCAAACATATGGCAAGCTGTCGTGGACCACAACTCAAAAGCAAGCCGTCCAGAGCACCGTCGAGGGTGCGGATTGCATGACGAGCACTGCATCTTCTAGCCGATATCTAGCGCATGTGTTTGATGTGCGCTCGTCAACAGCTTCCTTCAATATCTACACCGCCCTGTACCCCCCACTTGTCTTTTCTGCTGCATCCAATGGTTGTGTTTGTTGCCTTTGGGTACTTGCGGGCCGCACGCGCGCTGAATTGTTCCGTGTTCCTGGAAATGTGGCGTATGTTAGGACACAACGACACGGCACAGGGACACAGGGAATTCCGAGTTCCCTGTTCCCGGTTCCCTGTCTAGCAAAGGGACGTTAGTACACGCCCTGAATATCGACATGTTTCACCATACCATTACAACCACGAACACCTTCGGAACAAAGTTTCTCTTCCGTCGTATCGCTGGGTCGATCTCTTGCCTGGAATATCCAGCGGTAGAGTCCGGCCAAGGTTGTGAGGAGAAAAATGATGTGGAGTGCCCACGAGAAAAGAGCCGCTTCTTGGAGGGCCAGAACCTGCCCAACTAGCTGCGTCGACCATTGTCGTTTATTCGACGTAGCGAGCGGACAAGTAGCAAAATGGTAGGCTTTTGGGTTCCAGGGCAATCTGTCTCTGAGAACAAAAAACGGCGTTAATGCAAGCAAAATTTCGTCGGTTGCGCGCGTGGTGAATCGTAGTCCATTCCCTTCCCCACTTGCAAGTAGGAGAGCTGCGGGCAATTCCACGGTCTCTGCCCTTTGGGCTAGGCTTCAGGACACAAAATGCACGCGTACATAGCATGCACTACCATGTTTCGATGATGACCAACGATTGGCGGTAACCAGTCGACCTAGAAATTGTATTTATGGATACGGTCCTTCAGTGGCGGAGGGCGGAGGGATCGATGAATAAGGTATCGTTGAACGAGGCTACACACTACAATAGAGAGCTACTGCAATTATGCTCGAGGTTTCTTAGAGAACATCAGCCCGGTCGAACAAACAGCCCAAAGCTAGGCCGCGTCGTGTGATGGAGCAGCGCGAACAAATCCCACGTTTTGCCGGGGCTGAAAAATGAGAGTCCTCAACCGGTAGCTCTATCGAGAATGGTGGCGACGGTGAACCTGCATGCGAAATTTTCCAAACATACCGCGTCTAGTACCGCACTCTCTTCGCCCGTGTTTTGAACAACCACCTCGAGCGCGATGACCTGTCCCAGAAATGCCCAGCCCTGCCCGAAGAAATCGCGAGGATAAGGGGCAAATATGGCAGGGCTGTGAGGAAAACCCAGGGTAGTAGCGACACGGATGTGAGGAAAATCCGGGGTGGACGAAATTCGAAGGTTGCTTCAGGAAGGACCGACGGCCATGATGAACGTTACGGGGAATGGCGCCAAAGGGATGGACACCATGAAACTGCTGCCATCCATGCGGCAAGGAAAAGCGGGGTCAGAAGCAAAAGCAAGCACGAAGCCAAGTATGCCCACAGGCGACAACAGTGTTGCGCTTTCAAAAACGAAGCGACGGGAGGCCTGCCTGCCTGCCTGCCTCGCGACTCACCAGCCACATCAGAACGTTGAGGATGATCAGAGTGAAAAAGGTGAAGCCGCAGAAGCAGTGACATTTGTTTCCTGCGGATAGAAAACGCAGAGGGCGGAAAAGGGGGTTCCAGAGCTTGAGGTGCCGGCACAAGCCCGTCGGGGGAGCGGGGCTTCTAGCGGTCAAATGCCCCGCAGCGCATGCTGTTCACGATGCGGGGACAACGTTGAGTCTGGAGGGACAACCAATGTGGTCACGGTACAGCTTTCGCCGCCTGCGTGCCGTGCCATATGGGGATCACTGCATCTGGTTGTCATCCAATGGAACAACAAGGGGTCGCCGTGTGTCGATAGCTCGTAGGCCCATCAGCCGCTGTTGACCCAAATGAGGCCAAGCGCCAGGACTGCCGGAGCCCGACACTGACGTAGCTACCGCTGTGCTTAGAACAGAAGCTCAAACTCACGCCTGGCCTTGGCACGCCTGTTTCGATACCACTTCCTCGTGTCGTGCCGGATCATGGCCAGTGTCAGGCACACAAAAATCAACCCCAGGATCCACCGGATCCTGAGATGGGCGACAATGGTAGACAGTCGGGGAGAGGGAGAAGCAGGAAGGGAGACGGAAAGGAAACAGTGTTTGTGTTTCCATGCACATGGCAGCGTGAGAGAGAGACGATCAATGATAGCGAATATGAGTGAGCGACAACGAGGGAAAGAATGGGGGAGAGAATGAGAGTGCCAAGTGAAAACACGCGTGAGGAGAACCGTAGCATTTTCGCGACGGGTGTAAACACGGGATGTGGTACACGGGCCACGGTTGCGGATTTCATCCGTGACGCAAGGCAAGACTCAAGCCGAACGAAGGGGTTCAAGCCGCCAGTGACAGCAAGTTTCATGTGAGGGATGGAGTGAACCTGCCGATGTGAGTACAACTTCTACGCATAACAGTGATCTTGCTGTTGTTGCTGCTGCTGCTGCTGCCGCTGCTGCTCCCGCTCCCGCTCCCGCTGTCGAAGTTTCTACTACGGCGGCTGCTACTACCCCTGCCTCTACTGTCGAATCTGCGTCTCATACTGCACCTGTCACTCCCCTGTCCTGCGTTTCCTGTCAGAATGTAGGCCGTCACGAGCTCGTTCGCCTCTACTTCACCCCCTGCGGAGGTACAAACGAACCAGAGATGTAAGACCGAAAAACAGGTGGCGGGAGCTTGTTGGTGGTGGTGTTCATAGTGGTGGTGATGGTACTTCAATGTGTTGTGTTCGTCGCTGTTGTTTGCTGCTGCTGCTGCTGATGCTGCTGCTGCTGCTTCTGCTGTTGCTGCTGGTGTTCGATGTTCTGTCTTATCCCCACTTGAAACGCTGCTCCGACGCCTGCACGGCCCAAAGACTACTCACGCGATTTCGTTCAATCCACCGCAAAACCGTCAGTTCGCCCCCGTCAAAAACGAGATCCGAATACATAGCGGAAAATATTCTCTGTGTTTGCTGACTATAGTATGCTATACTAGCTTGCGAACGATGGGTTTTCGAAGACCGGGACCTGATATCTGGCGTAATGGTTCCAAGGGATCTTGTGCCCCAATAGCAGAACAAAATCCGCCACACGGGAGCAAACTTGACAGTGCTTCCTGGTAATTTCGGACCATAAAACAGCAAAAATCAACCGACGAACCATACAACTTCGACGAGATCATGCATTGGTGAGTCGTCCACGCCCACGTTGATGCTACGCAAACCACCACCAAAACAAACGTCGGTACTGCTCGACGCGAAGCTCGTGAGATAGAACGAAAACCAATTTCGCCATCTTCACTTGCTTGTACAGCACACTACCTCTGCACAACGGTAACAACGAAAAGTAGCACAACGGTTCAGCAACCAAGAGACACCGACGCCGAACGATGCATCTCCAACGCCCTACAGCAGTACTGATGAAAAATTAATATTTCCGGCAGCGCTCACTCGGCGCAGGCGCTCCTGCCAGCGGGTAAAAAAAACACCTTGGTTGTCAAGGCCAAGGCCGTGTACGATCTTGACAGGGAAATAGACAACAACAAGCCTAAAACTGTTCAACCGAAATCCGCACCGGGGTGGAAGCCTTGGGCGATGGTCATGGAGCTAGAGCAACGGCAACCAGAATTCTAGGGTATTGAACTCTAACCCGATGTTGAGGGAACAATGGCAAACATTGTCCATAACCTCTTTCACAAGAATCCAGTATACCACATCAAAGATACGCCATACCAGACTAAAGCAAACGATCGAAAGGGTGCCCGATGTTGATGGAACCATGAGCAAAGATGAACCACTACCGTAAAATCAAACAAAAAAGCGAGAGAGTGAACCCGGCGTTGACAGAACCGACCCAAAGATACGGAATATTACCAGACCAAAACCCAAATGCGCTTAGCGTACGTGAACCCGGGTAGGCAGTGTCAGAGCAAAGATACTCCAGTTTACCAAGAAAAACCAGTTTCCACTTCACACCGTCGAAAGCGGGCCCAATTTGACAAACCAAGAGCAAAGAGACATCATCACCAGCCAAACCAAATTCCGCTCAACCCGATGGATCGCAAGCCATTGATGGGAGCTGAGAAAAGCCAAACCACAACCTGAATTATCCAAATCCGCTTACCGTGATCGAAAGTGAAGCCGATGTTGATAGAGCCGAAGGCCGACCCCTGGTTCCCGTTGTATGTCACGAGAAGAACATTCACGGAGCGAACCTCGTCCCGAGGGATCACGTCCAGATCTTCCATCACCAAGAGGGTGCAGTACCCAAAGTTGAGCTGCTTGTATGGCGAGAACCATGGTGCGCGTGTATTTGCGGGTAAGCCGATCGTGCATCAACATGGCAAGGTAAGTGGGAATCGGGGATCTCTCCGGCAGTCGGGTATCACAAGGGGTTCGGTCTAGTGAAGAGGAGAGAGGCGAGAGGGTGGCAATATGTAAGAAGACGTACACAGACAAGTCAGAGCTTCTGCGACTCCGTGTCGACGCTCCATGTCTGCCCGTGTGCGCAGTCGTGGTTGCCGAACCTTGCAAGGCCCGATGTCGTCGGCTGAAATGGGTTTTGGGCTGGCAAAATACTCACCGAGGTGCATGTTCGAGCCAGTCGAAAAGCAACCGTTGTACATCGCTGCTGCGCGTACCCCCTCCCCCCCCCGCCTAGGAATTGTCGAAGCCTCCTGCATGCTCCAACGTGCTTCGTTAGTTTCGAGCACACACGATCCTACAGTATGCACAGCAAAAACAGAAGAAACGATGTATGACAGCCAGCGTCGCAAAGGCTGTGGGCGTACCTCACAAGGCGGCATGTGAATAGAGGCGTCATGTTCTCTGCTTCCACAGCAGCTTCGGCGACAGTCTGAGAGGCTGCTGTTGTTGTTCTCTTCACATGAAACACCGTGCCTTCATCAGTCTGTACTGATCTACCACTTGACGCGGTCGATTCCCGTTGTCACAGGCAAACGTTCCCACAAAAGGTACACTCGAGAAAAATGCACCCGAAGGGTCCCAAAAACAAATAAAAAACAGAGACACATATTCTTCAATCTATGTGACGTAAGAATGGAGCTGAAAGGCAACATCACGGCGGACCGGAGAGGTACATCCCCGTTCAATCTTGGTGCCGGCGGATTGTTCTGAGTTCTGCCCACAAATATCAGGGCCTGCTGCCTCATCTCCACGCAAGAAAGCGAGTCTCCCCTCTACTCGAATGCAGACGTGGCAACACTTGTTGAGTGTGCCGTTCACTCACCCCAGCGTTGAAGCCTCCGGCGTCGAGGAGCACAGGGTATCCAGATGCCACTGAGAAAAGCAGTGAGTTAGGGTAGGCAGGAGGTTTAGCAACCAGAGTAAACATGAATAACGAAAGGGGCGCCAAAACATTCGAAAAGCCCCCTCGCGGGGATGTCTTGAGAGACCAAGCAGTCAACCCGGAGGTACACCAAACTGTACTAGGTACTGCTGTAGCCCCGATTGGTTGTGAGGTCTGCGAAGAGCCGGCGCTACAAACATGGCCCCGAAAAAATACAAGAGGGTGGTGTGACAAAGGGCCTCTGACCCTCGTACACCAGAGCCATCTCTCATCCCGGTAAGAGGGTACCCAACTACATATAGCGTGTCGACCCCGTGACAACCGATTTCGATCCTATCATATCGGAGCCCCTTTTTGTAAGGTACCGTGTAACGGAGCCACGACTTTACCTTTATCAGCTGGTGACTACAAGGAACACAAACCTCCGCTGTAGACCATTTGTTCGCCGAATCTCAAGGATCCCCATGGCTGTGGTAGGGTATAGGTGGTCTTGTTGGTACCCTCGTCGGCTAGACAGATATCGTAGTAGTCGCCGGACGAGGACGAAGAGCACTCATCGCTCGAGAGTCGATTTCTGCGGGTGAATGTCACCTACAGTTCGCCGAAGGGTAGAGGGGGGGGAGTGTACGCATTGTTGTGCATGCCGTTGTCGTTGGACCATTGACCTCGCATCCCCACAAAGCCGGGACGGAGCACGCCGGGTTCTCACCGGACCAGGCTCTCACATCGCCAAGCGCGAAGCGCCGTGAGGTATTCGGCGAGTCGCATGAAGGGTGCGCTGCATCCTGCTAAGGGTGTTCGGCATCTTGTGCTTACTTCCTTGTGCACGGATGACAGCTGCGTATGACTTAATATATTTGCTGGTGCTTTCACTTCCAGAGACAGTTGTAAGCACTGTGCAACTGCCACGAGGATGCTTCACCATTTTAACACAACGTGGCGCGATCATCCCCCTTGCGCGGAGTGAGGGTTCGAAACCCCGCACAACATAATCTACTCGACCACCATTATGGGTACCGCGAAAAAATAACAGAGGAAAAAATAAAAACGGTAACCTGGTTGCCAAGTTCACCAATGAATTGGTTTGTTTTACAACGTCGTTGCCAAGCGACGAAAACCCAATCCCGATGGCAAACACCGAGGGGGGGGCTTGTTTTACAACGTCGTTGCCAAGCGACGAAAACCCAACCCCGATGGCAAACACCGGCCGGGGGCGGCGGGGGGGGTGTACTCATAGTCGTGCATGCCGTAGTCGTTAGACCATTGACCTCGCATCCCTACAAAGCCGGGACGGAACACGCCGGGTTCTCACCGGTGGCGGCGGGGGGGGGGGGGCACATAGTGGCTGTAGCAAGTTGCGAAACGAGCGGAAACTTCAAAACACGCGAAAAAACAAAAGTACAGCAGCGGCCATCCAGCGAAGGGGGGGGCAAAATACCAAATATTCCCCCCCCGCATCTCTTTCCTTTCGAAGGGGGGGGAGGAAATGCGGGAGTATTTGGTCTCTGTACACGAAACAAACAATACCAGGAGCTAGCACGGCAGTATTCAAAGGTGCAAAAAAATGCGCGCAGCACGTTAGGGTAGCAGCCCAGCTGGTTCGGAGACAGCAATTTGAACAAAAACTACACAACGTTCCACGAGTGAAAACTGTTCCTAAAAAATCCTGGTGTGTCAGGTCGCGGTACGACTCAACCCACCAACCCCGATCCGCCCGCCAAGATCTATCATCGCATGCGGCTCAACGCACTCACCAGCATCCCGCCGATTACTCGGTTTCTGTCGCCCACGTACCCGTTTCCGTCGTAATCAATCTGTCAAACAAGATCACCAGAATCACCCGAAAGCATGGCATGAGCTAGGAAAAAAGAGGGCTGGCGTTGGGCCCACCGGAGTCAGTCCCGTTTGGGTGGAAATCTTGAAATTGAAATTTTGAAATTTTGACATGTTAGGTTGGAGCAATCCGGCATGCCGCCAGATGCGCCGACTAGACGGCGGGGGGACACCCAAGACGTCCGGGTCAACGGGACACACACACCAGCGACGAGCAAACAACAGAGAGGAAGTACCGATCGGTTTTCGCACCCTCTTGACTGAACGATGCCACAGACGGCTATCCAGCGGAAAGCGCATTGCATTTACAGGGCACATGCACCATGCACAAAAAACAACTATGATGACCCACGTATGTAGCTTTGCTGGCAAAAGCGCTACACCCTAGGCCAGATGCGCGCCGACGCGCGTACGGTTTTCCTCCCTACTCCAACTGTCCGAAAGAAAGACGCGCAAGAAGAAAGTGAATCGCAACCGGCAACCACAACGGGCGCGGGTACACCAGGCGCGTACGCGTCGACAATGAACACATCACGCTCCTCCAGGCCGAAAAAGAAACGCCCGAAACTCTCCGTGTGCCCCCAGTCTAGTTCGAAGTCGTCGCACTGGGTCGCCTGGATCATTTGCCAAGTTCACGGGCCAAAACAGCGCAGGAGTAGAGGCGGAAACTATTTGTTGTTGATGTTAATGTCGTCGTCGTCTTGTCTGGATATGAAAATTAATTCTGGCCTCCGTGCAGCACCTATTTTCCCCTACTCCTTGAGACAAAGCGACAAAGTCCCGAGGTCGTGAAACAACACCAGGCATCACACCGAAAAACCTCCCCCGCAAATAAGCAAAGAGTAACGAGCAAGGATACACACGCGAGACGCCCGAAATGCAGACAAGTGCTATCGTGTTCATCCAAAGCGCCGACTTCACAGAGCCACATCTGGGAGAGGCTACATAGGTGCGAGTGACATTAGCGCAAATGATCCTGCTATCTGAATTGAAGCGTCGCTAGGATTTCACGCGCCCCTGTCTGCTTTGATCTTGACGGCTCGTGGCTCTTCCATGAACACGTTACTGCAGGGAAAGTGCTCCACGGAAGAACAGCAGGAGTCATCACAACTAGGCCGGGTGAAGCGCTCTCAGAAAGCGGATGTCAAAATAACCTTGATCTCATCGTCGCTCGCTTGCTGGCGCGGGCTAGACGGGCAAATAAAATATGCAGACACAAAACAATAAAAATACTTGGTGCGTTCTCTGGTGGTGGTGTTCGCGCACACAGAGTTGTTTTGCATGCGTGGAGCGGCATCGGGTCGTCCCGTCTCGACCAATCGGGTCACCGTGCTTGCAGCGGTTGCACAACGCCGACGCTACCCGAGTTCCTGCTCTATATGTGTGTCAAATGGGGCACTGCAGGTAACCTTCCCGCGTGTGGACCAGCACCACAACATACACTTCCTTCCAAGAGCAAAAATATATATATATATATATGATATATATGGACAGCAGCCTTCCCGTTGCCGCTGTCGACAACTGGATGCTTCCGGGACCCTCCTGTAACCAGCGCAAGATGAAGCGAGCGCGACGCCACTCTACGTGCCAACATTGGAGTGACACGCAGGAGTGCGAACACCGGATTCGCGCGGATGCGTCGTGGCTAAGTCGTAACGCCTCTGTGCCATCGGGCTTTCACTGTTGTGACGAGAAACGCACACACAACAAGGAGAGCTGCAAACAAGCACAGGTTCACATCTTGGAACGACTGCGTTATCTTCACACCAAATTGTCTCGGAAGGAAGTGGTGCGTACGGGGTCTAAGAGTTTCCCTCAACACTCTACTTGGAGCTACACGCCATCTGCAGACAAAGAAAAAGGGAGCGCTGCGTCCGTCCACGAGGTTTCCTATAACACTTAACAAGAATTCGCAAGACGTACGTTGAATTCCTCACGTTTTCGATGGTCACGTAGCCTCCGGAGGCCCGAACCCCGCCCGAGGGCTCAAGATCTAGTTCCGCGAGGAGGGCGGAGAAATTGGCCGCCGCCGCATCCGACGTTGCTGTGGACGACGAGGCGGTGGTATTGGAGGAGGGTAGCCCTAGAACCTCTTCGCACTTCTCTAGGAAAACACCCACGCAGCTGGTCGCGATCTGGTAGTGTGTCGACAGGCATGCATTCGCCAACGCCATCCCATCGTTGAGAGCGTTCGTTTGATGGGAGGGGAGGGGAGGGCGGCGAAACGTCAAATTCATGGGGCTGTGCCTCTTCCCGGCGGGCTGGGTAGGGGACGTCGCGATACCCTACTCCGATGACCTCCGAACGAAGCAACTGGCCGCAGCAAAAACGACATCATTCACGACCTTGTATATCACCCCCGCTCACCAGACACTGCACACACTCCTCAGACAGGCCCATAGTGCTGCTGCTGCTGCTACTGTCGCCGGAAGCAGCCGACATCTTTCTGCGGCCGTTCCAAGCCGCTGCTACCGCCTCGCCAGTGCTGGGTTCCCCTTCGGAGCCGACAGAATCGGCTGAAGAAGAATCCGAATCCTCGGCGAACATTTCGTACACGGAAGTGAAGTCGCAGGCATCACAGACATCGTCCGGGGGCTTGATGGCGCAAGGTGTACAAGGATGCTCCAGTTGCGTGCCGTCGTAAGTCTTCAGGTAAAAGGCCTACTTGCTCGGTTCGTATTGGCCATTGTTCGTAGTGCCCCGGGTTTGGGTGACCCGCCCCCAAAAGAACGAGAGAGAGAGAGACGTGGGGAGGGAGGGACAGAGAGGGAGAAATAGAGAGAGAGAAATAGAGAGAGATGAACACGGAGAAATACAGAGACAGAGAAAGAGAGGGACGGAGACAGAGAAAGCGAAGAAACAGACGAGACAAGCAGAAATGGAGAGTGAGAGAAGTACTCCGAAACTACAGAAGCGTGCTACGGTGGATATGGCCTTCGAGAAAAGGCATGAAAGAAGCGGGGAACTTGCTGAGGGGAAGAATAACAACGTTTGTTTGAAACCCATGCGGCTGAACAGCCGGAGGCTTTGGCTGGAACGACCTGCTAAACACACGATCGGAGTGCACTCCAAAGCGGATGGAATAACTCCGCCTGAGAGAGACAGGGAGAAAAGGAAACACCATCGAGCGTTCTGAACGATTGGCGTGTCGGCGGAGGGAGTTCTCGGGTGTATCCAACGAACCTATGAGGTGGCCATGTTGTCAGGCTGTACGGAGTCTGCGGGTTCTTGAGGGGCACGCGGTTGCCTTTCCGTTTTTTTTTAACAATTCCCGTCATTATTCCGCGCCCTATATTAGCAGTCTAAGCCGCTTCTCTTCGCATGGCGCCTCTCTTCACAAGACGTGCATGAAGGCACGATTTCCACACCCACTCCTAGTGCCCCAACAAATCATACGACCGCCAAAAGTCAACGTCCAGTGGCCTTATGCACGTGCTGATGATGGTGCAGCTTGAAGCAATGGCCGGAGATGCGAAACTTAAAAGTCCGGTACCCGTGAAGGAAGACAGCAGACAGGCAGGGCCCCAGCCCGTCGAGTTATGACAGCAAAAATCACCGTGTTTACTTTTACACACGACATGCCTTGTTTACGATACGAAGATCGCTGCTTTGCGGAAGCACACAACCCGGTACAGACATCGTCGACCGATAGACAAAATAAATACCACCTCCGTCGTTCCTTGCCCACCTGAACCCACTGGTGAACATCCGCGAGGGAGGCGACGTCATGATGGGTCTTGTCTAGATCCGGACCGTACTTAACCTGTCTCGCCAGGGGAAAGCAAACACCACAGGAAGAAGCTGTCGGCGCTAACAGCAAGTTCATCGACAGCAAGAAGGAATACTCCCTAGCTTCAAGAAAAAACGAAAGACCATCATTATCGTGCTTGCTCTGGGGAGACCTCTACACAAATGCCCTTCGCACGTACCCGACGAGGTGCATGTCCTCCGTCACCCGTTGCCTTGTGGAAAAAAAATAAACCCCGCTTCTATGGCGTCGAAATCAGGGGTTCAAAGGGGCGAGACACGCCTCTTCTTCGTCAACGTAGTACAATGGCCAAGGCTGCCCCGCCCTCGGCCCCCCAACCCCCCCCTCCCTTCCCAGACTCACTCCGGCAACGTGATCCCCCAGCGCCTGCTGCACAGAGCGCTGGAAAGACACGTCGACTCCGTAGAAGACCAAGACGAAGTA
>FN649741.1:6653019-6665256 GCA_000310025.1 Ectocarpus siliculosus
TTTTTTTCCAATGTGGTTCCCAAGGGAGGAAAACCTACCCCGGATGGCAAACCCCGTTTTGGGGGGGGGGGGGGGGGTTGCGCGAAAACGCACGCGCGCGCTCAAGTTTGTTGTTACCGCATTCACGCACGTTTGGTGTGTTGCTCCTGCCTCCAACCCGAACTTGTACCAAGATGGGTGTGAAAAAGGGTGTGGTATAGCAGCATTACCACAGCATTACCTTCGCGATGGGAGTCTCGCAATTAGCAATATATTCCGTTCCGTTCGGAGTTTGGCGGTGAGAAGGCACATCCACAGACGGAATGTGATGGTGTCCGCGTCCGCCCACATTTATGTACAAGTATATGAATTCAACATTCGCCGAGGACTGGGTTGGTGCATGGGAAATGACGTGATGACTGAAGCAAAATCGGGACCAAATTTGTGGTGGGAGTAACACCGATTGACGAGCAGTGGAAGAGGAGTTCAAGTCCCGAACAGGTTGATATGCACGACGAGGCGGCCCACTCGAACTCTGGCAAACATACGTAGTCACCCATGCCTCCAGTGCTGAAACCTATGTAATCAGGCACGTGGCATGATGAACATACATTGCTACTGTACTCGCTGCACGCACGATTTGTAGCCCGCTTCGTCGGCGGCCCTTCCGATGCGTATGTATGTACCGCAATGATGCCAGGGTTACGCCGCAACAGCACGAACACTCTCATTGCTGTCGGGCCATGATGCTAGGATGTGCGGTACAGCTCTCATGCATGTCTTATGCCGCCTACCTGGGCCAGTATTGCAGCAGTCACTGACGGGTCCAGCTTGTCGAACGTCGGTGCCACGTCTGAGTCGTTGTCGGTGTCACTATTGCTGCTACTGCCGCCGTGCGGAGCTTGAGCGGAAAGCCGCCCTCCGCTGCTGCTGCTGGTTTGGCGTGCGAGTACGTTGTTTGGATCATGCTTCGACTCTTCTCCCGGGTATTCTTCCTCGTAGGTGAACCAACGCCACATGTCTAGTGCTGCTGGTGCCAATTGCGCACCTATGCAGTTTCTGTTCGCTCTGTCGCATATCTCCCGCCGCCTGTGTGTGTACAACCCTTCTCGTGTCTTTGTTTCCCCCCGCGATATGCACCCCTTCCCCCCTGTTCACCGCATTTGTGTATTAATTGAGGTATAAAGTAATTCTCCACCGCGCGCCCCCCCCCCCTTTGCTTCTTTGCTGTTTTCTCGACGCTTTCGAAATTTGTCATTATTTTGCGTACGTACCCCCTTTGCTCGCCAAGGGGGAGGGGAAAAGAGCGGAGACCAGGCAGGGCAACACCACACACGCCCCCGGTCTACTCCTTACGATCAGTATAAACATCAGCCACCCAACAGACAGAAATATATAAACTCTGTCTGCCCCCAAACCTAAGGCTGGTGCGCCATACTGATCCCCCCCCCCTTTTATTTTGGCAAACCATGCACAACATATATATATATACCGCATACCATATATATATGCAAAACAAACTTTATGTACAACATACAATATAATATACGGCATACATACGATGTACAGCAAAATACCATCGGTATAACAAGGACCTCGACATGCACCACGCGCCACAGAAACCCTTCACACGTCACCCCATCGGGTACCCTGCCCTGGCTGTCTGTGTAGTCAACTTCTCCTTGTTCGCCAACACCTCTGACACCCACGAAGCATCACCCCCAACATTCCGAACATAACAGAGGTAACTACTCTCCCCCGACCATCGCCCTTCTCTACGAAGAACCTCTGGCGATGTGCCCCCCGCCGCCAAGAAAGTTGCGCCCCCAATTCGAAGGGAGTGCAGCGCGTACTCCTCGGGCTGCAAACCCGCCAACGCAACCACTTGGCGAAGGGCCACAGGAGCTTGACACTTAGTCCACATGGCCCACTGGCCCCGACCAATACCGAAAGCCACGAGAGGCGCATGCGAAGGCAGAAAGGTATACAGGGAAAGCAGTTCCACCATGACATCCACTGCACCACCCCCTCGGTCAACCCCACAGCACGGACCTTGCCGTGTGCGCGTGCAAACCGCCCCTTTCCGAAACTGGTCCCCTTTGGACGAGCGAAAACGTACCTCCACGCGATCGGCCAACGGCCACTGCGCCGACTGCAATAGCTGGACCGCCCCCCGAAAAAAAAACGCTACGTCCCCCCGACGCAACCCATGAACCTCATGCATGGACAATTTCGACACCGCAAACATCTCGGATGCTCGCGTCAGAAAGAAGAAAGAAGCACTCAGCGCAAGAAACAAAACACGCCCGCCTATGTACTCCCCATTGCGGTACCAACGAACTCCCCCGTTGCAACATCGCACAAGACACCGGCCGCCGCAACCGCTGCTGTGTTCCCACATCGGCATGCCCCCGCGCCGCCCCACGTAAAGCACAACGAACCAGCGGATGCTGCGTATCAAGCTCCCCTTCACCCGACACACGATGGAAAAATTTAACAGCGGACAGGTGACTAGCAATCGTCGATTGTTGCAGGCCCAAAACGGAAAAACCATACGCGACGTACTCAACCAATTGAGCAACGACATCACGCGGAACAGTCTCAGCAGCAACCAACACCGGCCGATCGATGCACAACGGCCACACGATATTTCACCCAGCCTCCAAAAAGGCCCAGGTAAGTTCGTTCAGACGTTCGCGCAAGTGACTGGCGGACGAGGCTGGCCCCAGCACGGCATAGCACATCTCTTGCCCGGCTCGATTCAACTCCACTTCCTGCCATCGCACATGGGGGGCAGCGGCACAAAGGTTGTCGTACACATAAGCGGCAGGCCAGCGAGAAATACCATCGGCAAGCGAATTGAGCACACCAGGCACATGGGATGATTTGAAAAGCCACCCTCTAGACACTTCAATCGCCCCCAGCATCCGCATGATCGCGCCGGACCGCGGCTCTTTGCCTCCGCGACACCGCTCAATCCATGCCACACCCGCTTCATTGTCTCCCCGCAACTGGATGCAGTCACCGGCCGACACCGGCACGTGACGCTGTTGCACAATCAACACCCACGCCGCAGTGACCATGCCGAGTAGCTCAAGAACATTGATACTGACATCGGCACACTCGGATACAGACTTGCTAGACCCCACAAAACGGGACTGCTCGTCACACGTCAAATCACGCCGGAAATAACACCCAGTTTGCACACAGTATGCTCCGAACGCTGTTTTGGAACCTCGGCAAACACGGCCATTACCGGAGGACGAAGCACCACATTGTACATCGGTGCACACAACTGGCCGCCACGCGACGCCAGACCTCGCCGCACAAACCAGCGCCAAAATCCAAATTATCGTGACACATGGGCCCCAACACGACACGCCGAGTGGGTTAGAAACACGCGAAGGGAACACTTCGGACTGCGGCATGCCGACATCAGCCAACAGAGAGCCGACGAAAATTTGCCTTGACGCAAGGCAAAAGACACGTGAAGAAGAAAACCGGTCAATTCCGCGACGTGACGGGCGCGTCTGTGTCCACTCGCCCAACAAACGATGTAAGTTCTGTTGTTTTCGCAGAGGCATGGTCACTGTGAGAGTATGCGTGTCCAAAATCCATCCCAACACCTCTAAACGTGTCGAAAAATCAGTGATTTTCTTTGCAGACAACAACGGAGTATCGTTTGGCCCCCGGTGTCCCAGCAGACGGAAATGGTCCCACGCGATCGACTGCACGGCACGTAAGCAACGACGACCATCCTTGCAAAACCGCGCCTCGACAAGCACACCGTCATCCACATACCCCCATCGTGTATCCGAATACCGATGCCCTCGAAGGGTCGACCAACACTTGACGAAAAGCCTCACGCACGTCAATACGGCAGAGCAAAATCTCGAGATGCGGTCCGTGCAATTGGCGCAAAAAGAGGAGGCGCGACGACAAGATATCGAAAAAAAATACATGTCCCAACAGACACTCGGGGGCACGATCAAAATCTATATCTGCATTGACGCTAGACGGCGCACCAGCCGCTGTGAATGTGAGATCATGAATGATGCGGAATTTCGGATCTTCCACCACCCCAAGGGGGGAAACATGCACACCCAAAATTTCACGGATGAAATGCACGTCGAAGACAAGAGCACGACCAAACGTAACATCCGAAACTATCTTGTCAGTAATCTGCGAAGTGTATGGGAAAATGCTGGAATGGTTGCCGTATTTTTAATTCGGCGTCGAGACACCCCCTCGGGTGCGCCAGGACACAACACGCGGAGGAGTTTTGTCAATGTGCGAAAACGTTTCGCGACCCCAAAAAATAAATTCACGAACCGACGCAACATCGACATGGGGCGCAAAGAAGCCGGCACCACCGGCCGCCACGAGCACTTCAAAATGCCCCCCACACTGTCTAAGCAAGGTGGAACCAGCGGAAGCCACCTCACGAAGACCCACACCCATATCGGAGGGTGAACACACCGCCGCTAAAGCAGACACACGAGATCGCCACACGCAAAGTTCACGCGAACCCGCAATCGACAACAAAGACATGGGGCGCAAAGAAGCCGGCACCACCGGCCGCCACGAGCACTTCAAAATGCCCCCCACACTGTCTAAGCAAGGTGGAACCAGCGGAAGCCACCTCACGAAGACCCACACCCATATCGGAGGATGAACACACCGCCGCTAAAGCAGACACACGAGATCGCCACACGCAAAGTTCACGCGAACCCGCAATCGACCTAAACGAGACATCACCTGGTAGCCAACGAATAGACAGCTCCGGGCACACACGCCCCTCGATCGACGCCCACGCCCGCCGCCGCCAACGCCGCGGCCCCAAGCGCCCGGGAACCCGGCCTTGCTGTCTGATCTACGCTCACACCGGCCACCGCAGACGACCCACCAGGGCCCTCCACGGATAAACCAGCCATGCTGTCGGCCCGCCGTGCCTCAACCACACTGACCGCCGACCCCGCCGCGGCGGCGGCCCCAGCTGTTGCGTCTTGCTGCTGACGTTGAAGTTGCTGCGGCTGCTGCGTTTGCTGCTGCGGCTGCTGCTGCTGTTGCGTTTGCTGCTGCGGCTGCTGCAGTTGCTGCGGCGGCGGGCCCTGCTGGTCCTGCTGGGCTGCCAACGCCATTGCGGAAGCCGCGCCCGCCACCGCAGCAGAGGGAGGGGCGCCGCCACCACCGCTGCTGCCACCGCCGTCGGCGATGGAGTCATCCACCGACGTACGAATCCCGTCGGCAGCAATCGGCAGGCCCTTTTCCGAGATTTAGATTCAAAGCCATATCGCCCCGGAGACAGAAAGAAAACGTCACGGCAGAAACAACCCTTGGCCACCACAAGCACACACACGTGCTGTCGCTCGCCCCCGGTAAACGAAACGTCACGGCAGAAACAACCCTTGGCCACCACAAGCACACACACGTGCTCTCGCTCGCCCCCGGTAAACACGGCGAAGCGAGTAGACTGAAAACAGGAACCAACACGCTCGTCCGCTTCCTGCTTTCTGATTGGCCAACGGTTTATTTCTGCCGCTTCTCACAAAACGCAGATTTCCCTTACTTCGTCAGTCAATCTTTCGCATTTGGGGAGATGATAATGGCATGTACGCCAATATGCCATTTGCCCCCTTTACACCACAGATTCCGATTCACTGATTGTTGTGTATACATACAATCTCCGGCCTGCCCTCGCCGAGGGTGGGCCGAGGCCCGCCAGTGGGCTTAGACCATGCAAAGACCACCACGGAGACATGAGCTCAAGCCTTGAAGGTAAGGCACAATAGTCCCGAGAGTGGTTGATGTGAGATACCGCGGTCGCGAGATCGGGGGACCTCCCGTTTTTTTTGGGTTGGACTGTACTGTATGTAGCAGTAGCAGCATACATAACTATACGCTCTGTCTAGATAGGGTTGTTTAACCTTGGAATGCCCTGGTTTGGACACAGGGGTTGGGCAGCAGCGGAGAACACAGCGGGGGTGGCTCGGATTGCAAGAGAGAGGCTGAACACTGCGCGGGTATTCATGGGAGAATCGAGGAAGCAGGAGTGAGGTCGGGCAGAGCAGGAAGGTTTCACCTGCCTGGGAATAATGCACGAACCGGGCTGACACACACCCCAGCAACCCTAGCCAGAAAATTGGTGAAAAAATAAAAAGGAGTACAGCAGTAGTAGGCTTCGCCGTGGTGGGGATGAAGGGGACGAGGAGGGCTTGGGCAACCGGAGTTCCCAACAGCAGGATTCAGGGTTTTCTGTCATGGGAGCGAGAAAGGTGGGGAACGTGGGGTGGGGTTAGCAATGGGTGGATGTGCCGTAACTCCACTTCTTACACGGTCGAATACGGTACCATCGACCGCCTCATGGCTATGCGGTTTGAGGGACAGAACGAGAAGGGCGGAGCGGTGAATCTTATAACTGCCTACGCACCGACAGAGGTCGCAGATGATGAGAAAGGCATAATTTCTGGGATGAGCTCGATAATAACCTCGTGTAGCGGATCCCAGCGAAAAAGGGTGTGTGTATGTGATCATGGATGCTAATCCACGGACGGAGAAGAGAACGGAGGGAGAGCACTTACCTGCAGGAGGGTAGGGTTTCTTGGCCCTTACGACCGTGATGAGCTGATCAATAACGGCAAACGGCTGCTGAACTTCGCCATAGACGACGAACTCGCCGTCACCAACACCTTCGTCAGTATGCGCAAGGGCGGAATATCACACACCTTCAACGGCGCCAAGGGCAAAAGGGTGGGCGACCTCAAGCGAATAGACTGCATCCTAACGGGGCAGGAACGCCGACTTAGTCGTACGCCCCCAACCCACATACCCGACCAAACTGGACTCCGATCACAACATGGTGGTAGCTATTGTCGATGCCCTCGGTATCCGGATCGCCATGCGGCAGTTCAGTCGCAAAGCGCTGCAAGGGGAAATACAGAGGGACAAGGTGATCAATCAGTTCCTCCAAAGCCTTGACCAGCAAAAAGCCTAGCCTGAGCGCCCCGGAAGCCGCGAGTGAATTACCCAAGCTATCCTTGGGGCAGGGAAGTCAGTGCTGCCGGCAGAGACCCGGATACCACGAATGCCGGAGTGGTGCCAGAGCTCGCAAACGAGAACAGCAGTCGAGACAGCCCTTGCCGAGCGAAGGAAGGCACGCCGGGAGACGAAAACGGACCGAAATCAAGCAGCATGGAAAACATTCTGGGCCGCTTGCAAGGCTGTACGTACAGCAATTGATGACGGCATCTTACCCACTTGAAGAAGTGGCTAGGATGAAACCCATTCTCCAGGATCGCGACTTGCGGGGACTTTAACAAATTCCTCAAGAGCTCGATAGGCCTAGACGGCAAGCAGACAGGGGGACAGCAACCCGTCAAAGACGAGAATGATGTCATGCTGAGGAGTATGGATGAAATTCTCCAACGGTGACCCCATCGTAATCAAAGACGAGAATGTTGTCATGCTGAGGAGTACGGATGAGATTCTCCAACGGTGAGGGAGGTTCTACGGCTCTTTGCTCAATGCTAAATCTCCCACGTTGAACCTATCCATCATCGAGGAGGTAACGCAACGACCTAAGGTACCATTCGCTACAATCTCGAAACACCTGAGGTCCGCGCCAACCCTGGAGGAGAATCGGAGAGCAGCACGGCAAAGCACGGAGGATGAAACACTGAAAAGCGCCTGGTCATGATTCCCTGCCGGTAGAACTACGCAACATCGACGACGTAGACAGCCCCATCGTGATCAAAAGCTTCCACGCCATCCTCTTCGAAGTGAGGAACGGGAAGGAAGTCCCTGAGGAATGGCCACCATCAAGGTACTCTACAAAAAGTCGCACCGATCCAACTGTAGCAAATACAGGCGGATACCCCTTATCTCGCATGCGGGCAAAGGTGCTCCTGAAACTCGTCGCTAACCGTCTCAGTGACCACTGCGAGAAGCACGACATCTCGCCGGAAGAGCAGTGCGGCTTCCGACCTAGCAGGTCCGCCGTCGACATGCTGTTCGTTGTACGAGGACTGCAAGAGCTGGCACACAGGCGGAGTATCCCGCTGTACATGTGCTTCGTCGACCTCCGGAAGGCCTATGTCTCAGTCGACCGGGAGCTGCTGCGTCGGGTGCTGGCCCAGGCGGGGATCCCGGAGGGAATGATCGCGGTCATCCGCCTGTTCCACGACGGCATGCAAGCTCGGGTACGCATGGACGACGGGGAGTTCTCCGACTGGTTCGAGGTCACCCAGGGACTGCGACAAGGATGCGTACTGACGCGGGACACATCTCTGCATCTGTGGCTATTTGGACGACGATGGGCCGACCATTCGATGTTCGCGAAGATGGGGAGAACAATCCCCAGCTGTGACCGATCGGGATGAGGGTGGATGGTGGTAGGTGACTCCATAGCAAGTTTCAGACCCGGGGCAGCGGGGGGGGGGAGGGTATACTCATGAAACGCATGCCGTAGTCGTTAGATCATCGGCATCGCGCATCCCCACAATGCCGGCAGCGACGGATTTGCCGGCTTTTCACCGGCCCAGGCTACGTCTCCCAAGGATGAAAGAAGCATTTGGGGCGGGGGATGGCCACATCCTGAGGTCCTGGTGCGAGCTCGTACACACGAGTGATGTCGTGTGTGCTCGTACCACGCGGTGTACATGGTGTGTGCGAGCTCGGGAACCATGTCATTAAGCCTTCAGACATTGAAGAAGCTCGGTCAAGGTGAAATGTTTGATCGGCATTTACTTCCAGGCCATGAAAGAAGAATGTTGTTGCTGGCGGTACCTGCCTCACGAAGGTACACTGGGAGGTCGGCCATGGGGGCTGAAAAACAAACTTGTCTCCTCGCAAGAAGAGTGGACCAGATCGATATGGGTAACTCCTGGGTACCATCACCAGCGCTCGCCCTTCCTTGCCATCATATCAAGCTGCTGGGGCACGAGGGGCACCGTCTAGGGTCGTGGGATTTGCTTGGGGGAGCACCGTAGAGCCGGAGGAGGTCCTACGATTGCAGAAAGGGGGGAGGCCCCGCCTCAACAGTAATGCGAGGACGACCGCAACGCCGAAGGTGACCCTCGTGGACCCCTAAGCGGTTTGATGTTGCTCATGATGTATCACTCAAGGCGATGCTGTGTCTATGTTTCTACCCTACCTATGGTGATCGCGGAAGCTGCGGTGTGTTGGATCCCAAGGTCTTGTTGAACGACGTTGTTGCATTTTTTTTAACACGCAGCTCTCAAGTGTCAGCCAGAAGAACAACCCTCCTGTGTCCTCTGCATGGGGCCCTTGGCGTGAAAAATAGAGGAACAAGAACCCCGTTGATCATCAGCGGATGCCTGCTCAAATAAAGCAGTTCTTGAGTGCGGGCGCTACGTGTAGCTTTGCGCAGCAATGCGCCGAGCTGTGTATTATTTGTGTGTGGCAGTATGTTAGGACGCGCGGGGATACATGTGATTCAAGTTCGTTCCCCGCCATTAGAATCTTCGACGCCTGGGCAGAGAGGTGAACACGAAGCTCGAGATCGTCCCCACCGCGGGTCCGTGTCCTCGCTACCTAGTGATGTGTTTGGAAGCCCTTTCAGGCAACGTCCCTGGAAGAATCCCCAAAAATCCTATCCGAAACACATTAGTGTTGTTCCGTTTCATTGCAGAACTCTGGAACGAAGGATGCAGTGAAAAAAGAACGTGAAAGTGAAAAATAAAATACAGAATGCAGGACAGCGGACACCACAAAAAAGAAACTGTTTCTTTGTCCGTTTTAAAAGGTCGCAACCTTTTTTCGCGGCGTGAAGCTGTCCACCGCGATGTCGGAAAGTCGAAAACATGTTTAAAAAATATTCCATCTAGATGAATTCCATAATGATCGAAGAAGATGGACTACTTCCGTGGAAACCGTTCATGGACAGCTTCCATGAAAGTCTTTGAGGGTTTACTCCATTGAAACTAGATTGAGGGAAAATCTTGCATGGAAGGAGCTAGGCAGGATACTTCCATGGAGGCAGGAGGACAGAATGACTTCCTCATGAGAATTGGAAGGGGGGCAGGACACCATGGAAGCTCCGTCAGGCAGCTTCCATTAAAGTCTTCTATGTTGTCCATGGAAGTTGGCAGAAGGTGTAGGAGTTCCATGGAAGTTGGATCGGTGCGTAATACTTCCTTGGAAGCTGAACACTTCGAATTCCTTCCATGGAAGGTCCGGAACAGAAGAACTTCAATGGAAGCTAGAACGGGGCAGAACACTTCCATGGAAGCTATCTGAAAGAGCTTCCATGAAATTTTTTTTCGATGCCTTCCTGGAAGCTGGTAATGTGTACAAGTAGAGTACTGCCATGCCCACCGTCTCATACTGCATCCATGCAAGCCTTTCGGTGTAGCTTCCATGGAAGCTGGACAGAGGCAGAATGCTTCCATGGAAGCTGTCTTGGGTAACTTCGATGGAAGTGCTCGCCTGTGACTTCTTCATTCTTCCATGGAAGCTATCGCCGACTTCCATGGAACCTATGCCTAGGTCTTTTAAAGAGCCTCCATGGAAGGCAGTCCTTCGTTCCATGGAAGCTGGGCCGAGACTGTTATGATAGCTTCCGTAAATTTATTGTTCCACTTCCAGTGAAGGTTTTCCACTTCCTTCCATGGGACTTCCATGGAACCTTAAACTTCCATGGACGTGGAACTCCACACTTCACATCTATTGTTTGTTCCGTGGAAGTATCGATTATGTCGATTTTAGCTTCCATGGGAGTAAACAACTTTGCTTGAGTCTTGATAGGCATGGAAGAGAGTTGGTAGAGTGGGGCGTGACAGAGCGGGTTATGAAGGCCAGAGTGAGTCTGGACGGAGTCATGACAGAGTCATATCAGGTTTATGAAAAGGCATGATAAACTCAGTTGTGAACGATTCTTGCCGGAGGGATTTATCACGCTGGTTTATGACTGGTGCCTCATCCATGACACATTCACGAGTGACAGATTTCGCGACGGGCTCATGACGGACTCATGACAGACGCTTGACAAACTCATGATGGAAAGTAAAAATTGTAACATACCATTCATTGGAAATGCCCGTGAACGTTTGCCAATTCTGCGGAGCTACTCCATAGTAGCAACGAAAGTTTTAGGCTGACACCCCCGACGTGTTGCCTACAGTAGTCCATAACACACCCACTAATATTCATGGGATCCGATGGTAATGCTGATTCCTTGTGGAGTTACACGAAAATCACGAAGTATGCGCCGGTCGGTGCGCCATGACCTGCTACTACAACATCATCGTGATACACGACCCTATCAAGGCACCTACACCCCTCATGCACATATTGATCATTCGTCCATTGAATCGAGATCAGCCAGGCCGACTAATCTGTCTGTCCGTGCCTTCTTGCCTGCGAGCGAAGAAGCAATCGAGTCGAGCGGACGACAGGTAGCACGAGAAGGCGGGTGAGCAACATGCCGCTTGCTGTGGTTTGGCGGGAGGAGAGGGGGGCAAGAAACTGTGCGTTGGATAACGGTAAGTGTCCCCGAGTACAAAGCGACATCGCAGCAATAAACTGGTTCATTTATATGTCGCAACACTGTCGTTGACGTCTCAGGTTGGCTATCGTTCCACAAACGAACAAACGTTCCGTACCACCCTCCGACTGCCACATTTCATGATGAATAGCCTAACTAATATGCAATCTAGTTGTTCGGGTGTTTTGATGCTTGCAGTGATTTGAGGTGTGATTCGGGTCGATGTCGTTGTGTTCACGTAATCTCCGTTCACCAGATATCCGACATCGGAAGAGAACCATAACCCCAATAGTCTACGAGGCCATTCTCGCGCGCGGGCACAAACACAGTGGCAAGAATGTTGCGACTGTCGAGGTGAAAAATCAAGAAAGAAATGTCCTTTCGGCGGGTTTGGCGGCTAGCTACGCCGCCATGTCAATACGGAACGATTCCACGTGACTCGACATTCTCAAGTCAATGTGCATTCATTGCATCCTTGCGCATGTTGACGCGATCATTGGAAAACATTGTCTTTTTGTTTGGAGAGTGCTGGCCATAAAAGAAGGTATAACATGGCTTTGAAGCTTTCGAAAAAACAGTGCGTAAGCGGGTATCCTCAATCTTCCCTCATTTCTACCGCTGAAAAGGAAAAACACTGCAACGAAAATAAATTATGTGTAGTAGTGCGCGGAAAACTATATTCGTAATTATGTACGCTTGACCTTCGTGGAACATATGCGGATAGAAAGGGAAGAACCCCCCCCCCCCCCTTTTTT
>FN649741.1:6669531-6681227 GCA_000310025.1 Ectocarpus siliculosus
TTTGGATTCCCCGAAACAAACCCCAATATTTGCCAACAGGGGTGAAGCTTTGCCCCCAGGGGGGGGGGGGGGGGGGGGGGGGTACTCATAGTCGTGCATGCCGTAGTCGATCAAAGCGCGAAGCGCCGTGAGAGGTATTTGGCGAGTCGCATGAAGGGTGAGCTGCATCCTGCGAAGGGTGTTCGGCATCTTGTGCTTACTTCCTTGCATACGAATGACAGCTGCGAATGACTTTTTATTTTCTGGTGCTTTCACTTCCAGAGACAGTTGTGAGCATTGTGTAACTGCCTCGAGGGTGCTTGACCAACTCAACACAACGTGGTGCGATTATCCCCGTTGTGCGGAGTGAGCATTCTCGACTCCGCACAACATAAACCCAGCGGACGGGGGGGGCGATCAAAAAACGGTTCCGGGAAAACCACCAGTAAAAAATCGCCGGGAAATGTGGAGACCACCTTCATAAAGGTAGAAACTCCCCAACGTCTGTCGAGGACGATTGATTCCCTCTTTTCACAATGAATGGCGTCGACGTGAGATGTCAGAGTGTCTGCTTTTGGTTGCAAAACTTACTCGACCTTACTTGGATCTTTTCTCATCCTCTGCGCATGATCTGTCGAGACAGCGCCCGCCATTGTCCTGTGCTCTGCTCGCGACGGCTACTACTCCCATGCAGTGCGGGCTGCGGGCTCTCTGCATGCTATCCGAATACTGGTGGTCACGCAGTTCTGTTGGATAGAGAGAAAGCCACACCGTACATGCATGTATGTGTGTGTGTATGATATGCCATGTGGTATGTCATAGAGGTGGCTCGTCAAAATCAAACAGTACTATGTGTCAGGGTGCCTAAACGACTCACAGCAGTCGATCCAGGGTACTGGCTTTCTTTGCGCATCTAGTGCAAAAACTCGCGAGTTAATCGAGGGCGGGATGGTCGAGTAAGGTCGAGTCAAACACGTGGCGGATCGCAGAACTCTTCCTACAAAACCCGGGTTTTCCTCCTTTTCCTTTTTCTTTTTTTTTCATGCACCACCAGTAAAAAATCGCCAAAAAATCGCCCGGTCTCCGCACAGTATCTTGTAATGTCCGTACTGGTCCAACTGACTCGGACGCCTTCCATGGTCACAAGCCAACTGCCCGCAGTGGTTGCTCGCCCGCCCCCCCGATAGGGAAGAAGGTTCGTAGACATGACCATACGTTCAAGTGTTGTAGTTCCATAGTTGGGTACGCAATGCGGGTGTCATGTCCTTCAAGGCAATAATACGGAAACCCCCCTTCCCCACTGGAGGCGGCACCGTAGGGTGCAAAAGCCGAGGCTGCATTACTATTGAGCCCAGTCTGACTAACCCGTGACACGATCCACTAAACGCCACGTCGACATAGTGTGCGACGTTTACGTTTGCCAAGAACATGTACAGCTGTAGCACTGGTTGGCGCTATGTGCATCTGGTACTTCCAATAGAACTGTGTACGACTAAACGTGATGTACAGTCGGATTCGAAAGCCCAAGTTTAGTTTCCACCCCCCCTTCCTGTCGGCACGGTAGCATGCGAGAGCCGAAGCTGAATTTCACACATCCCCCTTCTCTGGCGGAACACCCCTCATATACAAAAGGGCAAGCTCGGGGATTACAAATTGGAAGTCTTATCGTTGCAAATAGACGGGAGACGGCTGATGTTCACCCCCCCCCCCCCCTCTCGTGGTAAGCCCTATGTGCAGCATAATTAGCTGTTGGCAGGCACCCCGTGGTTCCACAAATACAATTCAACCCCGCTTTCCGCATGATGCACAAGAAATACGCATTGTACAGTAGCACCGTGAACCCCGCCTGCGAGATATTTACTCGGCAACAACATGCACGGTTGCACTATTCTTTAACGGTAAGCAGCAGGTACTCTTAGAAAAGATACACAAGGTCGGAATCGACGAAGAAGGTAAAACTCCGTGATGTCCTTGACGATGGGTCGTTGATACACATGATGGGTGTAACGCCATTCCCAGGTTCTGAAAAAACGGCCTCTTCGCCTGCCAGGTAATGTTCGTAAACGTCGAGCGAGTAGACCATGGGAGGCGCCCTCTTCTCGTACATTGAGGAGGTCGTCGATGTTGCAGTCTTGTATCACAGACATGCCTGCGGGGGTGGATATGAATAAAGAAGACACGGTTTGTATGGCATTGTTTTGCAGGATTGGGAATTGCTGTCGCACTTGAGTGTAACATGCATTTCCGTCGAGACCTCAGAAGTCCGCGAAGTTAGCGGGGACGGCCGCCCGGAGAGCCAAGGCCTCGTCGTCGGCCATAGTCTCAGCCTTGTCGAAGAATTTATTGTCGTCAATGATAGCTTCAATTTGAAAGACGAACAACGTAATTTGGATAGGATGGGCAGATTGGGTTATTCCGTCGTGCCACTCACATTTACCTGTTAAAGGTGGAATCTACTCAACCATGAAAATGTAACCTTTTTTTTGTACCACTCTCTCGTTAACCCGTCGGAATTCTTTGCCTGCCAAATGAGGAAGTAGCGGTCCTGTGAACACGTCCTCACGAAAATCCCTCTATTAAACTTGCCGGTTGACACTAGTGCTTTTAAACACTTCAAAGTTGTCTGTACCTTTTTTTTCTGCCACTCTCGTTTGCCGCTCCGGAGGTGCAGGCTCTTGGGCTCCCCGTTTGGGTCGCCCACCCTTTCACCATGAGATGTTCTTCCTGTGAGCCCCCTGTTGAGGTCGTTATGCTTGGTGCCGGGCGTGAAGGCTACGCATTTCGGCTGCAAAAAAATAAACACACAGCAGCAGAACCCCACGAGTGTGCAGACATAAGCAGTCGTTGCGTTGGATATTTTACACAGCAGTAACAACAATGCGTGTAAACACATACTGCTGTGATACTCATTGAAGGTGTTCTGCAATGTGTTCCGAAAAGACACACAGCACCAGCAGGCCTCATGAGTGTGTGTGCAGACATAAATATGCAGTGTTTTTTTGTTATGTGCTGTAGCAAAGATGCGTGCAAACACACAACTTGTCCATCACCCGTTGTAAGAGCACACGTTTGCAATGATGCAGTAGACGATACAAAATAGAAAAAAACAACGAGCTGTCACGAGTGTCGACACATACATTACATACGAAGTACTTGTTTAAGCGACCTACTTTACGACGTCTCACAGCATGCTCTTTTTGTATGTACAGCACACCCCGGACCTATTGGACAAGCTATTGGTCATTTAGATAGGTATTAAAGCAACCCCTAGACACCTATCAGACATTTCAACAGGCATTCGCAGTCCCTGCCGAGAATGAAGCTGATTTTCAATAGGCACGGGCGTATCATATCGGACGTCAGTGACCTTCGCGATAGGTTTAAAGGGGTGCATTCACACGTGCTGATATTTCAATAGACCGATGAAGAAAATATGAATACCTATTACACCCGTCAACATGAAGGGGGGGGACTTATCGATACCTGTTGCAGCGGTCAACATGCAGGGGAGAACTTATCGATACCTGTTGCAACGGTCGACATGCAGGGGGGAACGTATATCGATACCTGTTGCGACAGGAGTCAGCGTGCTCGGGAAAATTTATCAATACCTAATCTGTTGCACAGTCACGCATGAAGGGGAGAACCCTTCGGTACCTCTTGCAACGGTCAACGTGAGGGATGGGCAGACCCCATCGATACCTCCTGTAGGGGCTATTGCATTGCGTTCAACGGTCAACGTGAGGGGCAGAACCCATCGGTACCTACTGTAGGGGCCATTGAGTTGCGTTCACCAATCAAGGATTTGGCTTGTTTGCAGCACCCTGTGTCATCACAAGTGGAGCTCCATGATCTTTGTTCCGCTCGGTAACACTGCCGTTTGAATCAATCGATACTACAGTTGCTTCAATGCGTTCGGCAACTTTTCGGTAGGGCCTTCGGATGGCTAAGCGCGACCTATAGAAGCCAGACTTACAGCAGTAGGCGAAGCACAACAGACACTCCCCCCGGTTTATCTCGAGGTCGTACATGTATCTTGCTGCAACTGAAAATACAAGTTTCGAAACACAAACAAACCGCTGCTCCCACCACCTCTGGCAGATTCCATCATAAAAAAGGACGATCCCTCGTAACAGAGGTGGTTATTTTCAGGCTGCGACAACTACCACCACCGTAAAACCCATTTCTCTCCGTCGCTTTCGTCCCAAGTATTTGTCGGCCTTGACCGAAACCGTCACGCCAGAGCACAACATCTTCTGGTGGGTCGAAGTACTCCATGTTGTAGCCCGTGAAACAATTGGTCACGCCTGAACGACAACTAACTCTCCTCTGCACATCGCTACCTTTTCCACTCTCTGCACTACTTTCTCCTACGGCCTCCTCGGTGTCCCCAACGCTGGTCAGGTCCTTCAATGCCCACTGTGCCTCGTCGTCGTCGGGATCGTCGCTTGACTCCTCGACGTCCACATAGACTATCCATTGTTTGCCGTTAGCGTACATGTTAGAGTACCTAATAGGTGTTGATCGATGATATGCTTAACATACTTGTTCCTGGAACACATTTTGATCGACTACCATACTTGTGTTCCCCACTAAATTCCGATCGCTTGCCGTGATCATGTTGATGTATTCGATACGCGTCAGATCGAAAGGCAAGACGAAGCATTTCGGGAGACAATCACATCGACGAGGTGAAAAACAACACGCTGTTGGAAACGTAAGTCTCGATAAGAATTTCTGCACTTTCCCGTCGGTTCGATGTTCTATGGATTCGATGGTACATATAAACCTGTTGTTTCCTTCACAAGCCGTCGATATAGAACAACCCAACTTATGAGGCAGCCGCAATAAGCATCGTATCTCGAAATTTGGAACATGCTGCTGGGCTAATAGCCTTTCTAATAGGGTATCATCCAGGATTCAAGGAGGTCTTCGACGGCTGGCACACAATGAAAGGCCCGTTTCCACTTTTTTGTTGGTAAAACCACGCCAAACCATACGCCGTAAAAGCTTACGACAAAGATAGGTGTCCGCGGCTCTTTTGGTTGAGACCGTCGACCTGAAGGTCAACGATCAATTTAGTTCGAATCTTGCTACTTCTTGGAATCTACATACATACCGATGCGATCATGTATTGCGAGAACGTGCCGACAGACAGCCGGAAATAATATTATACTAGGGTTAAGGATTGCCCCCCCGCCCCCCAATGGGGCTGGAGGCCAACATCCAGGACGGATGGTGGTGAGTGTCCGGGAGGAAGGCAAGAAGAAGAAGAAGGGGAGATGATTTGTAGGGGCGGGAAGAAGGGACGGTGCTGGGAGAGGCAAGGAAGTGGTGAAGAATTTCGGCACTCGACGAGCGCGCGGTCCCGTCGGGGGTGAAAGGGACATGTCAGTCCGTCGTCTTGTCTATATCGGAATCGAAAAGCCGAAAAATCGAGGTATACATTACGTACATAACGATGGAGAAGGCCGGCGAGGAAGGTACGAAGAGAGGAAAATGCACCCTACGTTCGAAGTCGGTGTGAAAACCGCGGCAAGGAAGGAGTGCGAAGGAAAAATAAAACGGAGACGTCGACGGTTGCGGCGTGGAACGATCCTTCCGTATAACGCAGGTACTCACCAATGCAAGACGGGGAGGAAGTAAAATACCCATCGTGAAAGTCAAAGCGCAGGTCATAACCGCATATATATATGACTCACGCGCGGAGAAGTTACCTCGGAGACTTATCAACAAGAAGTTTGAAGGCCGGCCGAGAAGGTTTGAAGACACAAATACTTAAGCGACGTTGGCAAGCTCAACGTCAAAACTTCACAACAAGAAGAAAAGTGCATACTTGTACACAGAAGAAAAGGCCGGATGCCGACCTATGGCTCTCTCGGAATGTAGGGATTCCTACAATTTATTTCCAACAGGTATAATCCACAAGTACGTACGAACACATGAAAAGGTACTGGGTAGAGAGAGATCGGAACGGTTTTTAATGTGAAGACACAACAACAACAACAATGAATGATGACATTCGACCCGTCCTGCGTCGTTCGGTGTAAAATGATAAATGCGAAAGCTTGACTGCGTAAAGATCCAGCGGTCTTTTTCGGCAGCGGCAAAGAAATATGCAACCACACGTCGTAAAAAAAAAAAGTTGAGCGGGATACCTTGTATAGAACACCGCCTTCTCTGTTGTTGCAGGCAGGTTTGCTTCCACAACCCGGGAACCCAACCCACTCTTGTATTTCGGCCTACAAGACTCCAATCGACGCAAGCACCGGTAGGAGAGTGCGTGGGAGATGCCGTAACGGCACAACTCCACTCTCCTACGACATCTATGTACAGTAGTACTGCTGTCGTTGTAGCACCATGTGGAAGATCTCCGAGGGGTCCTCCTGCGCGGTAACGACAACATGGCGAGAGCTCTACGTGTACCTGCCGTCGACACATGTGGCAGCCGCGTGACACACGAACGGATGTTTGCATCGCTCTGTACTATGGTTCGCCGTGGCAGGAAGTATCCCATCCAGTTAGGTCGTTGCTGTAGGTACGCGGACGTCGTTCGGCGTCTAGTCCATACTGCTGTAGCAAAAAAACAGCAGTAATCGAGCTATGCATGATTTTTTTAGCTCTGGTTCACTTTTGCCTCCACAACCCGAGAATCCCACTGCTGTATCTCGACCTACAAGACTCCAATCAACAAACCAGCACTGGCAGAAGTGCGTGGAAGATGCTGTGACAGCACAACTAAGTCGACACTCGTACGGCTTCCATGTACAGTCGGCAATACAAAAATCGAGCCATCTTTTTTTTTTTTTTTTCCATACTAATAACAAGAAATGTATCACGTCACGACGACCATCCTGTGAGTATATATATAACATGATAACATGATAAACGTTACCTATCCTGCCAAACAGTTTCAATAACTATTATCAAACGTAACATATCCTGCTAAACAATAATTTTAGCAGGTAATGCTTGAGCAATATGTTCTGTAAATTTTTCCCATACTAATAGCAAGAAATGTATCACGTCACGACGACCATCCTGTGAGTATATATTATATATAACATGATAAACGTTACCTATCCTGCCAAACAGTTTCAATAACTACTATCAAACGTAACATGTCCTGCTAAACAATAATTTTAGCAGGTAATGCTTGAGCAATATGTTCTGTAAATCCCTAGAGATACCTATTGTGTACCGTGGGTACCTTCTACGAAATCATTGCAACACCGTCTGTCGATTCATATCGACAGGCATCGGATGCAAGCAACACCATCTGGACATGCATGTCTGTAGACTCCTGGCCAAACGATACCCGGCGCGACCAACAACTCAATACCTATTTCTAGAGATAGGAAGTTCAAAGACTATATATTGATGCAGCAGGCATCCCATTATAATAGGATCCTGTTGATATCATATCGATATACAACCTATTATCCAGGGTGTGATTGTACAGCAACCATGAGTCTCCTTGCTCATGTTTACAGCAGCAGTTCGACAGTACACAAACAAAAGCACAAACTCATGAGTGTCACACGTGATACGTCATCGGTCAAGGTTGGTTGGTTGGTTGGGCCTCGCTCCACCGCCAGCCGCCAGCTGGTCGTGATGTCGCGATCGTCACCACGTCACCACCAGCTGGTCACCGCGTAAGCCCTGACTTCTAAGGCATGCCTTACTTATTGCCTTAGAGCCCCTTCTTGAGACAGGGTTGCCTGAGACGGTGTTTTGTGCCTGAGGGGTTGCCTGAGACGGCGGTTATGTGCCTGAGATGCCTTATTTCCACGAACAAGCCCCGGCTACACCAACGCCAACTCGTGTCCCTGGGGTCGTGCGGTCGTGCGGGTCGATTTAGGGGTGCCGTCAGAGACGTAGTACTACATGGAAATCTCTGGTGCGAGCCCCCTTTTCATCTAAGAAATGTGCCTTAGGCGAAAGATTGACTGACGAAGGAAGGGAAATCTGCGTTTTGTGAGAAGCGGCAGAAATAAACCGTTGGCCAATCAGAAAGCAGGAAGCGGACGAGCGTGTTGGTTCCTGTCTTCAGTATAATATACTCGCTTCGCCCTGTTTACCGGGGGCGAGCGAGAGCACGTGTGTGTGCTTGTGGTGGCCAAGGGTTGTTTCTGCCTTGACGTTTCGTTTTCACACCCACCCACCCTTGCTTTTGGGGGTGTCAGTGGACATGGAAATCGGAGCGGCGGCGTTGTGTGCGAGGTGATTGCCTGTCGGGGGGATTCACTGTGTGTAGCCGCAGTCGGGGTCGCGTGTGCCTATGCTGGGCGCGGTTCCGAGGTGCTCGTCCCATCTCCTTTTGAGTGGAATTTGTATATATCGCATTTACTTCAGGTTGTATATATATATGCAGGACGCATGTTGTTGTGTGTATCGGACCGTTGCATGGTTGGAGGAGTGCACTCTTTGGCTGCTGCTGTGTGTGGCTATGTTGGTGCTGCGCGCTTCCCCGTTGCGTGCGTGACGAGTCTGATTGATTGGTGGATACCCATATATATTATATGATTAATTATACGTGGGGTCCTGGCGACATGTATGTGTGTTTTTCTGCAGTGCGATGGGAAGGTCAGGGGAACAGAGAGTAGCGAGAGACGCGAAAATGGTTTTTTCTTTGGTGGCCCAAGTGTTTCGCCGAATGGCGATATTAATGTTGATGGGCCTTGTGGGGTTCTCTCGTGGTTTCAGTATGAACAAACCGGTGTGGTTATCAGGGGGCAGACAGAGTTTATATATTTCTGTCTGTTGGGTGGCTGATGTTTATACTGATCGTAAGGAGTAGACCGGGGGCGTGTGTGGTGTTGCCCTGCCTGGTCTCCGCTCTTTTCCCCTCCCCTTGGCGAGCAAAGGGGGTACGCAAAATATTGACAAATTTCGAAAGCATCGAGAAAAATCGTGCCTTAATCCACTTTTTCATGCCTGAGGCGGGCCTTATACCGTTTGCCTTAGCGCCCCAATTGCGTGCCGTAGAAGTCAGGGCTTATCACCACGTCGACGAGAACCAAAAAAATAGCAGAACCAACCGTCCGGAACCATTTGGAACCTCCAGATAACCAAATCCCTTGTTTGCGACGTTCCAACGCCAACAGCTGCCGACACGGCGCGCCGCACGGCGCGAGGCTCTCGGTTCGTGCTCGGCACGTGCTTCCGGTGAGGGAGCCGCAAAACGTCGATGTCGAAAATTTTTGGATTCACAAGAGACCAGCAGGAACAAAAACGTAATCCTCCTAAGAGATATACTGCTGTGTGTGCGGTACAGTTCGGAACCTCTCGACCATTTCCTTCCGTCGGCAATGCAAACTTCGTGTTGAAAGCATTCGCCCCATGCAACCGAGACGTGAAATGATATTGACCCCTTCCTTCAGAATCAATTACCTTAAGCTGTCTGTGTGGAACTCTCTTGTCCGACCACAGGTGTAGGTTCTTGTTTCTTTCCTTTCTGCACGTTCTCTTGATTATCGCTTTCCAGGTCAAACCACAATAAAAATAATATCCCAAGCACATTCCATAACAGACGCGCGTCACCAATCCATCCTGCATTCGGTGCGGCAATAATAGTCGACATATTTCACTTTTTTCGTGATGTCTAAGTTTTTTTACGATAGCAACGATTGCTGTTGTTCTAGGAAGAAAGTATGACCCGAGAAACGAACAAAGGAGGATAGATAATTGCAAGAAGTACATACAGAGGGGGTCCGTCCCTGTTTAGTGCCGGTATGTGCCCAAAAAATTCACCGGCGCTATACCGGACCGGCACTATTCAAAGTACTGACAACGAAATGAAAATCCAGTGTGTGCCTCCCGAAAACACCGGCTTCATACCGGGCATTGGCACTATCCAACCGGCAGTATATAAACACTGTACTTCGAGTACATTTAACAACGTGGCCCCCGTGGGGACGAACCGAAATAAGAGTCAGTATTTGGTGTGCATGATTTAAATACTGTAACTACACTGGTACTCCGTTAATAAATTAGAGTGTCCGTCCGTCCGTCCGTCTGTGTGAAGATGGTTCGTGGACCGTTTCAGCTGCTTCTTTTGCGCAGATGGGTAGATATAGGGACACAAAAGCAATAGCGCGCTTTGTTTGGGGACGATCGAAGCTGGGGTTGCCGAGCAACGAGCGCGCAAAGTTTCGGCCCGCAACAGAAAAATAAAGTCGTTTGTGGTTGCGTCGCGTGTTGGTGAGGTGTAAAATTGTCAACTGTTGAGCGCGCGACACCAACAGCAAAAACATGCAAATTTCGTGGGCATCGACAGGGCATCGCACTGCAACAGTGGTGTGATCTGTCTAGTGTTGTGTGGAGCCGTGGCGGAGCCGTGGTGGGGGTGTTGAGAAAACAAACACGATTTTTTCCACGAACGCCTCCTCGATGAAATGGAAAAATGAGGGGATGTGCGTGTTTGTCGAAACCCCGTCAGAGTAGGCTGCACGCGTTTTAAAAGCATCATTAGAGGAGACCTGCCCTCCAGGGTGGTGTTAGTGCTGTAGAGGAGACACAGGTGGCCAGTGGGCACCGTTACGGGGGGGTTAAAGCGACCCGTAACACCTAGGTGTTGTGCGACCTGCGTAGCCCCCTCGGGCACACCGTTCTCAATGCCAAGGTCAGGCAAGGTTCGGAAACGCCGCCCTAAACCCAGTTAAGAGACATCTGTATCCGTACGAGGTTACAGGCGAGGTTGTTCAAGCCTAACAATGTCCATGCCTTGCCGCGGAAACTATCCGCCGTTGTCCACAGAGTACACACACCAATATATTTGACATTCACGGCAATAAAGAAATACCCAAACAGCTACAAAAAAAGTGCCGGCATTGTAAGGCCGATTTTAGTTGACTACACTGGCAAACTTAAGAGTACGCCCCCCCCCCCCTCCGCACCAGTACTATTTCAAAGGAACCCCCTCCTCGCCGCTGATCTGTAACTGCCCACCGGTCAGCCCGCGAGTAGCCCCTCACCCCTTCGTGAGTTCTTATCTTCTTGCAGCTGCCGCGTTTTGCCGCTCTGTTCTTATCGGTAAACACATTGTTACACCACGAAGGCGGGTTCTTGTTCTTAACACCATGTCGGGACTGAGCACGCACGTGTTCTTGTGGCCAATATCTTTGTTTTTGATCTTTTTCGAGGCCTCATTTCTTGACCACTGTAAGTACGAGTGCAATCTGTATCTTTTCTCATCATTATGTAGTACCAGAAGCAACCTAGACATGTACCTACTATTTGATATGATTGGGTAGAAATACGAACGGCAACGATCGGGGGAGGAAGAAAAGACTGCGAAAAAGATAGAGGCGATGATTACTATACGATGCCTCTGTAAAAGATAATTCGACGACACGTACGTAAGTCTGTCTCCTTAAAAAATCACTTCATGTAGCGGTCGAATATATATATATATATCTGAAAAGAAATGCGCGCCTAGCATAACACCGTAAACGTCGGAGTTTCCCCCCCCTGGTAGAGTTTTCCCCTCCCCCCACTCCCCCGGTGTTTGCCATCGGGGTTTGGGTTTTCGTCGCTTGGCAACGACGTTGTAAAACAAGCCCCCCACTCGGTGTTTGCCATCGGGATTGGGTTTTCGTCGCTTGGCAACGACGTTGTAAAACAAGCCAATTCACTTCGTGAACTCGGCAACCAGGTTACCGTTTTTTTTTTTTACCTCGTTTTTTTTTTGGCGGTAACCGTAATGGTGGTCGAGT
>FN649741.1:6690880-6805760 GCA_000310025.1 Ectocarpus siliculosus
CGCACACCCGGATGAGAGCCGTTGATGGAGAAGACACCCAAGAAAACAAAACATGAATCGATGGTCTAGAGGACGAGAGCTGGATAGTTTTGTACTCACCTCTCCTCTCAAGCAGCCGACTTTTTGCCGTTCGGAGACACAAACCACGCTTCTCCGTGCCCTCCAAACCACCCCTGTCTGTTTGTTTTTTTGTGCACGCTTCACGAGCTCCCGCCATGTATCAGCCGGCAAAACATTGACACGGTGACTTTAGGGTTGTCCGGATCCCTCTATGAGCTTGCTACGTTGAGTGTGCGCTTCGCAGTGGTTGGTGTTTAGGACGGAAGGGGCGGTCGTCTACTAATCCCGCCGCTCTTGGAAACATTTTCGCAACCTGCCCCATTTCAAAATGTTTGAGAATATTTTGTCAAACGAGCGACTTTTGCCCCATTTCAAAATGTTTGAGAATATTTTGCCGAAGATTTTCTCCCATAAACAGTGAAACAAAATCTTTGTCCGCAAATGTTTGAAAATATATACATTTTCGCAAAGATTTGGCGACCATAAACATGGGTCTTATCCCTGGAGTTGCAAATTGCATGGATGATCTTGTTAAAACGTTAATATATTTGGTTGTGGCACGAAGGTTTGCGGTATTATCAGCACCTGAAAATGAAGGAAAAATCGAGAGGACAACATTGAGTGAATATTGTTTTGGAAGATATTTAGCCTCTACGCTCTAATATTTATGGGGATATGGTAAAAAATGTGGTTTGAGGAGATTTATTTGCTCACATTAACTATCTACCTTTGTAATTTTCAAGTTGATTAGAACTACATTAATTGTACGCATCGACAATATCCTGTACAAGTTTTCTCCCCTCTACATCGCTGTGACCCCGTATTACCATGGAAAAAATATCCCCTTTTACACGATCCATCCCTCGTTAGCGTTGTACCGGGGAGTGACGTCACTTCCTTTTCCCTTTCCACAGGATCAGTGGTATAAAATACGTGTCCTTTGGTATCGTACTTTTGCGTACTCTTGTAGTGTCACTTCTTGAGTCCAACTGGCTGGGTGTTCAACTCGTAGGAATCAAACTGTTTCGAAGGGTCATAATTCAAAGAACTCAAACTTGTTGAAATGTACCCCTTTGTTTTGAATGTCCGTTCTGCCTCCTTTTGGGTATCTATTTGGTATACGATGAGGTCTTGGGAAGTTTTCGACGGAAATATCAGCGCCAATGCTAAGTCTAGAAACAATACTACGTCATCAGGTAAGACTGTTTCTCCTGTCGAACACGGACCTTGTGGTTCGTATTCTTCGGTATCGTGATACCTCTCCTCGATCCAAAAATCGCACGCCCACTAATTTACAACCCATACTTCCCTAACCCTGTCTTCTACACTAATCTCCAGTCATGGGTCTTACAATCGGAGAGTTCTTCGTTTCTCTCCTGACCGGCACCCGCAACGGCGAATTCTCCATCTACGTGGTCCTCCTCTGCTACTTCTGGGGTATCTGGGGGATAAAGTTTATCCTGAGCTATCTTGTTTATTTCCCCGTCATCGGGTGGGCCGGTGATCACAGTGTTTCTGTCATCGTCCCTACCTACAAGGAGGACCAGGAAACATTGCAGAAAGCGGTGGAGCGCATCCTGCACAAGTCCAACACGACGGTGAAGGAAGTCATCATCGTCACGGACGTGAGAGAGGCGAACACCATGAACAAGTGGTCTAGGGAGGAGTGGGCGAACAATCCTCGTGTCCATGTCGTGACCTCTGACATCGGTAAGAGGAAGGCCGTCCGTCTGGGTATAGAGTCGGCAAAGGAGGACATCCTTGTGATCATCGAGTCGGACACTTTCGCAGAGCCCGGGTCTATCGATGAACTCGTCAAGCCTATCGCCCTGAACGAGACTGTCGGGGGGTCGGTAGGTGACCAGCTGATCTACGACCACACCGCGAACAGCATCAACTACTTCAACCACCTGGTGGAGCTGATCAAGTACCGTTTCACTATACCGGCCCTGAGCGTCTTCAACAGCGTGACCGTGCTAGGGGGCCGGTGCGTGGCCTTCCGTAAGTGCGCCATTGCTCCCCTCATGGATTCCCTCGAGAACGAAACCTTTCTAGGGAAAAAATGCGTGAGCGGAGACGACGGGCGTGTCACGAGCCTCCTTCTGGCCACGGGCTGGAACTGCGTCTACCAGCGGACGGCCGTCTTTCTTACCATATCTCCCCCGACCCTGAAGATCTTCATGAAACAGAGGATGAGGTGGGCCCGTAACTCGTGCCGGCGTACCATCCGAGCCATATTCGTGGTACCCGAGAAAGATCTGGACGTTCCTTACAGCAGGTTCTGGGCTTACAAGAGACCGGCGGCCCTCCTTCAGGTCCTGACGGTGTGGGTAAACACCGCGGTCATGACCGCCGTTGTCGGGCTCACCCTGTACAGCCTCGTCACTGGGAAGTGGTTTTGGACAGGAAAAGGTGGTACAGAGGTAACTATTCGTGTCGTCCTGTTGCTCTTTGTTGGGATGGCCCTCCGTCGCCTCATCCGGATATTCCCCGCGGTGCGAGAAACCCCGTGCAAGTACTTCGGATGGCTTTTACTTTTCCCCTGGTACCTGTTCCTCATGTGGGGGGTAAGGATGTATTCCATCGTCACCATGAACAAGCAGGGCTGGGTGACTCGTGTCGGAACGGGCGCGGGTGGCTTCGGAACAGTGGGTGAGGGTGAAGAATCAAAAGCAGTGGGTGAGGATGAAGAGTCAGGAGGGGAGATCCACAAGAAGGCCGACATGGGTTCCCCGACGGACTGACTCCATGGACATCGACTACTGTAACTGTGTCATGTTTAGTTATGTTGATATATTTCTGGGCTCTATCGGGTTGCCACCCTCATTCCTCCAGTTTCGATACGCGCTTGTGCGCGTAAAAGAGTGGTGTGCGGCGTTTGGATATTTTTGGATATTTGATTTTGTGTCTTGTCTACGATAGTTGTATTTATTTATGTGCTTAGCAGCATGTCATATTTTGTCTACGATGATCGTTGCTATATGTGCTTTGCTGCATGTCATATTCACAGTAGTGGTCCCGATGTAGTGATATCCTGAGTAGTAGTGAAATGCCCTCAATAGTGGCATCAATATCTCTTGTCATAATCTCAACCCGATAAGTGGCATTGTACCACTATTGAGGACGGGGCTCTCAATAGTGGCATTTGGGCATCTCATCACCCCAATAGCGGTAATTCTAAACGCCGGAGCCCCCTATGTTTCGTATTTCAGCGCACGCACCACACATACACACGACACAAGAAGGATTTCTGTGGAGAACGTTGGCAACACGTACGTCGAAGAGGACACCTTTTCTGACTACGAGCTAGAGCTATACAACACCGAAGATCCTGAGAGTGAGGGGGGTGGAGGGATGCAGGCGCCGCCGTCGTTCGCGGAAATGTCTGGGGTTTTTGGTCCTCTAGAAGAGTGCGCGGAGTCGTGTGGTATTGGCGAGGCCGGATATTTCCAAATCTCGGCCCTCTTGTCCGGTGAAAACAAACGCAGTGCGCGCAGAAATTTACGCAGACGTGCATGCATCCAATCATATACATTATCGTTATTCGTGTCCATGGGTACCCATGGGTACTCACGGCCACCCACGGCCCACGGGGGACCATAATGACTTTCACCACCACGGGGATCACAACGGGTACCAAGATTAAGCGTGCTCTATAACATCGATTAGGCGGGGTCGATGAAGGCGCGGCCGCAGCGAGCTGGTACACCCAAGGTTCCGTGAGAGGCTCACAGCACAGCAGTTAGTGAGTCCAGCATTATTCCAGCTCGGCGCAAGAATGTAAAGAAAGAGAGGAAGCTATCTAAAGCCGACAAACTGGCTTGGTGTGGGCGTGGAGGAAAGCGCGTCAGTGTGCCCTCACCCAGATCCACGGCGCTAGGCTCACCCAGATCCACGGCGCGACGCTGAGGGCGTCGTCGCATCTCCCGTGTTTCGTACAGTGCACACGCACGCCGAGGCCTCTTTTCATCATACTTACTTGTTGCAGATTTAAACGCTACGGTGGGTTTTGTTGTTTTCAAAGCTCCAAGACGTTTCGTCTTTCCTTAGTCGGGACGAATAGGTCCCGTGGTGATCATCATGATTACCCGTCGGCACCCGTAGGGTGCCACACCACCGATACCAATGGATCGCTACCCACGGTTAACACCACGGGTGCCTGTGGCTGCCCACGGTGACGACCATGGGCTAGCGTTAGGCATCAGTTTGGGTGCCCATGGGTCACCATGGGTCACCATGGGTACCCACGGGCAATACCCATTGGTACCCATGGGTATTGCCCGTGAGTACCCATGGGCATTGCCCATGGTGCCCATGGGTACCCACGGGGTAATTTCACATGGTTATGGCGCGAATGTATCAAACATCTGCACCGAGACAAAGAAATAAACGGAATACTACGACGCAATGAAGAGGGCCGCGGGGCGGGAAAGCTTCGGGTATGGTTTGAAACCCTTTTGTCACCTGAACGGGCACGCACGAATGCGTGTTTACTACCTCGGGGAGAGATAAAGTAAGGAACAGAACGCCATTTGGCCTGCGGGTTCGCTTCGGCGACGATTTGAAACCCGGTATGTCGTGACCATCTCGCGTCCACGTGGTTGAAACCCTCTTACGCTTCTTGGGGCGGGGTCGCTTCTGCCACGACCTGAATCCCTTACCCCTTGCTGTATATGCCGCATATTCGGAACTATTTGGCTCGGTCCTGAAGAACCACGAAGGAAACACTAACATACGTAATGACGCCACAAAAAATGATGTTGTGAAAAAATATATGAAGCCAAACACAGCACCATAGAAAATCCACGCTCGACACCTTCACCACGAACTCCGAATCGGGCATCGTAAAATATCGTCGTTACACGGTGTACGACGCAACAAGGAAAAAAGATTTCGTCGGAACCAAGATATTGACAAGAAGTCGGAACCACGATGTTGACATACGCACGGCACATATCGTCCCGAGAACAGACAACACCCCCGCCAGGAAGGAAACCCATACCGGGAAACGTTGGCATTTTACAATGTCAACCGTGCAATGGGACAAAAAAAAACCCGACAACAACGGCAACCCATTCTAGTAAATCCACTGTAGTAGGAAACGTCGCTGTGTTACGGTTCGGAATGATACTGTTCCGCAAGTACGTACACCCTCACAGAGGTGGTTAGCCGCAGTCCGCGGAGCCTCTGCTGGAGTCGTGGAGTTCGCCCCTCCCTTCTCACTCCTTTTCTCGAGCTACCCTTCCTGAGCTCGAACTAAAAGAATAAGACCATAACATCTGCAAGGAGGCCTTTGCTCCGACCCAATACCAGCTCCCGCAGCCGGTACAAGTATCTTCAAGGTTCATCGCACTCGGTACAGTTGCTCGATTGCACAGAGAGAGGTCACCACAGCTACAGCTGGTCTTGCGGGGTCATCTGCGGGATAGTGCCCCTCTTGGAGGCGGAAGGATGTGCCGATGTGAACGCGGCCCTGAAACATATTTTTCCCGATGAGGATCGACGCCCGACCATCCTCTTTTACGACAAGGCTTGCGTTCTGGACCGCTACATGAGCGGCCGAGGGGATCTGTCCTGGGTTGGAACGATGCTGATCGTCGACCGGTACGTGACACGTGGGTCTGTGTTTCCAAAGCACCCGGGGCAAGTCAACGAGAGACTGCGTACACCTCGGCCTAAAGTAGGGCGTGCTCCCTGTAGGTAAGTTGCTCACAGCAGCAGGTTGGGCGTTCTAAGTTGCAGTTTGCGGGGCGTTGGGAGTGACGTGTACAGTGTGTCCAAACTCCAACTTGGAATGAAGTGCCGTCGTCGAACACATACCCCTGCCGTACCCAATACCCGTGTTGTGCGCATATCGTTACTGTGGACCCCGGCAGGTTCCCTTATCGGGGCCATACGGAGCTTGAGTTGTCTATCCTCAACAACCCAAACCACTACAACAACCCTCTTCTGTGGAACTTGCAGCAAGACCCACCCAAGTTCTACTGGAACTACTCCATTGCCGAGTCCAACAACGGGTGGCTAAGCGGTGCGTCAGATACACCCTGCGTCGAATCAATAGCAGTTTCTGGTTAACACCGTCATTACGGCCCCCCGTTGATGTCTTTTCCTCGCTGTCTCACTTTGTACTCCGTGTTGTTTCATCCATTAAGGCTAAGTACCTCCAACTACGTTAACTACCCTCACTTGTCCTGAAACGCATGCCTCAATTGTTGACCAGGGTTTCGACATGTCCTCATGCGCATGCCAAAGGCGCTGAACTGTTTCGTCTTGGACAACAACATCTGCTTCAAGAACGAGCTCCTGCTCACCAAAAAGCTGTTGTCCCAGCACCCGACCTTTGACCGTTAGTGAAGCACGTACAACACATACTTCCGAAACGGCAGGTTGAAGACGTCAGGAACCGCACAGCTCCCGCTGCCCTCTTTTTCGTCCTCCTACGGTGTGTCGAGAGCGGGCCAACATTCCTACCGATCCGAGTTCCCTGGTGCTCTCTACCTAGCAGAGCGGAATTCCACCCGCACACATGTCCTGGGGTGATGGGCTGAAGGATACACTTGTTTATGGTTACACCATTCGCGCTGCCTAATGGGGCTGCTTTACGTACATTCGAGCCGTTTAGGTTGCTTCCTCTTATCTAGCTGCGTCATGTCACTTTGATCAGCTGAAACGAGTCGCTCGACTCTAGGAAGGGAGAGGCGGCATTGCATGTTCTCAACGGGTCACTGATATTCCCGTTCATGCCAGAGATATTCGGCGCGAGAAAGGTTTACTGGCTTCTCCGCCCACGCCATGCATATTGGACAAAAGCTGTCCCACACTGACCTCTCTCTGTGCAATCGAGCAACTGTACCGAGTGCGATGAACCTTGAAGATACTTGTACCGGCTGCGGGAGCTGGTATTGGGTCGGAGCAAAGGCCTCCTTGCAGATGTTATGGTCTTATTCTTTTAGTTCGAGCTCAGGAAGGGTAGCTCGAGAAAAGGAGTGAGAAGGGAGGGGCGAACTCCACGACTCCAGCAGAGGCTCCGCGGACTGCGGCTAACCACCTCTGTGAGGGTGTACGTACTTGCGGAACAGTATCATTCCGAACCGTAACATCCCCCCTAGTATATTATTTACTCATAATATACTAACGCCACATCCTGTACTTATAACTAGAGGAATGATAGAACCGCGAGGTCTACCATCAACCGATATGCCTCGAAAGTAACTGATTCACCCGAACTTCACGCGCCATCTCGTCTCTCTCTTTCTCGTGAGGGACAAAACTCTCGATAATCCCTCTCGTGAAGTTCGTTGTCATGGAAAGCGATCCCCATGACAGTGAATTAGCCCACATACCGCCACTAGCTAAAGCGTTATTGCAATCGTGACAGTGATTGCAACCGTGTCCTACAGGACCTAATCAACCCACGCGTGCGCACATACACTCGAGGGATTGCACACAACTATCGACTCGGTACCGCCTACCGAGTAAGAGCAAAGGCGTAGGCTCAAACCCCTCAAAACAACTAAACGGAAGTCCTGGACAGGTCCTTCCAGACTCCCACATTCACACCACCTATTCAAGCGCCCCTTCCTCCCCACTGCCACAACGACAATCACGGGACCCTACATGATACACCCATGTCCCCCCACCATGGCACGACATATCCCACAACAACGACGGGATGGGGCAGTCTTCAGTGAAGACAACGTTCTAGCTCTTGACGCGTCATCTCCTCCCAGTTCTGGTTACTGTAGCGTACACGCCAGTATCGGTCGCGGTAACCGAATACTTGGCCTTGGAGCTTCAACCCTCCTCCAAAGTCTTTCTGGAATGTAAAACCTATTGGGTAAATCCCCAGGGCTTCACGGGCGGACAACGGTGTACGCGGGGTGGAGCGTGGAGTGAGCTGATCAGCCAGTTCGGGATGATACAGATGCCACAATGCGATGAAACCATCTAGCTGCAAGCGTGTGAACGCGCGAAGAAGCTCAGATTCCGGCAACCACACGGACTCAACACCAGCCTGAGAAATGGCTTTGTACTCCCATACTAAAGAACCAGTAGGTGAATGGACCCGACGGCAATCAGAAAGGGAGACGAACAATCCTTGGTCCGGCTGTTCCACTGGCAGGCAAAAATCGGGACCCCACGCAAACTGCATAAATTCCTCGGCTATGGAGTGTCTTAGATGATGAGGCGGGCGAATATGAAAGGGTTTCAACTCGGCAGTGCACACTCTTCTCGAACGTAGTTTTCTTCCCTGCATCTTCACTTTCACACTCAAACCCCTCTGCAAGATTTCCTCTACTGTCCAGGGCCCGGTGTAGAGATCGTGCTGCAGCTTCCTGCCCCGCTTGTCTCGGTGACGACTGCTGTCAGCTTCGCGCACCAAGACGAGGTTGCCTTTCTCTACTGTCACCGACGCCGAGGTCCTCGAAATGGTGGCATTCGCCTTCGACCGTGCTGCCACCCGCAGGTCGTGGCGCTTCTCGAGCACCAGCCTAACTTCCCGGAGGTTCTGCTTCCGTCGTTCCACAAAGTTGTCCAAGCCCCCCGAATGATCTTGGTTTCCCTCCTCCGAGAGAGGCGCCAACGAGTCAAGCGAGGTGCGAGGTTTGCGGCCGAACAGCAGTTCAAACGGAGTCATGTGTGGGTGAACGGAGGTGTCTGGTAGCGTACGTTTGATCCAAATGGCCGGCGATACATATTCATCCCAACGGTCGTTCCAGCACTTGCACAGCTCTGCCAACAACCCTTGCATCCATCCTCCCAATCTCTCTACTGTGCCCTGACCCCGGGCATGATCAGCTGCGCCAAAAGTGATGTCCGCTTGTAGCCATCGACAAAGGTGAGTTACCACTTCTCCTCCGAACTCTCTACCACCATCGCAACGAATTACTCTAGGGACGCCGAAAGTCAAACACAGTTCTGACAACGCTCGCGCTACGCCGATTGCTTCCTTGGTCGCAAGAGGGAACCCAAAAGGGAATTTGGATGCACGGTCAACCACCAGCAAAATGTACTTGTTGCCAGACAACGAGGTCGTGTCAATTTTGAGTAGGTCAATCTCGAGTTCATCCCAAGGTTCTAGTGGTCTCCCTGGCAGCATCGGTACGCGTCTACTACTGGGCCTTTTGCGACGTCTACAGCTACAAGATAAAACGTAATGCCGGACATCTCGTGCCAGTGTGGGCCAATGAAAGTGATCCCGAATTAATGCCAAGGTCGCTCCCACTCCTGCATGCCCCTGTAACGTGTGGACCAATGCGAGGATGTCTGCCACCATGCTTTTGGGGGTCGCTATTACTGGTTTGCCCTTTTCAAACGCGAATCGTAGCACTCCTTTAACATCCAAACTGTAACCCGCTCTACCACTCCCTTCTAGATCCCTCCGAACCTGGCCCAAAAGGGCATCGCTTTGCTGGTGTCGAACGAGTGTGTCTGGATTCTTCAGCGTGCGCAGCGCCCTATGGATCGCTGTCGACCCCGTGTCCACCGCTGACCTAAAGGGCGATTCCCCCCCTGCCGAAAGCACCTCCCCCACGTCAGCGGATCGCGTGCACTCGGGCGGAACTGCCTCCGGTAGTTGCGTCGGGAGCGGTTCGATAGGCTCAGGTACGAACGCGGGCTGTAGCCCCGATGATAAAACCTGTGCCACGGTAGGCAGCTGAGGGTCGTTTAGGGGTTGCAACCGTACTGAGGGTGTGCGTTTACGGCTGGAGCGACGCGGTGGCAGTGGGTCGTTGAGCGAGGCGCAGGCAGCAAACGGGAAGTCAGCAAACAGCGGTGCTATGTTCAACTGGTCCGATGCATGTACGACATCCATTGGCTCAGATTCCTCCTCCAATGTAAGCTCAGCAAGACGCCTGCCATTAAGAACGGGGCCTTGCGGGCCAACCACAGCTTCGGAATTGGGGGTTGTAAAGTCGTCCGGAAAAGAGTCGTCGATGTCTCCGGGGGAGGCACTTGCTACGGGAAGACGGGATAAAGCATCGGGCAGTACGTGATGCATTCCTGCTTTCCATTCTAATACTATGTCATACTCCATAAGCCTAAGCGCCCACCTATGCAACTTGGGGCAAAGCTCCCTACTGCGAAACAACCATGTGAGTGCAGAGCAATCCGTTACTACTTTGAACTGCCGACCCGCTAAATATGGTTTGAAATGGTCAACGCCCCACAATACCCCCATGCACTCCCGTTCCGTGGGCCCGCGTCGAGCGTCGGTGCGAGAGAACTTGTGGCTGGCGAAGGCGATGATCCTGGGCGTACCATCGATGGTCTGTAGCAGGGTCGCACCTGCACCCACTGAGCTAGCGTCGACATGCATCTCGAACGGCGCATTAGGATCAGGGAAGGCTAACACGGTGGGAGAAGCAAGTGATAGTCTGAGCTGTTGGAAAGCGTGTTCCTCAGTCTCCCCCCACGGAATAGGGAGCTTGCGTGCGCGCTTGGACGCAAAGGCCTTATTTCGAAGGATGTCGGATAGGGGGGCTGCTATCACACTATATTGCGGAACGAACTGTCGAAGGTATCCTGTCAGCCCCAAAAACGTGCGCAGGTCTTCTACTGTTCGAGGCCGAGGCATGTTGGCTATCGCTTCGAGTTTAGACGGCGCTGGGTGCATGCCGGTAGCATCAATTATCATTCCGAGAAACTCTTGCGACGAAGCCCCGAAAATGCATTTCGGAAAATTAGCGGATAATCCAGCAGCACGGAGGCGTGTGAGAACGAGCACCAGGGCAGCTAGATGGTCCTCCCACGTTTCGTTCGCAACTAGTATATCGTCCAGCCAGCTAAACACACCATCAATAACTCCCAAAGCAGACTTCACTCGACGCGTAAACGCAGAAGGTAATACTGTCAGTCCGAAACCCGCACGTGTGAATTCGAACAACATTCCGTCTGCGTCGCGGAAAGCTGTTTTGTGGCGATCCTTTTCGGCGATTTCAATTTGGTGAAAGCCTGACGCGAGATCGATCTGCGTGAAGTACCGCTTGCCTTTCAGCCCATCGAATATAGTTTGCATATCGCCTAGCCCACCACTATCAGATACCAAAAGCTTGTTCAACACTCTCCAGTCGATGCATAGCCGCATAGTACCATCTTTCTTCCTGACACACAGGCATTGGGCAGCCCATGGTGACATGGAAGGTCGAATGATACCTCGATCTAGTAATTGCTGAATTTCAGCCCGGATCATGCGTCGTTCCTCGGGTGAAAATCGACGTTGTTTGGCTGCGTACGGTGTACAAAACTCGTCTATCAAAGGAAGTTCCAACTCACTGCCACCGCATGCTGCCACTCGCTTGGGGTCGATCGGGAACAAGCCTTCTTCTACGAACGTGGCCAGAACTTCGACTAATTCTTGCTTCTGCAACGCTCCCAGCTGCCCCATGTTGGCGTCGGCCGCTCGTACCGGGGTTGGTGAGGCCACTGAGGTCTCGTCGCTCATGTCGTCACTCACGTCACGGGCGGGCACAACGACCGAGCCAGGAAGTGGAGGGTCAACAGTGGACGGGGTATCGTCGAACAGAGAGTCGAAACGGGCGCGGTCGCGGACATTGAGCGCAATCATCCTGGCGCAAATGCTACCGTTAGCGGCTTCGGCTACCTCGGCTTCTCTGTTTACCAATTTGCAGTACACTGGCGTGCCTGGTGTCCACCACATCACTGCGCGCGCAATCCCAACCTTGGCACCCTTCTCTAAATCGAAACGCTCTGTGGGCAGCACCATCACCAACTGTCTGTCCTGTGGTTGAGGTCCAATCGCTACCGTTTGTATCGCGATACTCGTGAACCCTGACGACATCCTTGAACTTAGGACCAGGTCCCATTCCAGGGTGCTGTCATCCTCCCACGCGATGTCAAGATGCCTGGGCAGCTCTGGCAGCGGGGCTATGTCGGACAAGTTAGTGTCGCGTTGTGAGTCGCATGTCAAAAGAGCAAAGCGGTCACGTGCAGCTACAAGCGGAGACGGATGAGCCGGATCCTCTACCATCTGCGACAGAAATGGCACGAAGGGTGCCGAGGGCGTGGGCTGGAAACCCTTGCCCTCCCCAAAATCAAGCGTGCTCTTGTTGCGTCGCAGATACTCCGCGCCAATGATAAAACCGTACGGGAGGTCCGGTACTACTCTGGCAGTGATGAATCGAACCTGAGCGTCTGCATTGAACTGTATCGGAATCGTGACATGCCCAAGAATACGCATTGGAGGCACTCCACTCTCTGACGGGTTTGCTGCCGCTAGGACTCCTGCTGAACGTCTGTCCAAACGACATCGCGCTAACTTCCGTACGCGAAACCACAACTCTAACGAGATGTAATTGCCTCCACCCGCCCCGGTATCGAGCAAGATATCTACTGGGTACGACTTACGTCTACGCCCGACCTGCCCGATCTCACCGCGTATCCACAACTGATCGCCTGCGTAGTGCTCTGCCTTAGCAGACGCAAGGTGCCCCGGGTTGACGAGACCCGGGTCCTCGTCTCATAAGTTGGCTGAATCCCTGGGTCCCAACGGGATGTCTCCTGCCGTCATTGCTGTCTCATGCTCGCCCGCCACGTGGAGCTCGAGTCCCATGGCGACGGCCGTGTCGAAATGGGATGGTGACAACGCGGCCAGGATCCGGCGGGGCCTCGAGCTGCCCTCCGGTTGCGGTACGCTCTTGTAAAATGACTGGGGCAGCAAGTCGTGGCGCCACCGGCACCGGGTCGATCGACGGCAAGCGGAAAACACGTGGCCGTAGCAGATCCTCCGCTCCTGAAGGTAGTCGAGGATCACCTGCCTGGGTGCCGTCGCCGGCGGGGGATCCGACGCCGTGGCTGGAACGGCAGCCGTCGGCGGCGTTGCCGCTGGTGCGCCCATCGACGGAGCTGCTTTTTCCGCGAAAGGGACACCGTGCTGGCCCGGAACACTGGCCTTGTGGTTCTGGAACGCTGCGACGGCAACCGACGAAGGGAACTCTGGGGCAGCAACGAGCGGTGCTACGGCGGCGGCCGAGGTTAGCCCGACGGCAGGCAGCGGCCGTTGGTGCGCGCTGCCCTCCGGGGTAGGTTGCGACGAGTGGTGAAACGACGCTAAGCCGGATGTGGTGAACAGATTTCGAAAGTCGTTCATCGACATGTGCCGAGTCGTTGCTGTAGCTGCGCACAATCTATCCTGCCCTCCCGCACGGGTTGGCTTGCGGGGCGTGGGTGGGGTCATGTATGGCTTAGAACGCGCGCTCAACACGTCAACAAACTTGCGGTACAGACCCTCCGTTATCGTGCCCCGGTGGCGCATGTGATCTCCCATGGGGTTGTGAGATTCCTGACGCAACTTCTGCAGGGTGGTGCTGACAGAATGGATGTGTTCGTGTAGCAACCCGTTGACCCCCGCTCTGTCGAGCGGGTTCGGTAGCAGCACCTCGGCAACGCGTTCGAACAAGGCTGTCATCTGTACTGCCGAAATATACCGCCAAAAATAGCTCTGTTCGGTGATGTGGGGTCGGTCGGGATCTACCAACGTGGCTCTGAAGGCTGCCAAAACGCGGGCTGCTGCGGTAGGCATGGATTCCGGTGTACCAAGCGTCAGAGACTGCAACGACGTAGTAGCGTACTCCACCGCACCTCCCGTCAGGGCATACTCACGCACACAGATACGCAACCAGTCTGTAGCCGTAACACTGTCACGCGGGGTGTCTACTACTTCTCCTGTTATGCGATACACTTGTACGGTGTCGGCCGAAGTGATCTGGTTGTGCGTCAACAGGTGCTCGTGAAGTAGATCAGTCAGCAATTCTCTGCGCCGACTGGTGTGAACGTCTGGTTGTGTCGCCCAAAACCCGTTAAGGAATACATCTGGTTCCAGCGCAATTACCCCGGAGTCAAGAGTACGGAGGACACTCCTGACTTTCTGCTGTAGCAACACGGCGCAGTTGGCAAGCGACAACTCTCCCGGGTGTGGCCCCGCATACACGGGTCCCGAAACCTTGTCCACAATTCGCTTACGAGCTCTCTCTAACACTTTCGACATCTGGTTAGCCTCTGCTCCGAAGGGCTTACCGGGGAGGCGTGGGGCCTCGTAAGTGAACGCTCTCGTCGCCTGGGTCGGAGCTGCGTACGCAGCACTCCAACCGTCTCGCGCTGCCGGTGTGGCCCATGTTGTTCCCTGATCTTGGATCTGAGCTGCGTACGCAGCGCTCTGATCGTCCCGAGCTGCCGGTGCGGCCCATCTTGTTCCCCGACGCTGTTCCGCCGGCGGGGCAATTCCGGCAGCGCCCGTCTGGTACTCGGCGACCCTAGCGGCCTCGGGCGCGTACCCGGCGTCGCGTGGGTCCCGTGGGGAGGGTCGCTGGCCGGTGCCGCGGTGGCCACGTGCGGGAGGACCAGGCGGGTTGGACTCCTCGGAGTACTCGCGGCGGTTCTGTTGGCGCGAGCGCGAGGGCGAGCGGGGCGGGTCCCTCCCGCTGGTGCGAGAGTGGCGGTCCCTGGAGCGAGAGTGGCGGTCCCTGGAGCGAGAGTGGCGGTCCCTGGAGCGAGAGTGGCGGTCCCTGGAGCGGGGGTTGCGGTCCCTATCGCGAGAGCGAGACGCCCTGGCCGGAGCAAGCGCCGCCCTCCTCCGCCATGTCGGCTGATCCCTGGAGCGTGCGCGATCGTGCGGGGGGGCAGAGCGGGCTAGCGAAGGGGTGGTAGAGCGGGCAGGAGAAGCCATCTGCGTTGACGAAAGAAAGAGAAAAAAAAAGGAAGAAAAGGGGTAGGCGCGGGAGCAGTGAGTATCCATGTAATGGGGAGTGCCAGGACCGGCGTGGGGACGCGTGTGACACTCGGTGCGCGATGTGTGCGCGATGTGTAGAGGGCGAGGCAGGTAAGGAACACGGAATGAAACTTGCGAGCACCAACGAGGGGAAAAGTAACGCTGCACAACAGCGAGGTGGAATTACAGCACTGGTGGCAACACACGACTAGGAAAATTTAAACAAAGTGCACGAAGTAAGATGAACGCTCCCCCCGAGCGTCGAAAGAGACACTCGATCGTGTCTGGTGGTGCTGGCCAAAGGTTACGAGAGCGGGTATGAGCCAGGGGCGCCGGGCGTACGCACAAAGAGGGAGTCGGAGGAAACTGGTAGGACCAAGTTAGAGGGGACACTAGAATCCCCGGACAAAAAAATATAGTAATACAAGTTGAGCATAGTGGAAGCACCCAGCACCAGGCGGCGTGCATAGTTAGTTATAAGCACCCCGTGCTAGGTGACAGAAAAGAAAACAACGAAAAACAGCAATCACAAATTGAACACGGGGAACACCCAGCACCAGGCGACGTGCAGAGTTAGTTATAAGCACCCAGTGCTAGGTGACAGAAAAAAACAAACGAAAAACAGCAATCACAAATTAAACACTGGGAACACCCAGCACCAGGCGAAGCACCCAGCACCAGGCGACGTGCATAGTTAGTTATAAGCACCCAGTGCTAGGTGACAGAAAAAAAAAACAAGGAGCAGAGTTAGTTATAAGCACCCAGTGCTAGGTGACAGAAAAAACAAACGAAAAACAGCAATCACAAATTAAACACTGGGAACACCCAGCACCAGGCGAAGCACCCAGCACCAGGCGACGTGCATAGTTAGTTATAAGCACCCAGTGCTAGGCGACAGAAAACACATGGAAAAAAAAAAAGAAGGAAAAAAAAGTAATATAAGTTGAGTAAGTGGGAGCACCCAGCACCAGGCGATAGTTAGTTATTAGCACCCAGTGCTAGGCGACAGAAAGCCAAAAACAAAAACATGGCGATCACCGATAGAAAACGCAAGGAACATGTGTCGGACAGACCCAACGCAAGACAAAAATATATATATATATATATATATAAGCGGCACCAAACGCTTTTGTTGCACGTTTCGGTGTCAGTGTGCGTTAAGCGAGCAGGTTAGTGGCAGCCGGGGAACACCTGGCCTGGGAGACTGCGACGCACAACACCCCTGTTGACTCGCACTGCCCTCCCATGCGATCACGCTCATCTCTTTTTTCTCTTTTGCTCGTTCATCATCAATTTTCGTTTGGCTTTTCGATTAGGAGTAGGCGGCAACGGCCAGGGCAGTCGAGTCAAACAGAGTGTGTGGTCGAGCACTTCCCACCTATGGCCGTTCCCACGTGAACAAGCAATCATCTGGGGTCGTGTTAGTTCTCGAGAGATGGCATCCCGGGAAACAGGGTGTTTCCGGTGATGCGCAATCAATGCGTGCAGGCGATGAGTGGTAATCAGCGTGTGCATGCTGTGTGCTGCTGAAACACGAAAAAGCAAGGTAGAACACGGCGGTTCACACGCGCGCAACACGCGTGCTCTGCTGTTGGACACCATGAAACGAGTCGCTCGACTCTAGGAAGGGAGAGGCGGCATTGCATGTTCTCAACGGGTCACTGATATTCCCGTTCATGCCAGAGATATTCGGCGCGAGAAAGGTTTACTGGCTTCTCCGCCCACGCCATGCATATTGGACAAAAGCTGTCCCACACTGAGGTTAGGAGTAGAGTGTAGGGTAAAATAGCTGGCACTGTTGAAGGAAATACGTAGAGGTGGGTATTTCTCGCCCGTGAAGCAGAGGGGCAGTCGATGCAAAAGCCACGGCGCTTGTGCGAGAGTTTTTAGATTGGAACGTGCACACATCACGTACGGGAGTACCTCTAACATTTGTTTTTGCTTAAGCAAAAAACGGCACCCGTATCGGAGCGGTTTTCCATAAAAAAACTTCGAAAAATAAAGAATGCAAGGGGAAAGGAGTAACAGTTATTGGGGTTCTGTAAAACGGGCCAGATGAAGGAGGAGGGCCCCATGCAGCTCTGTACCTTCGAAGAAGTCCAATGACTCTTCTTTTGACTCACGACGAAACACATACTTGAGAGGTAGTTGAGAAGCCCTCCCGAACCCTCTGGTGATGTAAAGACGATATCATGTCGGTAACCAATCACAGAGTATGCCACCGCCGCGATGGTTGTTTATGCAGAAACTGTTAGTATACCCTTGTAAGTGTGTTGAAGATGATGGTATCACTTGTATTTAGGACAGCAGACACGATCAGGACGCGGCGGGAGAGAGAGAGTGCCACGACACAGCAAGCACTCCCGCAGGGTCGAGCCCCGTGGATCAACCGTGAAACCAACCCAGGGGACTATCAATTCCTATCTGCGTAGCCAATTCCTACAGTCCCGTTGGAATATCGCTCATGCACACACGAACACCCTCCCTGGTCCTTTACGCTAGCTAGTAACTAACCACTAGTGGGCATGCACACGCCGGATGTGACGAAAACCCAAACGGACAAAAAACCAACGCGAGAAAATAACAGGGGGAAACCCGGCCTCCGGGTCAAAACCCCCACCAATATTCACCGTTCCACCAGATACTGTCACTGTTGCGCTACCAGAGCAAGATCAATATGTACATGCATAATACCAGTCGCGCCAGGATCCACGCTCGGAATCTATATCTACAAACGTGGGCGGCGTGCTATCATATTCTTCCTGCATGACGTACCAAGATCATAACCCTGTTTCCAACAACGGCCTATCTCAATTCTTGGTGAGCAATAGCGTAAGACTATCCTGAGGAGTTGGTTCAAACAACTACCATGCGGCTGCGCTACTATCTGTTCTTCAAACAAACATCAGACAAACATCGAAATCGCCCCCCCCCCTCGCTGACGTAACACAGCGCACCGGGGCATAAGGGAGTCATCCAACATTTTCTGAGCGACACACAACCGGCATGCATTTTTCGACAATCCTCTGTTCTCGTCGACGTACAACACTGATGTCCCAATTTTTCCTCATACGTTCCTTCAGCGGTTCCAACAGTATCCCAGATTCCTGCACATTTCGCAACCTAGAGAACGGCCCCACTTGGCGGCAATCAAGAAGTTTCAACCAAATGACTACCAGGAAAATACTGAACATGTGGACGCGAACGCCTCCCGAGAAACACGGAACACCCTCCCTGGCTCTTCAACCAAAGTGCACTCATGACAACTAACGAGGATCACCAACTTCGCTACGAATACCATCAAACACCAAATACCGTCAAGAAAGAAGCGCCAATCCAGCATTGTGATGCGTGTTGCTCCCCTCCCAGCGCTCGTCCCGGCCTGTAGCCTCGCCAGAAAAGGAGTTCCCGTTTTAGCATCACGAGGCAAGTACCCTCCCCCCCACGCCCCTTCCGACGTGCCGCGGGGTTCGCCCTCACGCCCTTTCCGGCGCGCCACGGGGCTGCTTCGGTTTTCTCCCCCCCTCACGCCCCGTCCGACGCGCCATGGGGCCTTAGATTATTTTTTGTTGTTGCCCTCCCGCGCCCCTCCCGTCGCGGCTGCGAGCACACGGCCCTCCCGCCGTGTTATTTTGTTGTTGCCCTCCCGCGCCCCTTCCGTCGCAGCTATGGGCCTCAATTGTTGTTTTTAGTATGATGCTCCCCCCCACGCTCCTTGCTGCGCGGCACGGGGCTGGTTTGCTTGTTGCCCTCCCGCGCCCCTTCCGTCGCGGCTGTGGGCACACGACCGTCTCGCCGTGTTCTCTGAATGTTGCCCCCCCACGCCCCTTCCGTCGCGGCTATGGGCACACGGCCTTTCGGCCGGTTTTCTGTGTCTCCACCCTCCCACGCTGCTGCAATGGTGCCATCTTCACCATCTCCTGCTGCTGCTGTTGTGTGTGGATGGAGCGCGCGCAGTGACTCGCGCGGCTATGATGTATTTCCTCCGCCTCTTCTTACAAGGTCTCACGTGCTACATCCAGCTCCTCGTCATCGCTCGCCACCACGATCGCCAGGACTGCCTACAGGATCTGCACGATACTGACCGATGCCCCCGCTTGTTGCACCGATATTATCTACTGCCTCACCCCACCGTGTCTTTTTTCCCATGGCCCCACGATTAGCTTCACCTGGTTGCTTTGATGGCGCATCGACGGCGTCGTGGGGATGCATGCTGCCCCAGCTCTCTAGACGAAAGCACTTTCCCGCGGTCAACAGGCGCACTTGGTGTGCCGTCTGCGGCACCCCCTCCAGCGCCGCACAGCTCTTCTCGGCGTGATGAGTACGTTGCTCTGACTCTTCGGCAAGTGCCTCGCGCGGCGGCTGCATCTCTACCAGCGTTGCCTATGTTGTAGAGGTATTCGGTGTTCTGGAATCTACCAAACCCACCGTTAGCAGGGACCTGAAATGCCCACATCGGTTCGCCTTCCGCAACCGGCCGACTGCTGATGATCTCTTCTGCAGCCGTGTAGCCTATGCAAGCGCCCACCGCAGCAGGCTGCTCTTGGGATGATGACCCCCTGACGTCCCCGCTGCCCGGTCCTACGCCCAGGTCCGCTCCACCAGGGATCCTTGGCAATACCGGGCTGGTTCCCGGTCTGGTGCTCCTTCCCCCGTGCTTTGCGGGCGGCGTGATTCCGTCGTTGTGCGGCCCCTCTTCCAGCAGGCCGCGGGCAGACGTAGCACCCGTAACGACAGCGCCCACCGTGGCGCCGCCGGACTCCCCCTCCTTCTCTAACTTTCCGAGGGTGGCTCGGAGTAGCCCTGCCAGCTGCTGTACCTCGTCCGTCAGGCCTGAAACTTTGCTCTCCAGGTTGTCAACCCTGCCCTGCGTACTAGTGGTGACGTGGGCAGCCTCTGCTGCAACATCGGCGTCACTCATCTCCAGCACGGGTTCCCTCGAGGGATACACTCTAGAGTGTTAGTATACCCTTGTAAGTGTGTTGGAGATGATGGTATCACTTGTATTTAGGACAGCAGACACGATCAGGACGCGGCGGGAGAGAGAGAGTGCCACGACACAGCAAGCACTCCCGCAGGGTCGAGCCCCGTGGATCAACCATGAAACCAACCCAGGGGACCATCAATTCCTATCTGCGTAGCCAATTCCTACAGTCCCGTTGGAATATTCTCATCCGCTCATGCACACACGAACAGAAACCCCACATCAAAAACGCTTCGTCGTAAATTGCTGTTTCGCCCTAAAGGGGGGTGGGCATAGCATGCGTTGATTCTACGACACCTCCCGGTCCAAGAAGCGCGCTCGCTGTGCAGCAGTTCACGTAGCCTCCCGGTTCCTTCTGTTGAACTCGCCCTCCCGTGCCTGGTGTGCTGTGCACGTTAGCCTGTTGTCCTCGCGATTGTTTCCGCAGGGCGGTTGTGCGACCCAGAACGCGCATTTGTGCCCGTGTACAGCAGCGTGGTTCTCGCAGTATCTGCCATTCAAAGATCACAGATCACTAAAAGACCTCGGCGTATCTTGATTATTGTTGCCTTCCTACGATACGCAGTTTGTGTTGGTTGTCGTTTGACTGGTCTCGCAGTGTATGGAAGACGTAGCTGGTTACGTTATGCATGCTGTTGGTGAGCCTCTGTGTCACGAAAACCTCAGCCATCGATCTAGCGTTGTACAAGCGGCACGCCTTACTATCCCAGAAAGCTAATCGACGGCGCAGCTGCCATCGTTTTTCCTCATACCGATACGTCGATTAACGCGTGTCTCAGCAAGCGTCATGAACTTGGGCATGACGCTTCCATTCAGGTAGCTTTAGCGACACGTATTAAACGTTGGTTGTGGTGATGATGCACGAATACGTGCAGCCTAGCGGCAAGGGCTTGGGACAGGGCTTCGGACGAGGGTTAGCTACTAGGGAATCGTGCTCAACCGTGTCTTCGCTCGACACTAAGTTGCAACGTACCTCTGCGTGGAATGAAGCCCTTCAATGTCACGGTCACACTTGTAGAAAGAGCACTGGCTTGTGAAGGCGCGGGACCTTTGAAGGAGAGGGTGGTGTCGAGTTATATTTTGTGGGATCAACAGGCGCTACAAACGACGTTGATGGTTGGTCTGTGCGTGAGCTGGGCAAACAGGGAAAATTCCGGGAACCATGCGACAACAAAGGAGTGTGTGTACGGGGACGTTCAAGTAACACTTAGCGCCCCCACCCACGGCGCCTCGAAAGGCAGGTCCATGCGAAACACACGGCAGCGCCAACTAACGGCGAGAACATCGAAATGCGCCTAACAAAGTCCCGGCAATACGCATCATTTAAGAATAATATCATCTACCCGCCGCTGTGCAACGTTCTTGGCAGTGTTTGGAGCGGACGAACCCAAACCGCCATGAGCGGAAGGTATCGATAGCGGCGACGAATTATGAGACTGTTTTGCGACACCAGAATAAAATGAGCCAAGAGTAAGGCATTCTCCGCCGAAAAAAAACACTTGCAGATCTTGAAGTATCGCGTGGACGTATTGCCGTCTATCGCGGCCGCCTGCGTCCAGACGTTCTGTCCCTCTATGGGAGTGTATTTCCGGCACTGATCACAAGCGTGATCTACCCACGGGGAGTCCCTCCAGTACCTGTCGTTGAGCTCCTCCTCGACACGACGTAGCCCCGCCCAATTATTGCATCCTGACTGCTCACCTCTCTCATCAAACACATCGACAGCCTTGGGATCCCTTGGCTTGAGTGCCTGGCCCGGCAATGCGTACCACTTGTGTGGACCTTGCACGCAATCATAACGCAGAAAGTTTGAGTAACGGCAAGCAAGACGAAGAACTTGAGTCAGCTGCCAGCACGATAGCTGAAGGCGACTCGCCATCGGTTGTCGGTTCTGTGTGAATAACCCTCCGTGCTGTTGAGGACGCGCGGTCGTTCGTGTAACCGCTGAGGCTTATCAAACATCTCCCACCCCCGGTAGGTGTCCCACCCCTTGCGTAATGACAGAGGAAAGACAAGAAGAAACAAACGATTGCCTACTGCCAAATAAAAGGCTCGCACGCATGTCCCCTGCTCGGCGCTCCCTTATCCTTCCTACGAGAAGTTACTGTTGACCTGTACGCGGTCGGATTGGGGATTGGGTACTAATTTTTTTCGCCGTCGATGGAAAATGTATTCCAATGCGGGGAGAGGTCTGCTGTGTTGTCACAACAGAATACAACATGTTGCAGTAAGGGGACAACGCAACTTTCTTACCGACATCATTTGCGGCCTTAAGCACGGCGTATATCTCCCAGCACTGCAGGAGCTCTGAACCCAGGAGGCGCAACTCCCGGCCGCCTACGACGTCCGCGGCGGCCGTGTTGGAGTGCAGTTCAGCGTAGGATTTGAAGCCCGCCCTGTCAGATATGCAACGTAGCAGCGATGTGTGCCACAGTATCCCACAGAGGGATGCTGGATCCTCTCCTCAGGAGTACCCTAGGCGACGAAATTTACCAGGGGCCGACATACGATAGAGAATTGGTAGAGTGGCTAACCAAGCTGAAGCCATCGACTGCGGTTGCGATTACTTGGTCGGCATGTTCGTCCGCCCCTTCATTTAACAAGTTCCACGACAACATCCACGGCGTCAGGATGCTGTCGATTTCCGCGGACTTATGGTCCGCTAGCGGGCAATCACATGTTCGCATGTTGCCGCCGAGTCACTTGCGTGTATTTCGGGCCAAGGGTTTATTCGATTCGCCCATGGACGGAGTGGTGTGGCCGGCCACCGTTGAGGTGATGTCGTTCGGATCCGGCTGCGAGAGCCGCTTCAACCAGCCACTCGAAAGTATCAGTATGCCTCCTAATTTGAAGCAACTTTCGCTAGAAAGCACATTCAACAGTTCCATCGAAGGTGTGACTTTCGTAGATTCCATCGAGGACATTCGTCTAGGAGGATGCTTCAACCAGCCAATCGCCGCAGTCCGGTGGCCCAGTAGCTTGCAACGTTTGGCGTTTGGTACGTGCTTTGACCAGCCGTTGACCGGCTATCATTGGCCGGATGCATTGATCGCTCTGACGGCCGGTGATGCGTTCCAGCAGAACCTGCTAGACGTTATCTGGCCTGGTTCGCTGCAGTGTCTCACCTTGGGGGGTGCGTGGAACGGGGGGCTGAGGCCTCCTGTGGTACTCCCTGCCACGCTCAAGGTCCTACGGTTGGGGGGGAGTTTCAACAGCCATGCAGTTGCCTGAGGGGCTGTAGGAGGTGTCGTTCGCCTTAATATTCAACCAGAAGGTTGATGCCGTTCATTGGCCCAGGAACTTGCATATAGTTGTGTTCCCGGATGATTTCGACGACATGGTTTCCGTAGAACGCGCTAAGTGGCCGTCCACGCTAGAAGCTTTCGAGTTTGGGTCAGGCTGCGGGTGGCGTATAAGCGACACCACTTGGCCTACGAGCCGAAAGACGTTGGTGCTTGGGGGTAAGTTCAACACGAAGGTTTACACCTTGCAGTGGCCGCCTGGATTGGAGTCGCTTGCCTTCGGGGGATCATTCAATCACTCTCGAGTCATGTTGGCCTCCTACCCTGAAGGAGTTGTCGTTTGGCAAACGCTTCCAACAACCACTGTCAGGCGTACGTTGGCCGAGAGCTATAGTCGAACTGAGGTTTGACGGGATGTCTACAGGTGACGGTTGTACGTGTGGTTGCATGTGGCCAAGGTCGCTGAAGAGGGTTCAGTTTACAGTCACGGAGAAAGTAAGGATATTGATGACGTAAGAGTTAGTGGCTTGAAATCACATCGCCCACCGCCTGAAGTGATCGTCCTTGTTCTTCTCTACCTCTACAGCCGAACATTTGTGGTTTAAGGCCAGCGAACCAGGGCCACCGCATGCAACGTTTACCCAATCATCCAAATCCGACTCGCGCCCCGTGCATACGTTGTGGCTAGTCACGACGTGGAGCGCCTTCGAATCGCTGAATACAAGCAACCCGACTTCTTCAGGAAGCAGCTTTCTGGTTTACCTCGGCGGGCGTTAGGTGGGATGTATCGTTCATTCCGCGCAACCGATTGACACTGTTCGTATGTGCATAATAAATAATGGTATCCGGCAGGTTCCTCCCCAACCTTGACATCTACCTCGTGAGTACCGAGACTACTGGGCAAAAATTGGACAGCAGTAGCACCAATAAGTTCTTGGAGCGACCTCCCCGAGGCAAACGATAACGCGGACGCTAACTCGGAGTGATGTGCACTGGGGTATCTGATGATTGCCCCCATAAGATCGATAAGATCGCTCGCGTTCACTGTGATGCTCTTCGCGCACTTCGCCGCCAATGGTTCTCGACGTCTTCCTTGGAAGGCTCTTCTGGTGTAAGCTCTTGATTGGAAACATACGGCGGAAGTATATTTACCTTTCGTAGGAGCTCATAAATTTCGACCACCCCAGTGAAGGACATTTTCCGTGAGTGAACTGTGTTTCGCGTTGCCCATTTGTCGAACAAATCTAACTTCGCCAACGAAACGATAAATTTCTCGGCTATTTTGAGCTTTTGTAAGCAGTATTTCTTCCATGAATCACTTGAGGTTTTCTTCGCCAGCGACGATTCCTTCCTCTGTATGACTTTGAGTATGCGCTTAAGGGCCTTCCTGATGGTGCCGTCGTTGTGAACGGGACCGTATGCTTGCATCCATTCTCGCCTGACTCAGCGGACGTTTTTGCTGAGAGAGCCTGAATGCAGTTTCTTAAGACCTCGAGTACGTGGACCGGGTCTTTGTTATTCTGTAGCCAACTCGCACACTGTGAACTAAGATCGTTCATGGTCGATTCTCAGCTACACACACCACGAATATTATATTCTCGCGGACCAGAGATGCATCCGATGATACCCTCGCGCGCAGTACAGAGATGAATCAAGCAACACGGCCTTGCTCACCTGTAGTCTTCGTCGCAATGGGTCGGTGTGCTGGAGATGGGTGTGTGAAAGGAGTGTTGTTGTGGGCATAGTCTAGATGGGGCATCTTGGTCTAGAAAGGATGTGGGACGGTCGGAAGTATACCTCTGACGGGCCATACCACATCAGAGGATCTTGACTATCCGCGTGCCCCCCTGGTTGAAAGGTGAATTGGTCACCTCAACCAGATCTTTTTTCTTTCTCAATTCAAGCAGCATCCCATCTCTATACAACCTTGGAGGCAAGCCATCAAGTGACCAGACCTCTTTCTTTACCCTAGGACCCATATGATTCCAACTGCTCGGTCTCTTTTATTCACAGCAGCATCATACGAGAAGGTTCCGAGAATACGGACGAACATAGACTACACATGTTTTGAAGTTGAGTCACAGGACAAAAAAAAGGAGGTACAGCGGGGGTGGCGGTGATGATCTATCCTCTATCCTGCCAGTTTAACGAAAACGTGAGAGACCGCCCTTACCCGGTGTCCGAGAGAGAGAGGGAAGGCGAGAGAGGGACTGAGCAGATGTGGTGAGTGGTTTCTGACGACGGTTGTTTTGTTTCCCGTTAAGATATACTTCGAAGTATGTATGTTCCTGCGTGCCATTTTTTTCCAAGCTCCGTCCGTCCGTCCGTCCGTCTGTCGTGTGGGTTTGGTCGGTCAATGGCGGACCTGGGTACATTTTATTTGTGTGTATCGTGTGAAGTCGTTCATCCACCACACACGACCAACCGATGCTTATGGTGAATGAGATGTGCTAATGGCGTTCCTCCAGGGTACAACCAGGTGTGGTCGGCGGTTCGATGAATGACTGAGAGGGATGTCATCAATCAGTCCCATCAGTCACTCACGACGAATTTGATTTTCTTCGATTGTTTCAAGAGGTGACGTCATGACCATGGCTAACGTCATCGGTCGACCATGGAATTTTCGACCAAGGGAATTTCCTTAAAAAAGAAATGCACCAATCAGAAAACTGCGGGCACCGTTTCCCTCTCTATTTTGCTCTCCTGGGTGTGGTTCGGAAGTGAAATATATGTATTCCCTTGCCCGAACTCTCTGTGAAAGGGTTAGTATATTGATAGAGATTTTTTGGCTTAGGCATTCGCATATAGTGCATCACGCATTTTACCGCTGGCCCCCGTCCAGGGACCTCGATGGCTGGTCATTGGTCAGGGAGTTCAATGCAAGCATCAACACAATACACATCACACGAGGCGTGTATCTACTTTTGCATCTTCCATCAAAGGTCGATCACGGTCTGCTACGGCTGTAAGTTCCGTATCATTTGCCGTGGGGGTCTCCGGGCATCTTCGGGCATCTCCGGGTATCTCTGTGCCTGCTGTGTGTCACTCTGCCCGCTGATGCAAACTGCCTCTCTCTGCGGAAGGACCTGTGGTCTCGAGCTCTTGTCTGCGGCTGAAATAATGGTCTTTCGGCCCGCCGGTTGTCACATAACAAATAATCGCCGTCTGCTCTTGGTGAAGCAAGCAAGGTAGGCTATATGTTGCAATATGCCCGTTCCAACTACCGGTGGTTGCTGCTCCCCATTGCTGCCCATTCTCATTCTGGAACAAACTGTGCGGAGCGAGTACAAACGCCACACTTTCGGCGTCGCCCGTAGAGTTTACCCGCCACACACCACACACTGCTGCTGCGGCACGTCATCACTCTCGCGACTAAAGCGATACTAAATACTCGAATACTCATCATAGGGTAGGGGTAGTGGCGAGGTTTATGAGTGACGCAGCAGCTCCAAATGCAGCGGGACCCGCCGATGGAGCACCCTCGGAGGCAGCAGAAGCAGCAGCAACAGATGCTGAGGTGACCCAGATCCCACGGCCAGTAGGGACCTCCACGACTGGCGCGTCAGAGAACCGGCTGTTGCTTACAGCACGATGACCTCGGAAGTGTACTCTGTGAAGTGTCCACCGCCGAGGACTTCAAAACACCAGACGGCTACCAGGAGAGGAAGGGGCAAGCGAGGACCCCTTTCTCTTCTATCTGGGAAGAAGCTGCTGCAAACAAACCCCATATCATAGTTGGTTGTGTTTTTTTGTGCTACGCATGTACGAGATCTTTAGAAGCCGAAATCAAACCAATTCTTATGTTTTTCGGCTTATGGAAAAGTTAGTCGTGGGTTCGAGAACCAGGCTGCACACTTTGAAGTGTTTTTTTTCCTGAGGCCTTGGATACTCCCGGCCAGAGTATGGGTGACGAAAGATTCGTGGACCCTGGAACATCCGGCAGGATGTGAGTGGCGGGTGATGATATGAAGCGCAATGAAGATTGGACGGATAGTAGCGCTGGCAAGGGGAGTCACCCTCCTCTGAAGTAAAAGTGACGGGGCTCACGATCCCCACGACCAACTTTTATCGAAGCCGAAATCAAACCATTAGACTAGTAGTCAGCTTAACTAATAGTCTAAATGGTTTGATCTCTGACTACTGTAGTAGTCTATTTGTTTGATTTCGGCTTGTATGGATCTCCGTATGCTACGACGCACACGTCGAGTATCTTGGGTACGCGGAGTGAGTATGCTCGAGTATCTGAGTACGCATGAGCAGTTTTGAAATACTTACTTATGAAATACTCCGCCTGCTGAGTATCGATGAGTATTTTTGAAATTCTTACTCAACGATCCGAGTACGGGCGAGTACGTTCGAAATACTTACTCAAAGGCTGTAACCTAGTAAAAGTTGAGTATATTTGAAGTGAAGGATATACTTAAGGTTGAGTACAATACTCAAGTTCTGAGTGCGCGTGAGTGAGTAGTGTCGAAATACATTCTCAATCTCCAGAGTATTGATGAGTATATTTGGAATACGTAGTCAAACTAACTTGTTGAGTGGGCTTAGTATTATTGGATACTTACTCAAGGGTTATTCTCAAGGTTTAAGTAAAATATTTATACTATTGTGTGTGCCCAGCAAGGTGTCACATGGAGAGCCACTGCATGCCGGCAGGAGGCGTGACAGGAGTGGAGTCGAGTAGTCTGCAGACAGCGCTGTGTGCTGCCTCTTTTTGCGTTCTTCGCGGGCGAAAGACGGGCCAACTAATGGCGATCTCCAGTTCGCCGGTCGCCCCGGTGTATCCTCTAAATCTTCTAGAGGTCAGGTTAGGGTTCGAATTCCGGCGTAATCGAGCTTTTCTTGCAAAGTGAGTTTTTCTGTCGCTTCGGCTCCTGGCCTAGTGGATAGCGCTAGTGCGTGTGTGCACAGAGGGAAGAGAGTGCTGAACTCTTCTCGCATAACAAATCGAAGGAAAGGTACCGCAGGAGGTGAGGGTAGAGAGGGGCTCTTCTGTGTGACCACGGTTTGGAGTAAACGGCACAAGCGCTGTGAGCGCTGACTTGAAGTGAAGACAAAAAAAAAAAAATCGATGGCATTTTTATGGAAGAAGGAGGTTTGGCAGGGCAGAGTGGTCTGGTGGTGCCGCATCGCGGGCAACCCGTGGGTTATTCGGCGCATATCTGAACTGAGGGTCATGAGCAGAAGCAGAAGAAAAAAAGGGCACGGCCACGTTCGTGACGTCATGTGACTTCTTGACAAACGTCGAAAGAAACGACCAGAGGCAATCCGGTCCTACTACAAGCACTTTTTGTTTTGAGGTCAAATGCAGATCTTGATTTCGAACTTGCTCCTGACTTCTCCGCAGTCTTGTCCGAAACACCCTACATGTAGTAGGTACGTGCTTGTGCTCGTCCGACGGTAACGGCAACAAGCCACTTATCACGCCATATCTCACGCGAATCTCAATGAACCTCCGCCACTCCATGACACTCCCAAGGAAAATATACGGAAAGTTCTCGTCCTACAACTTCGATATTTATATTTCGTGGACAACATATAATGCAACTTGTGGAGAGGGCAGGCAGGAACAGACCACCTCCTTTCTGCCGGCGGAGCATCTCGCGCCCTCACATCTGGTGGGTTTTCGACGACTCCACCTGCCTAGTGTTCTGCTGCCACACCAATGCATATTTGCCGAATTTTGAAGGCCAAGGAAGACAGGACGACGGAAGACCGATGCAGCGGCGGCGAAATAAATTATCGCGCGACTGTCAAGTCCCCCTGGTCCGCAATCCAGCAAGATAGGATACCCTGAAAACCTGGCTGTGATGCTGTGATATGATGTGGCCGGAAAAAAAGCAACAAGAAGCGGCAAGCGGGCCTGTACTTCCCTATCCCTTCGTCAAGGAGCTGCCCTTAGCAAGGTGAGGCCACGTACGCCGTAGGATGACAGGGACAGAGGACGCCACGCACGGAACCCATGCCTCTCTCTCTGTCGTGTGCGTAGCGCCTGTCGCGCTTTTTGGTATCCTGGTGGTTGCATGGGCTTCGATTGCGAGATTGGAGAGTTGATGTGCCAGGTACCTGACACAGCAGTAGTTCAAGATGCATGATATTCTTGCAGTCTTGTGAACGAGCACGCCTCTCATGCTGCTTGCTTTGTACATGTGGAGCAACCTTCTCCCATCAACTTGGTTCGCCCGCCCTGTTCACGCTCTAGGCAAGTCGAATCACGATGCCATGTGTGCGTAGACACCCTAAGAGTCAGCCTTCTACATGTAGCAAGGGGCAGGTGAGGGAGGCGGGTAGATTTGCACGACACCACAGAAGAATAAGAATTGCCCGGCAACCACGTATGGACTGCTGCCGAAAGTACTTGAGCCACACACTGAGATGAGCGTCCCCAGCGAGAGACGAAGGGCTGAGCCAGAAACCGATCAGATCGTTTGAGCGGCTTTTGGTCCAGTTTCCTCTCTATGCGGGCAATATTCAGGAGAGAGCGGAGAGTGCGGAGCGGAGGCTTGGAAAAGAAGGGCTGAAAAAATGTCTCTCTTGTTCTGCTTTGTCCGCTTGAGATGAAATGCTAGCGGGCTAGGCTAGAGACGAAACGGTCTGCCCATGAACTACAGTACTCGTGACTGACAGATAGATTGAGGCGTCCGCTGACCAGTTGGTACGGTTTCCATGAGCGGGCGACACAGACCGACGCAAAGAGCAGAGATCATGCTGACGTGCATTTCTATGCGCATCGAAAGCCGTGCACACGATGCAAGAGAGGCACTTAAGCAAGTATGTACAACTGCCGCACACACGGGAACGGAATGACGAGATGAAGGTGACGAAAAATTAAGAATCAGAGTACCGACCGTTCCAAAGACCGAAAAAAACTCCACAGCTCCTCTGTCAGCAGATGTGCTGGATCCCGGCGATTTTTTACTGGTGGTGCATGAAAAAAAAAAGAAAAAGGAAAAGAAGGAAACCCCGGGTTTTTGTAGGAAGAGTTCTGCGATCCGTCACGTGTTTGACTCGACCTTACTCGACCATCCCGCCCTCGATTAACTCGCGAGTTTTTGCACTAGATGCGCAAAGAAAGCCAGTAACCTGGATCGACTGCTGCGAGTCGTTTAGGCACCCTGACACATAGTCCTGTTTGATTTTGACGAGCCACCTCTATGACATACCACATGGCATATCATACACACACACATACATGCGTGTACGGTGTGGCTTTCTCTCTATCCAACAGAACCGCGTGGCCACCAGTATTCGGATAGCATGCAGAGAGCCCGCAGCCCGCACTGCATAGGAGCAGTAGCCGTCGCGAGCAGAGCACAGGACAATGGCGGGCGCTGCCTCGACAGATCATGCACAGAGAGGATGAGAAAAGATCCAAGTTAAAAACTCTCCAACGGCCACAACTAGTCTTGCTTCTAAAACTCAGCAGACCAACCCAGCGCTGCGTCGTGACTAAATAAGCAGCAGGGCAAGGAACCAAGACCTGGTGGGAAATGCGTGTGTATTGGTCTGAAAGGGTTCATTCGGCTGCCAGACTCTCTGTTTAGCCGGGGGGCGCACCCTCTCTCTCTCTGTCATCAGCTGTCGCATCAGCTTCGAGGCTCTCTGGTGGGCGGCGTACGCTCTCTCTCTCTCTCTCTATCTCTCTCTCTCTCTGCTCTGGGTCGCTGTTGTTGCGGCAGCAGCAACCAGCTGCCAATACTCTTCATTGCTGGCGTGGTGACTGTTCTGTAGCGGCTGTGTCTGTGGCAGCTGTGAGGTCTCTTGTTTGAGTGTTTGCGGCCTACGCCACTTATTTATCGAGTGAGACTGTTTCGGTGATGTATTAACTTCACGAGAGGTAGGCGACCGTCCTTCACACGGACGAAAGAGGGAGTGCTCCACACAGAGCAGCTCCAACGCTCCAACAGCAAGGAGGGGCCCCGTGACACATCACGGTGCCCCCTACCAAACGGCAATCTTACCAATCTGAGTGACACCAAATCATACAGCACGTGTATCCAACACCAATGTTCGCAGACTCTCGAACATCTCTAACACGTCAAAGAGTGTTACAGTTGCTGTCGGTATTGGACATTTCCCCCTCCCCCTCTCTTTTCTATATATTATATGTCCAATACCGACGGAACGTGCACCACCAGTAAAAAATCGCCTTTCCTGGATCCCGAAGAGACTGCTGTGGTGGTCTTGACACATGAAGAGTCCGTTCCGGCCTCCGCTCAGAGATGGAAATTAAAAACTACTTTCACCTTCCCAGCATCAGATGTGGCACCAAACTGTCTTGTTGACCCTGTTACCCACGGGGGAGATATCCCTGTGTGCTGCTCGGGAAATCTGGAAGTACAGGTAGCCTTCGCTGACGCTTAGGTTCATTGCTAATCTATCTTTGGCTCTTTTCTTACATCGAGATTGATTCGTTGGGTCATCTTTTGAGTCTTGTGTGCAAAGGTTGGAACAGCTCCTCTCTCTGTGATGAACCAATGGATGAAGAATAGCAGTTTTTTTTACGTGTGAAAGTCCGACACAACGTGAGACCCTACAATGTACATATCGAGACATACGTATTCGTGTGTGAGAGGTGAGAGAGAGACTGGCATAAACTGTTGATGTGTGGTGGATGGGGACCTGCAACTTTCTATTTCACTTCTTATGCATGTTGTTGTTGCTGTTGTTGTTGTCTTCACATTACAAACCGTTCAGGTGTCCCCTTAGTACTTTCGTACTCTCAAATGTCCGTACTGGTCGACTGAGGCGGACACCTTCCGTGGTCACAAGCCTTCTGCCCCCAAAAGGGGGTGGTACACCTTTCTAAAAAATATATTAATGAAACTGAACCTCAGAAGGTGCCTCCAAGGCCAACCAAGGCACGATTTGTTTTTTACCCAAACGAACAAGAAAACTAACCGGGATACAGACGATCGACCCCGTTAAAGAGGGATGAACGAACGAAAGACAAAGAAAGAAGGAAATAATGAAAGACAAAGGAAACAAAAAGGAAGATGGACAGGTCTCCGACGCTCTGTTTAGTAGATCGGAACAACAACAAAATATGCAACTACTAAATGCGACACCAAGCAGATGTCTGATTGACGACGACAACAAAATCACTTCGGGGGCACTGCGAAGGGGGGGGGGGGGTTAACGACACGACGGGAAAAATATGGGGATACGTCCGGCTGATATTCCTTCTATCGCCTCTATCATCATCAGTAGTCAGTCCGGAACACATCTCTCTATACGTTCAGCCATCTCCGTCCTGCTCTTGGTGCGAGCATCACCCCCGGTATGTGCCCATGCATCTCTACCTCGATCGAACGGGAGGTTCACTCCCAACACGGCCCCCCTGGCCGCTCTCCTCCATCGGGACCGCTTCCCTCTGTCAAAGGGATGCGTCGACGCTCTACCCCAGCACCCCGCCGCCACTACTGCTGCTGCTGCGGCCGCCGCTGCTCCGGTCCTCCTTCTCTCCACCACATCTCGTCTCCGTCCACACACGCCTTCTGCGTGGAACATCCTCCAGGATCAAAAGGGTACGACGTACCCCTCTCGAAACCGCAGCTGCCGTCGTCTCCACCCCTGCTGCAGATCTGGCCAGTGCTGTCGCCGCCGCTGCCGGCGCATGCACCTTGGCTGCCCCCCCTGCCTAAGCATCGGAAGAGGCTCTACCGTTTCACGCCGCTACTGTCGACTCCTCTGCTGCTTACGACAGGCTCCTCCAGGATCAAGTCTATGCTTCCGACGCTCTTGCCGCTTCCTCCGACTGTTCGTCACTCGCCGCCGCCGCCGCCGCCGGTGCCGACGCCAATCCACAGACCCCAACTGCTGAAGATGGGGCAGCAGGGCGGATCTCATCGACCTGGTCTGCTGTGGGTGATGGCACAAGTGAGGCTGCTGCTGCTGCTGCTGCTGCTGCTTGCTGCAACGACTTCTTGGGATGTTGCAATTCCGCGGACGGCGAAACTACAACAACGCGGTACGGTCCTAGAATCTGCGGCTTTGTTACCGGTCCTCCAGGAGATCCAACCCATCGCATTTCCGCGCCACTGCAGGTGCTACACGTTATGTTGTGGGTCGCGGGGGAGAAAGAGCGGCGGGGTGTGTCACTGCGTTGAGAAGCTACTTTGGCCGGGGCAAAGACGCCGCAAATGAACCGGCAGCAGCCCCCCTTCTCACCTGTCCACCCGCACCGCTGGTGTAGCCGGCCGCCAGCAGCTGCTGTTGCCGCGGCTGCTGCTGAAATCCACCAGCGCTGCCATACGCCACGCCTGGCAGCTGCTGATGAACCGACAATTTTTGCCAACCCCGCCGTGCGCCTGCTGTTGCTGGAACGGTGACTGCACGGGAACATCTCTGCACGACTGCTGTAGATGATGCTGCTGTTGAGAGAAACCTCCACAGTCCCGAAAAATACCGACCGCCGAAATGAAGATCATGCTGGTCAGCCGTGGGCATAGACGAAATGGCGTGCTGCCGTCCTGGGTTGCTGAGCTCACGCTCATTGTGAGCGCTGTACACGATATCGTCCAGCAGCTTGCGAGTCATCACCAGGTTCATCAGCGTAGACTGTTTCTCGACGTCGAAGTCAAAGGACAAGTTGCGGCGCATCTGGTATGCACAATGCACACGCCGACCGCACGCAGATTAGCCAAGATTTCCTCGAAAGCGATAAAGTAGTCGAGAGGGTGCTGGCCCACTCGCATCTTCAGACTGGAAAGTGACCGCTTGAGGCCTCCTTCCCAGCATCGCTTGTCGTCAAGCAGCGACTGTGCACCTCTCGCGAGGCTCCTTCTACCGACGCAGCCCAAAGCATCTTCGTCTAGTATTTCGCACCTTGCGTTGCCCCTACCAGGTAATCAAGAGCCGCTCGTTCTCATCCAGCGATCAGCACGCCACGAGGAGGGCCATTGAATAGGACCGTGGGGTTGTTAGATCTCTGCAGTGTGTGGGCCAGACCATGGAAATCTCGAACACCTGGCGGAAGAAGACGAAGTTGCCATCGTGTAGACCGGCAGCTTTCTCTCCGCTTCCTCTTCCAACACAAATTATGTGGGCGCCTCCGCCCATGTCTAATCTCCCGGACCTTCCTCCGGGAATACACCCCCCCAGCCGCCGACCCGGATACACTCCCAGCTGCCTTCCCAGCTTTACACTTATTCTCCACCGCCGCGATCCTATCCATCGCTGTTTTGATCCCTTCCCTTAAATCGTCGGCAGACCTTTCCGCTGCTGCCGCCCTCTCCGAGGCATCTTGGTGATGCGACATCGACCGCCAATTGGACGATTAGACTCATCGTGTTGTTAGAAGTCTACGTGCCTTCCCACGGGGGCCACCGTGCCCACCCACGGTAGTATAACAATGTCTGCGGACTATGTTAACCCAGGACCGATGCAGATAACAATCACCTTGATTATCACTCACCCGTGCTCCTTCCAGCACGACATACACAGAGTACAGCTGTGAACACATGTGCGTGCTCTCTCTCTCGAGGGGCCCCGCACTTGAACCCCCAATAGCATACCCCCCACACACATATACCCTCCAGATCAGATCTTGCCCAAAGAACTACCGCTTGCTGGCTTTGTCCGGTCAAGCAGGTCCAAACCTATCTCTGGGGTTCGCAAGACGCACAGAGCCAACTATTGCTGTGTCGTGGTACAGTAAAGAGATGTTGCCGGCACGTACGTCAATCTATAACACCGCTACATATCTAAGTACAACCCGGCTCTATATATTGCTGTCTTGTTTTTTGTGCAGTGAAATTGTCGAGCTCACCGTTGCCGGCGACGCGGACCAATTCCCTTTTCCCTTCCGTCGACATCACCCTCTCCCCTCCCCGAACCTTGCAGCTCGACATTCTCCTTTCTTGACACGCTTCCTAGGAGTATGAAGGTCTTGTTGGCCGTTCTGGTGGGGCTCACCGCTTTGCTGAGCACCTCCGAAGGTGAGTTCATATTGAAATTCAATCTCGAACCTCACCGGCGGGGGGACTATTGGTCTCAGTTTCATATGGGGAGCGGGGCTGAGGAGGTGTACAACAGTGATACGTGGGTGGGGGCGCCTGCAAACGTTACTGGTGGGGGGTGGATGCGAGCTTGTACACGGCATACCCTCATCGCGTGACATTGCGTGTGGCGCGTGCCACGCTGTGTGCATGGTGCATGCATGTTGTACGGGAACGACCATGTCGGGATATATTGAGACATTGCAGGAGCTCGGCCAACTGTTGAACGCTCCCATTTATTCTTGATCGACAGTTCGAGGCCGTGAAAGAACATGCTATTGCTGGCGGCAACTGCCTCGCACGAAGGCCCACTATGAGGCCATCGAGTTGGCGTGGGGGTTGAAAAACGTATCTTCTCTCACGAAGGTGGAGCAGATTGATGAGCAAATCCGGGGTATCACCTGCAGTGCTTGCCCTTCGTTGTCATCACAGCAAGCGGCTGGCACCCGAGGGCGCACCGTCTAGGGTTAATTTTGGGCCCTGCCTGAGGGGAGAACTGTAGAGCAGGGAGGAGGTCCTACCATCGCAAAAAGGGGGGTCCGACCGTAAACAGTGTAGCTACGACAAACGGGCGTCAGTAGAGCAAGGAGGACAAAGACACCAAAAACGCGACCCTCGAGGACCTATGTTGCTCATGATACATCGATATCGGGTCAGTTCGTCTACCCTGGTGGTCGTAGCAGCTGCGGTGCGTTCGACCCAGACGTCAGAGGCCCTATTTATTGTTTTATATCCGAGGTAATATTTCGGAAAACTTGCAGCTCTCAAGTGTGAGGTTGAATCCCCCAGAAGAACAAACAAACCTACACCTGTGTCCTCTGCATGGGCCCTCGGCGTAGAAACAAGACGAACACAGAACCCCGAGAAACAAATTTGTAGGCCGACGCTTGCCCCAAGTACAAACTTTGAGACAATAACCGAGCAGTTTGAAGCAACCAGCACTGAGTAAAAGCATCGAGCCTCATGAAAAATATGCGGGCACCTATTACACTACCGTGTTCCACATTCCGCGGATACCCGCTTCATAAAACCAGCTTCAGACAGGCAACGCCCGCGTATGGGTGGAAAACACAAGCAGCAAGTGATGTAAGCTGTAGTCACCAAATGCGCCGCTGAGGTCGGCCTTGTATGGTGTAGACTACTCCGTACCCAAGTTGTACCGGGGAAAAACGATCAACCTCCCAGCAGGCTTCGACTCCGTGCCATCACGCGACAGCCGACGAACACAACGACCTCTCCTTTGGATAATATTGTAATATCTTGATACAGAACCCGCCATCGACGTCGACTAAATGGGAGATCGCGGCAGCAGTGTTGTGTCATGCTGGGGCATCACAAATCTACCGTGAGGAGAATCGCCGCCCTGTCCACGGAGAACGCCGCCTTCCTACCGCAAAAGGTAGATTCGGCAATATCCGAATTGGAGCTGTTCGACCATTTCTTGATCGATCTCACCCTCCACCTCCCCCCGCCTGCGCTGGATGCTCAATTGGTCGCAGCGAACTCCTGCTTGGATCCCACCGATACCGACTACAGATGCGAGATCGATGCTGAGGGAACCCTGTGAGTCCCCCCAAGCAATGGCGTTTTCCCGTGCCAAGGCGAATAATGGTAGTATTGGTGGATGGCAAGGTTCCGCTGTTAAAAAACGGCGTGGCCCCCCGTATAACGTTCCAGACAGGACGTCGGGCGTTGCAAGAACCCCATTGTTGGGTAGAATGCCGCTTTTTTCTCCGCAGGCGGTGTTTGCACCTACCTGCAATACAACCGATTGCGAGTTGGTAGGGAGCATTCATGAGGCAAGAGTGTATCCCACACGTCCACTCACACGATGGGAAAATGCCGACAGGGTAAGAACTGACTCGTGCTTTGGGATTTTTGTGATTTGGGCCCAGGGATCTTTCCGAATGCCTTGTAGCTGATGACGACGTCGACAGCGGTGACCTCGCGGCGTGCTTGGATGCCGCCGGAAGGGAAAGTGTCATTTTCCTCGACCTGGGTCGCAACGACCTCACCACCCTCCCCGATGGAGTATTTCTGGATCTCACGTCAATGGAAACCCTGTAAGTAGGCACATGATGCGCCTGTCTTTCGCGCGTCCTGCTTGTGAGGATGATGTAGCTCACCCGCCGACACTATGTGCACCATGCTGAATCCCTATCGCAACGAACGGTGTTTGTGATGAAGAAATGTTTGGCCGCCCTCTTCTACTCTGCGACCCGTTTCCCGAGGGCTTCCTCCCGCTAGATCGTGGCGACCAGGACGATGTCATTGCCGAGAGACCGGGGGGAGATTGATCTTGTCCAACCGCGGACGCATGATTCTTCCAGCTTGTTGCAGTCGCCCTCCTGCTGTGTTGCGAAAGTAATGGTTGGCTCGGTTAATTTTGGACGGAAGCCGTACCCTCGGCGGCGAAGGCTCCCGAACGCCGGCTGCAGTTGCACGTTTTCTGTGCATCTCTGTTGAGATTACATGTACCACCGTGCCTTGTACCTGGCAAGATACGCTATAAACATGGAGAGATTCGCAGCTAACTTGTCGCCTCCGCTCCGCTTGTCACGTGCCCTCAACAACGAAAAGCCACATCGATGTCAACGACTTCGGCAGCCTGCCGGACGGCATTTTCCAGGATCTCCCAGCCCTCAACAAGCTGTGAGTAGGGAAGGAAAAAAGAACGAATTAATCCTTCGCCATGACCTTGCTGTGCCCGTCTTGACAAAGGCATATCGTGACGAAAGCAAACTATCGCTCCTCCGCTGAATCCACAAGGCTGATGATGGTTGTCTCCCATGGATGGGAAGCTTGTACCGAGGTCGGCATGCGGAGGAAAATACTCCGTGGCGTTGGCAATGAATTCGATCGTATGTTTGTGCGTTCGAATGTCTGCTGTGTTCTCGGTTGGCTGAACGTGAATCTTTCATGGCCATGTATGAGCGGTTCGTCTCTGCCCCGCCGCTTGTCGCGTGATCCCGACAGTGATATCTGGAACAGCGGCCTCACCAGCCTGACGGACGGAACATTCCAGGGTCTCACGACCGTCACAAAACTGTAGGTTGGCGTGGGACTCGCTTTTTGCGTGTCTAGCAGGCGTATGACTTAACTAGCACTAGCACTGTAGTGACAACGGCCTATCGTGACACAGGAACGCTATTCACCCCTTTGCTGCATGCGTAAGGTTGATAGTTGCCTCCGTTAACTCGGTGGGATCATTGCTCAGGTCATGACGCGGCGCAAAGGACTCCGTGACGTCGCCAGTACATGTCCCATGTGCATTCAAACGTCGTGTGGGCATCTAGGATTTTAGTAGGCTGGCCTGACTTGTCGGTGGCACTCTACTGCTGCTAGAAGCAATATCTGCTATTGTGTTGTCTCTTCTGCGCTGATCCCTGATTCCCTGGACAACCCCAAACGCCAGATACCTCCACGACAACGAGCTCTCCTACCTCCCCAGTGGAATATTCCAGGATCCCAGTGCCCTGGAAATTATGTAAGTAGGTGTTCGACGCGTCTATCGCGTGTTTTCCGTACAGTGTTGAGCTCATTCTGCGTTATGGCCATGCTGTGTCGCGTGACAATGGCACGCCAATCGAACGCCGCTGTGTTGCGAATGATCCATGGTTCACCCGTTGGGTTAGAATGACAACCTTGCCCCGGTCGTGACGCGGTAGCGAGGACTCCGTGACGTTGCGGGTGCACCCGATCGAATGTCGGCTGTGTATTCGAACATGGCCTGTGCATTAGAATGTTCTTGGTGCCCTGGCCACGCCTTGTAGTTGGGCATGCACGGGCGTACGAGGTGCTTCAACGCTTGACGTGTTTCCTCTGCCCTGCTCATCGCGTTCCCTCGACACTCAACAAAAACAAAAGCTGGCTCAACGACAACGTGCTCGCCACGCTGCCGGAGGGGGTGTTCGAGGATCTTACGGCCCTAACTTTTCTGTAAGTCCGTGTAGGAAAAGATATGCGGTGGAAGTTTTCTGCATGTCCTCAGTCAGCGCCACGAACGTTCACGTTCATTGGGCGGGACCACGATTCCTGTAGTTCGAGAGGTTCCTAATTTTCTGCAATTTGCGGGAAAAGGTTGGTGGTCTCCCAATGGAAGCGAACAACAAGCATATCCACTTTCTTGGTTCTGCCTGGTTTGCGGTTTGCTCAAACGTGCCATGCTGCTTACTGTAAGGCGCTTTCGAATATTCTTGAGTGCTCACCCTCCCCGAGACGTTTGCGTGTTTGCTGCGGAAAAAGACTAAGGCCTTACCCTGGACAAATTAGTGGAATAGTACCGTTTGGTGTGTTATCCTATATTGTCGCGGATCGCATTTGCCTTGCGGTGCCGATGGCAACAGCCATCGTCCTAACCTCGTTCATTCCATTTTTTCGGATGTCCCATTCTTCGTGCATTTTCTCCGTCCCTGCGCCGGCGAACCGTTTATGGGTTGTGCACTTAGGGACTTAATCGGAAATCCTTTGGAATGCTTACCGGAAACAACCCTGTAAGTACCGTCGGAGGCTTATCGATCATGGGCTGTATCAATGTCACAGCTAGAGAGTGCGCGTGTTTGGGAATCTGACGAGCGCCTTAGAAGTGGCCAATATCCTGCCAACTACGGCTCGTTGCCTCTCAAGACATGTGGATGTATGTACTACGAGGGGTGTCGGCTATTTCATGAGACTATCCGACCGGCTTTACCTTTCAAGGGTGGTGTAAAGGTTTGAACTCGTACGGAAGCGAATTTTGATGTGGAACACGTGAGCCCGCGACCGGACTGGTGAGTTGTCTTCAACAACAGCAGATGTTTCGTTGGCATTTTTTTTTGCCTTTGCATGAAGTTTTCCTTCAGTGCCCTGCTCCTCGTGTAATTGCCCCATGGAGAGCCTTCATTGATGCATGCATGGCATCTTCGCCTGATCACCGCCTCGCTGCATGGACAATGCCCCGCATCTTGCTCACACCCTGGCAGGGCGGCAGCTGCTGATGATGATGCCGACGGACTCCACGTCGACACATACGGCACCGAATGTGGTGAGTGATAAGTCCACACAACGAGCGCGCGAACAAACCTCTGACCCTCGGCCAGGGTTCACATTTTTCAAGCTGTTGCCCTCGCGTCCTGCTCCACATATGTTCCGGGTAGAAAGTGTCACTCTTTCGGAAAGGGTGACCAGTATGTTTAAGTCCGCGTGAGAGTTTGATTTTCGCTCAGTTTTCCAGCCGCGGCATCCCGCCGCAGCCCTTCGAAGATTCGACGAAACGTCGAACGCGGGCGCCCCTCTGTTCCAGATTCGACATGTGGTTCAGAGCCTTAGGTTTTCATGTCGCAGATTGTTCTCAAGGGTGATCGGCTGCAGTATCACCACTTGCATGATCCCAAGAGTTACCGGGTGAGGGATGGGAGAATGCTCTGTTTGGACCGAGATATGTTGGTTGAGGCATCGATGCTTTCTTCATCGCAACCAAAGGTAATGCCCCATTGCACTGATCCGCATTGAACGTTTTCCAGGGTGTGCTGTTACGGGCGTGACCAACGTTTGCGGCGCTGAAACCTGCACTCCTGGACCTGTCGGATACACTTGCGGTAAGAGAGCGAAGTCCCGAACAAGGCGGCTAGTCACCTTTGAGGTCCATCCTCTTCATTCAGGCGCTTCAGCAATTTGGCGCGTGGGTATTTTTTCAAAACGAGCTGTGGCATGGATTAGATCCGCCCAGATTCGCCGGAACATGAAAAGTTGCCCCATTTCCAAGTGCTTCTGCACGAGAGATTCGATTTGCCCGCGAAATACTACTCGGATGACCTCCGATATTTGTTTTCATTTGTCTGCTAGTACACTCCTTCTTCTGGCACCCCACCGATGGTAGGTGTCAGTGCCACCCTCCCAAGTAGGCACGGGTCGCGGTGCCCTGGATAAAGAAGCTTGAGAGTCTTGCGGTGCTTCCCCCCCCCGTAGGTGGCACATCGCAATTTTATCTTGTGTATCCGAAACAAGGCAGGCAATTCCAAGCATCAATAGCCTCAAATGATACAGACCTGCCAAGAGTGGCTTTCCCAAGACCACACAGCCAGTGCAGCTATCCAGTCCCACCAGGAGGGAGGTCTATCATACGTGGGTATGATTGCCTTCCCGCTCATCCGGCTCGGACCCGGGTGTACAGCTGTGCTGTCGATGCTGGTACGCGGCTTGTATGATGATATGGGCTGGTGCAACTCAACATTTTCCGCTAACCCACCTCCGATCTGGTAACTCGCAGCGGCGACCACACCTGCACCTGTACCGGAGCCCACACCTGCACCTGTACCGGCGCCCACACCTGCACCTGTACCGGAGCCCACACTTGCACCTGTACCGGCGTCCACACCTGCACCTGTACCTGCACCTACGACTGCACCAACCCCTGCTGTGGAAACGGGAGCACCTGCACCGGAGCCTACACCAGAACCGGGACCGACTCTAGGCCCTATTTTGGCACCCAACTCGAGAGGTAGGCTTGCTGGCTTGGTGCCGCTCTTGCTGTTCAGTTCGCACTTGCGGGCCCATTCTCTCTCGTTCAAAGGCCGCGTTGGCTTTCATCCTGCCTGGGTTAGGATAGCACACAAATTGGCTGCTGGTACCCTCGCTTGCACAATCAGTCATACCTCGCTGGCTTGGTGTCTCGCAGGGGCGACAACGTCGGCGCCGAGGGCTGTGGCTGCACCTACTCCTACGCTGGAAACAGAAGCACCTGCACTGGGCGCAGAGGCGACCACGCCGGCGCCCTTTGCTGTTGTTGCACCTACACGTCCGCTGGAAACAGAAGCACCTACACCGGGCACCGCTACACCGGCATCTGCGCTAGCACCTACGTTAGCACCCACCTCGAGCTCAAAAGGTAGGCTTTGGTACTTGGTTTCGCTGCTGCTTATGGGTTAGACATGCCGGAGGGGTTATGCTACCGTGTCCCCAAGAATATGAAAACACACACGAAGATTGCTCCAATTTGTATGGTTATACGGTGGAAACAGGTCGTGTTTCAATTTACTCCGGTACCCTTCACATAACGTGATTGTCAGGGTGGAGGGTAATAAAGAAGATAATAATATAAATCTATGGTAATTGGACTGCAGGTACGCCTCACCTGTAGAGATGACCTAGCTACATCTGGGAGTCGATATTGTTCCGAAGGACAGTCACGCAGCAGCATAGCTCCAACAGGCGAGTACCAACATCCAATAGCAGCACATTGCGATCCTCGCAGCTCGATAATCGGCATATCAGGTTCAGCACTGACAGTGGCGGACGATCGGGTGGGCGATGGCACGGGTATGGCTCAATTGATCTTTCGCTACAGTGGGCGGTGACCTGTTTCGTCGAGAAAACGCCAAAGAGGAGGCGTTTGTCCAACAGGGGTGGGTCAAGAGACCAGCCCTGAGCCATTCCATCAGACTGGATTGGGGGGGGCTATTGGTCTGGCCAAATCCCCTCTCATGTCAGTCTGCGCCCTCCGGATGCCCCAGACCACACCGGGTAGCCACCATGCAATTTTCGAGAACCGGTTGAGACGTCCAACCGGAACAGTAGCTGTCTCGAAACCTCTACATCCGGCTTCATGTTCCTGCCTAAAGTCGAAGCTTCTTATTAAAACCCACGTTATCTTATGTTTTTTCACTTCCGCCTTTCGAGCGGCCTTTTCGCGGCCATCTCGCCTTCTCCATCATAGCCCCCATAATCCGCTCTTTATCTCGGTAATCTCTCTCGCCAATCCTGCAACATGTTCTCGGAACTAGGGTCGACTTCGGACTCTACGCCCATCGTAGCGGGGGTAATCTCCGCCGTTGCCGGTGCCGCCTTCATTGCACTCGCGGTCCTGGGCAAGCGTCGACGAGACACAAGGCAGAAGGCCGCGCAGCCCCGCTCGGATCCTCCTGCTCCCGGCGGCGGCAACCTCGAGCAAGGCCTTGGGCCCGTCCCGCCCCCTTCCTACACAGCGGCGCTTGCCTTAGCAAATGGAGGCGACGACGACAAATGGCCTTCCGCACAACACAACGAGGCATCGCCACCCCCGTTCGCGCCGGCGGAAGGGGTCGGCGATGGAGACATTGTTCCGCGGTCAGCACCGACAGCAGTCGTCTTGGGTGCTGTCGAAGATCGTATTGCCGCCGGGCTCGGAGGCGAGGGAAGTGCGGCAGTTCTACCCTCAGCGGAAAAGTCGACGACGGACACTACGTCCACCGCCACACACTCCACCGCAAACGTTTCCACTCACGAACGGGCAGAACTTGCCGTGTTTCAACAAAGACAAGACGTGCTGGAGGCCGCTCCGGTTGCTAGCGGATCTCGACCAGTACCAGCCTCTGGCAGCAGCGGTGGCGTCGGCGGCGTCGACGTCGGCGTCGGCGGCGCCAGAGAAACCTCGTCGGCGGCCGACCGCCAAAACTCGGCGGAAGACCTCGGGCTTGGCCACGCCGTCTTGGGGGCGGCACAGGAGCTGGCGCGTCATTGCCAGGTCCCCGGCATCAGTGAGGCGGCGGCGGTGTTGTGCATCATGGCAAACCTCTTCACGGACAACCGTGAGAACGACCGGGAGAACGATTCAAGGCTGAGGCAGTGCCGCTCGATCGTGATGGCGCTCAAGCGGGCCGAGAAAGTGGTTGGCAAGGTGAGCTAGCTGACAGCGTCCGGGGCTTCGTCGGTTGTCCTTGGTCCGGGCGTCCTGTACAATAACGGCATGTCATGGGTTCGTTTCTACGTTCCGCTTGGCCGGGTGTACTACATAGAAGCCTCTCAGGTTCTCTCATGATGATAGTACATGTGCGGCACCGCGGGGTGCTACCGTGGCCTCTTTCCATGAATCCCAGGGTGGCGACACAACCGGGGAGGTGGCACGTGTCTTGATTGAGGACGTGCACGACGCCATCTTCGATCTGGTGGAGCTCATAAAAACGTTTCAGAGCAAGAACAAGCTCTCAAAGCTGTTTCTGTCGACGCTGTTCAAGCGGCGCAAGGACGAGCTGGATGCCGTCGTGGACCGAGCAATCACGCGCCTGCAGGTGAGCGGATCAATCCCATTTTTACTCTTTCCGCGCTGGAACTGTGAAGCTTCCGCAGGGGGTGTGCTCCATTTTGAGCCGAACGCAAGGTGCATAATTCCCTTACCTCGAGCGCTTGGACCCTCAGTTTCGCACGGGCGGTGTGCCTACGATCGGGCTCCAGGCGGCAGTCGAAACGGTTTGACGATGCCTCACAGAGGTACGGCCGAGCACAAATTGGATACCGTCCTTGGCTAAGGCGAACCACCTCAAGTTGGCTTGCCAGCAATAGACGGGTCGACATCGATTCATTTCGAAGGCCGTTCGTTGAACGTGAATCGAGTTTGGGACTCTCCGTTGTCTTTGTACCATAGATTGGTGCTGACTTCGCAGACCTGTTCGTGATTCTTCCCATACCTTCCAGTTGGGCCTGCAGCTGCAAATGGGGCACGACATGGGTTCAGTCAAGGATAGCATGAAGTCAATGGAGGACGACGTCAGCGCAGTCAAGCATGGCGTCAAGGCAGTGGAGGAGGGCATGAACCTCTACAGGCAGGCAAGCCAAACCATTTCGTGCAAGCAATGAGTACATAGGCCGGCGGCTCGGAATCTGATGAAGGTTTTCATGGTGGGCTGGGTCGTTCGACTGCTTCGTGAGGAAGGGGAGTGGCCAAAAGGTTACAGGGTTTTCGGTGCCTGGTTGCAGAAAGGTTGCGATGCGCAGTTTCATTCGAAAACTAGTACCGATATACTGAACGTTTACGGCCCTGATCCCTCGCTCACTTGTGCGGCCACGTGCGACGTGTTTGGGTGCAATATTATTATAGGGTTCTAACGCGGAGTCTACTACATCGGAGTCCGTGGCGGAGGCTCGCAGCATACGGCGGAAGCGCAAACTTGACCAAGTCGAGATTCCTGAAGACCAACTCTTCATCACAACCGATCTGTTGGGAAAAGGAGGCTTCGGCGAAGTGTACCTGGCCGATTACAACGGCCACAACGCAGCGGCGAAGGTCTGCGATATGGTTTCTCTATTGTTAAATGATAGATAGTAATCATCCTTGATACAGTATTTACTGCTCAATATCAACAACACTTGCCACTAAGACCAACTTCACTAAGGCCACCTCTCAACAACGGGCGGAACGGTGGGACGTCAACAGTCATGATAATATTTTCCTGTGTTTTGTTTTCATGCACGGCGAGGCAACTACCCCCGGTGGCGTTCGTATCTAGGACATACCCGGGTTGATCGACCACGACTCGGGCTGCGACCAGCCGCACTCACCGGCATGTTTTGATGGGCTTGTGTTCTTCGTAGAACCCCATCGACGGCGTTAGTCAAATGGATGACGTGCCGAATCTAAGCACGAACTCCGGACGGTACCGACGCCGGCCCGCCACCTATCACCGTGTAGCCGGTGTTTGATTGTTTCGGTGTTCCTCAGTGTAGCCCAAACTGCTGATTGTACGAACTTTCGTTGTTGGGCTGCGGCGTTCAAACCAACACAGGTACTATACATCGCCCACGACTTGGGCGCTCTCGACGAGAACCAAAAACAGCGGGAGACGAGGCAGCGCAAGGGGTTCCTGCGGGAGCTGGAGGCCATGATCCGCCTTCGGAGCCCGAACACGGTCAACGTCTATGGGGCGGTGACGTCTCTGTCGGACCGCATGGTGCTCGTCATGGAGCTGCTCCCCAACGGGGACCTCCTCACGTTGTTGAGGAGGTCTACGAATCCCCTCCCCGAGGAGAAGTCCAGACAGATCATCGGAGACATCTGCGCCGGGATGGCCTTCCTGCACGGCAAGAACACGGTCCACGGTGACCTCAAGTCGGCCAACGTGCTTCTCGACGGCGGCGGCAGGGCCAAGGTGAGAATAATGTCGGTTGAGTTGGGTCATTGTCCAGGCTCGGGTCTCACGTTTGAGTTTGCGTTGTGCGCTGGTGTGTGTTTCGTTGGCGATAAATAGCAACCTTGTTTTTTGGGCGGACACTTAGCCTATGACTATCTTGTTCGGAGCGCGAGCTGATGTTACGTTGGTCCGGAGACTGACCCCGTACGGAGGCGTACCGGTGCAGAGTTCATACGCCATAGCACATGTCATGTTCGGTCAAATACTGGTTATCCTGGGTAGGGTAGCGGGTATTAGCATTCATCTTGATCGCCATACCCTACGCAACATTTCGATAAGTATGCACCGCTGCTGGTTGGCTGGATGTTCCGGCGAAGCTAATTCTTGTGCTTTACGATGATTTCGTTTTTTCTTTCCAGATCGGCGACTTCGGCACGTCCAGGTGGTCGCAGCACACGAACTCCACAGGCCTGGCCACGTACACCACCAAGGCCAACCAGAGCACTCAGATGAGCCTCGCCTGGAGCGCACCGGAGGTACGCACGAAGTTTGCCACGCAAACCAGGTTGGGTTCGGACAAGCTTCCGTTGCAGTGCTAAACTCCTGTTTTAGCGCAATCGCGTCGTCTGCTGCGACGTAGGGTGCGCCTTTATGAAACTCGTGTACAAGGTGTTTGTGGGGCTCTACCGTAGTCCACCTGTTCACACCCACTATGAACTCGCTGTATGTAGGTCGACATGTGCCATCATTCGTGCGAAAACGCTCCTTCCCCCCTTGGACGAGGTCATTTTCCGCCTCTGCCCGTTCACCCCCGTTGCCCCATGTTTTGCTGCCGGGGTTTTGGTGGTAGCCCCGACATCATGTGTGAAAGCCGGGAATGTTGTTGCTCCGTTGTGTCTCCGATCCCCCGCCGTGTGGCTTTGCGGTACAACCGCAGGTGCTCGAGTCAGGCGGAAGCACCTACAAGAGCGATGTCTACAGCTTCGGGATCGTGGTTTGGGAGGTGCTCTCCAGGGAGCTACCGTGGGCGAACAAGACACGCCCTCGTGATATCCTGTCGGCGGTGTTGATGGGGATCCGGCCTTCGTTCCATGTGGACGCTCCTGCCGACATCGTGGATATCGCTAAAGCCTGCTGGGGTGGGGAGCCCGAGGAGCGCACTACGTTCAGTGCCATCTTGGAGGGCATGGACGCAAAGGGGTGGCGTGAGTAGGCTCCTGTACGGGTCCGTTCACAACCGTTCGAAATGCGCCCATAGGGAGTATTTGACCGAATACAGCAAATCGACATAGTGCACCAAACATGGCACCAACAGCCATGGTGTTGGATCAACTGCGGGTTGCTGATGCGTCATATCGTGCCGTATGTGTTACCCTGATCCTCTTTCGTTATTGATTTCCCTCTCTGCTTTTATTTTGATGTATCTGTCGAGGTATTCTCGCGCTGGGTCGATGGTCTTGTTCTGGTCATGGTAACCTTGACGCTGGGTTCTACAATTAGGTATTGTTCGGACGGTGGGCTGTTTAATCTAATGCCCTTTGGAAATGCACTTGGTTGGCCAAACCACAGAGCATTAGTGTTTTGCGTTCGTTTTCTCTCTCTTTGGTGTCGTCTCAGGCTACCTAGGCCTTGGCGAATGCGTCCCCAACTATATTTTCTTATGTGAAAGTGTATGGTATGTCGGAGTAGTGGTGTTTCTTCCAAATAACACAAACGCGATCCTTGTCGCACCCGACACCAACAACCCTTCATTCGACCCCTACACGATGTACCCCAGAGGTGGGAACGAAGAGGCTATTGCTTTTTCTCCCATACGTTCGGCAGCAGCAGTGTCGCCAAGCAGCTGAGCTGCAGGAAAGGAATCAGACTCCTCGAGGACCCTCGGCGGAGAGTCCAGACTTTTGAACCCGGTGGATTTCACGTTGGTTCACGCGAAAAGCGGGGCATTCTACTGTGGTGAGGACGGGAGCGTCGGGTTGCTTCCTGCCGCTGTCTTTCTACCGACCACCACGGAACTCCCGTCCCGGCGGAGCAGGGCCTGCTCGCAGGTGGAGTTTGTCCAACGGTGTACAATGTCCGATCATACTGTACCTAGCTAACCCATTCGTGCCGGTGCTTCGTGGAAGCCTGTTCTCATTCTCGGTCCTACTCTGTCTAGAAGAGGTGGCTAGGGTTTTGTGGGTTGCCAGCCTCATCGACGTCATGAATGTCCATCTCCTTTCACTTCATAGCTCGAACGTCCACGAGGAGCATCGCCTTGTACAATCCGCGCATCGGCACCCTCCTGACCAAAGAAAAAGCGAAAAAACATAATAGCGTCTCCCCGCACCCTGGCATACTTCATTCGCTGTTCATGCATCAGTTCACTTCACTCTGCCAGGCCAGGTGCCGTACTTTGAAACGTGATGCTAGCCTCGATTCGGTAGCTCTTCGTTGCAGGCACGTCTTCAACCCCACATTCCCCGCCCGCCACAGGAATCTATGAGTACACTTACAGCACCGCGTCGCTTTCAGGACGACAGCGGAGCGGTGGGTATGGACGTTTCTCCAAGAGCCGGTTCGCTCAAACCTAAATGAGCGGCACTCGACTCGACCTAGACGTTTCAACAGGGGCAGCTTCGTTTGAATGAGATCTCGACGAACCTGGCATCCTAATGCATCCGGGGGATATTTCGCTCTCACTGTCACTGAACATCGCCCATTTCTTGGCACGGTGATGCAATACGTATAGATTTGCTCCGTAGGCGCTACGCACGTCTACTGCAACCCAATTGTTCTCAACAGACACCAGCTGGTGTACATACGAACGTTCCACGACAAAGTTTCAGAGGAAGCAGTGGGTTTGACGGCGAGGTCGTGACAAGCCAAGTTGAACGCTACATACAGTGTCGTACCCACATTGACGCGCCAAGACCCAGCTCGGGCTCGGCACGCCCGCGGGTATCATCTACCTGGCCGTGCGTCACCCGGGGGATACAGCAGTATTGTAGATGTTGACATCGATGGAACGACACACTCCCGAACGAAATAGCAACAACAGAGCATCGACTGCAGTCTGAGTGTCACGAAAAGAACCGAAATGAGGTTTCAAGACTCTTAACAACCAGACACATCTACTTATGGTAGGGTATTCCCCCCGAGCGAAAGTCAGCGGTTTCCTCGTCCCACCACTACTAGAAGGGCTGGAGGAGGAACCCGATTGACCCGCCTCTCCGTCTGCCCCGGACGAGCATCCGCACGCTGCGTCGGCAGGTGCTCGAGGTATTCCCCTTTGCTTTCCCGGGTTGTCCTTGCGCTTTCCTGCTCGTTTCCCGTCAGAGTCTCCTTTCCCTGTGGAAACAGTGCCAGAGGAGGGCAGGGCTTCATGGCGGCAGGCTCTGACAGCGTCGCAACTGCTGCACCCGTCGGTTGTCAGAGCACATGAGCAACGCACACTTGATTTACAGCATTCTCGGCCCACCGACAAAGCCCGGACGTGTCTTCGTCGTGACGGCTTTCATTGAGTATGTTACTTTTGCCCAGGCTTTCGGGTGTGCGGAGCGGCAGCACCATCGCTGGACATCATCCGTTTCACACACGACCAGCGCCTTCATTCTACGGGGATAGCTGGTAGTTTCCCACCTTTTCATGATGCATACCATCCTTGGGTGCCGAGAGACAACCGTTTGTTTGGGCTACATACGTATGTAACTCGTGCATTTTCCGCTTGTGTGCCTGTCTGTCTGCTTGTGCGAGCATACCTGAGGGCGTGCAAGTGCGTACTATTTTCCCTTGGTACGACTTAGTGCGGAGTACAGCGTAGTTTCAGACAACTTGAAGAACCGCCCAGTTCACATCGATCTCAGCGGCGTACTGGTGGTGTACAATAGTCCCACCATTTACCATTTGAAGTGAGATCAATATACCCACATGTGCGTTTCCGTTGATCGATGGTTCGCGTGGCTCAGTTGCCGGGAACAGGTCGGCCATGACGGGCCGAAGATGTGAAAAAAACGTTAAATATCTATGTGAAGTGCGTGCTTTTGTGCTTGTCGAACGGTCACGGCAACGAGCGACACGCGCAATCACGCGAATCTTATGAATCTCCACGTCCATGACACTCCCAAGGAAACGTACACCAGTATTTTCGAGTCAGTTCTTCCCCTCAGATAGTATGGGATCAAACAGTTGCATCACCTCCCGCAAGGGTTGGTGTGTCCACTCCGTCGTGAATAGGAAGGGGACATGAGGGTAGTGTGTCCTCCACAAAAAGCGAGCCCTGATTTTCGATAAACGAACCTGTTCTGACCTTCGGTTGAAAACTAAACTGAAAACGTCCGGGTGGGTGGGTGGTGTCTCAACCAGAGGTCCTGTTCTCTTTCTGTTTTCCTGTCGAAGCAGGGTGCCAAGTTGAAATTGAAAAGTGAGAGCTGATCTCGTCCTCTCACAATATTGGCTCTTTATATACGCATCTGGAAACGATATAATCTTTTTCTATTTTGGTTTTTGAAAACACCAGTATTTTCGAGTCAGCTCTTCTCCTCAGATAGTATGGGATCAAACAGTGGCATCACCTCCGGCGGCTGGTGGTTCCTCTCCTCCCTCACTTCGAAACCTTGTCTTACGTAACTCCACCAAGGTATCGTGAAATATCCCATACTCAAGAGGTGAACATGTGCTGCACTCCCTGCTTCCATATTCATCGAACGCATCGAACAATAAATAATCATACAAGGTTTTCGGCGGCTTACGCCGCCACGCCGAATGGAGCGAGTCCCAAGGTACACGGGGACGGTACGTGTGGGGATCGTGGAAGGTTAAATGGAAGTTATGTGTCGTTGAGGATGCCCGTTTGACGTGCATGTCTGTCTGTCGTGTGACAACATGATAGATGATCGCTTCAGTCTTGCCTCCCATGATCATGTTATTGCCCATAAGATCTTTGAGTGTAAGATGAAGAGCTTCGACAGAAAAACGATGGCTCATTGGGATTTCGTCCCAAACAATAAGGTCACACTTCCGTAATACTTCTGGTCGTTGCGATTCAGCGGGGATATTGCACGTCGCACCGCTGACATTCTTTTCATCCAGTGGTAGTTTGAACATGGAGTGCGCAGTCCACCCCCCAGGTAGTTGGAGACCTGCGATACCCGTACTCGCAACACAGAGCACTAATTTACTAAGTGATCGTAGGTGGGCGCATAGTACGCTCTCCGTGTATGTCTTTCCCGTTCCAGCAGGCGCGTCTATCATGAATACGTTAGACGAACCTGATGACACGCTGGTAACGACGCTATTATCGTGAACATGACGTTGCTCGGCGGTGAGGTTTGGGAGATGCTCGGCAACAAACATGCGCATTATCTCCGGATCAAACATGTGCTTGAAACGCAAGTGCTCAGTGTCTAGATGGATTACGGCAGGCAGTCCAACGACTACGTTCGTGCGTCCATGGTGCTGTAACCCGAGATCGATTTCGCGAAGGGCTGCGTTATCGGCATCGAGATCGGTCATGGACATGCGCAAATCTGCCGTGAATTCCTTGTTGAAATGCTCCCAAAGAAGTTTTGCAGGTGCGCCGTCAAGAATGAGCGTAACAAATAGAGCTGGCGCAACTGTCTACCCGTCCGTGTTGAAAATAATGGCCTCCTCTAGGCATACTTTGTATTCTTCGTCGTGTTTGATTATACCCATTGCTCTAGCGGCGTCCTGAAAGGTGTCATACACAATATCTTCGTGAGTTCGTATTTGCTGAAATGATCTTGCGGGCTTGTGGTGTAGAAGTAAGCGCAGGTAAAAAACGTCACCTTTATCAGGGGACATGGCCGACGCACGTGCGACATGCTTTTCAGATGAACGTGGCGTAACAAAATTGCGGTATGTATCTCTATAGTATACGCATTTTGTGCGCGCTTTCTCCTTCTTGACTATGTACATTTCGTTGTAGTCGAGATACGTAAGCATGTTGAATTCCGCTTGGTGCTGGGCGGAGTAGACGCAAAAATGTTGCGCGACGCCATACTCGAGTGCGCGAGAGAATGGTGTGGGATGGAGTGGGAGCTTGCGCGAACGGCGCGAGGGCGCGCGTGAGCGGGAGCGAAAACCCTAAGAAGATCTACCGAACCTCACCGCCCGTTGACCGAACGCCGATGGATTCCGGAAAAAGATTCCGGAAAAAGATATTCATATATATGAGAAAAGATAAAGATATGTTACTCATTTATATGAGAAAAGAGCCGCACACACACACGTGCAAAATATGTGTGACACACGTGTAAAAATTATAGGTATTATTGTGTGTGTGACAGAGGGAGATAGAGAGAGACAGAAAAAGAGAGACAGGAAACAAATGAGAGAGGGAGAAGGCAGAGAAAGACACACAGACAGACACAGAGACGGAGAGAGAATCACAGATGATACAGACAGAGAGAGAACGGGGAAAAAATAAATATACCTGGTACCATAATAATAAAGTTGTACCGCCCATTCGGACTCTGGTTCCGATTCTAATTCCGAGAGAGGAGAGAGAGAAAAAGCGCCGAAGAGAGAGAAAGAGAGAGCGTCTCTCACGAGAGAGCGTCTCTCACGACTCGACGGACGGCGAGACAGCGAGACCGGTAGAGAAAAAAGAAGGCAGAGACGAACGGAATGGCATTGGAGAGGACGATAGAGCACATCGGACCGAAGGAACTGCGCTCCGAGCGTCAAAATTGCGAAAACTGCAAAATGCGAAATGCTGGCCTGTCAGCGCTCGAACGGTCCGGACTGCACTCTGAAACCAAGTGAATAAGCGTGGTGGCCTGAGAGCGCTCGAGAGAGCGTTTCCCGGCCCGGAGAAAATGCTGCGATTCTAGGAAAAAGATAAACGAAATAATTGTTAAATATTTGATGTCTTCCATCAGAGAAGAGGACGCCCACTAAAAGCCGCCAAAGACCGTGTCTGTTCACTCAAAGGACTCTCATTCAGCTCACGGTACTGCTCCTCGGTGATACCATCGACCATGTCGACGCTTTCCGCTCCTGGGGCTACGACCAGCATCAATCGCATATCTATGCCGCCATGCGGTCCTGGGGTGCTTCCAATACCCCCTCTGCATGATGGTAGACAGCGAATCACCCGCGAGAGCCGTAGAAATCGCCCCGCCTGACCAAAACTAGTGAAGGCCAAACTCCTGAACCTCCCCTGCTTCTTTCGCATATATTTTCAGAGCCTTGTACATCTGAGCTGTAGTGATAGGCACGGAACCTCTCAGGGGTTTTTCGTGTTTATCCTTCGACAAATCCGAAAACAGGTATGTATCCTCTCGTCACATACCAGCCGGCGCCTGTGGCCACTCGCACCAGTTGTTCTACTGCACGTACTGGGCACGAGGCAACGAATTCCTCCTCGTAGGGTACTGTCAAAAGGAGGTCAGCCCCGTCTCGCTGTGTCTTTCCCCATTGAAAGTTGAACAGAAGTCCACTTTCATTCGGAAGTCTCAGTATTCGCTGTACGAGCGTGGCCGTCAGCTCTGCGCCCCTCTCTTAGTTGTGCTAAACGCTACATGTACCGTAGAAAACTCACTCCGAACGGGATTACCTACTCGCAGATTATCCCAAGTTCTTTCTCAGATACCCATGGCGAGTTTTGAAACATGGTTCGACCTCAAATAACTGTGTGCATATCTTAAACTGCACTCCTCCTTCCGTAGAACACGTTGTAAGTAAGGTCTTTACCGTCCCTAAGGTTCTCGTCCCTCCACAACTCGATAACACACAATGCAACTTGCATTACTGTATGCAGAAAACCTACTCTCGGCCAGACGAAACTATCGCACCCTCGCATCTGGTGGACTTCCGACGACTCCACCTGCCTAGCGCTCTGCTACCACGCCAATGCATGTTAGCCTTATTGTGAGGCCCAAGGAAGAGCAATGCACCGGCGGAGCAAAAATACGGCGGGACTGTCAAATTCCGTTTTCTATTGGCTGAAATTCAGCAAGTTATTACGATGACCGGCTGAGATGTCATCAGAAGCAAGCGGTTTGCATATCCCTATGCCTTCGTCAAGGAGCTGCCCGTAGCAAGGTGAGGCCCCGTACGCCGTAGGATGGTAGGGGAAGAGGACGCCGCGTCCGGAACCCATGCCTCTCTCTCTGTCGTGCGTGTAGTGCCTTATTTGTTTTGCCCCGCGGTTGCATAGGCTTCGATTACGAGTTTGCTTGCAGAGATATTAGACCGGATGGTTGAAGATACATGATTATATATTTGCGGCAGTGTTGGATATTGGGTATCGAATATCGATACAAAACTGATATATATCGCCGATACGCAGTATCGGTATTGCCGGTTTCCACGCCGATATTTGTCGATACGAATACGCAGTATCGGTATTGCCGGTTTCCACGCCGATATTTGTCGATACGAATCGCCGGTTTCCACGCCGATATTTGTCGATACGAATCGGTATCGGTATTTATATCATGGTATTCGATACTCGATATTTTTTCAGGGTTACTCACGGAGCGGTTTTTTTCCACGGAGCGGAGCGGTTTAAACCGCTTCGCACCGCTCCGTGAGGTTTTCCCTTGAGAAAAAACCGCTCCGCTCCGCTCCGTGACATGAACAAAAAAACCGCTCCGCTCCGTGAGAAATCTGCGCTCGGATAAACCGCTCCGCTCCGCTCCGTGGGGCTTCCCAATAATCCGTAGAAGCGGTTTTTTCACGGAGCGGTTTGACCTACTCCGTCACACAAGCACGGATAAAACCGCAATACAGCCGCGGTTTTACCACGGAGTATCGTTTTTTTTCCTACGGAGTCGCGATATTTTTTCATTTTTTTATTTTTTTCTGTTCTACTTTCACAGCAGCCACACAGACACACACTCCGTGCACACGAACCACACACACTCCGTGCACATCAGTTCGTGTGCACGTCTGCCTATCTCTGATGGAGTCGACATCCGACCCTGGCGACCGCCCTTCTGGGGACCGCTCTCCTGGTGGTGCTGGTGCTGGTGCTGGTGCTAGTGCTGGTGCCGGAGGTTCTGCTGGCGCTGCTGCTGCAGCAGCAGCGGCGCAACCTGGGGAATCCCTCCTGAGCACGGTGCGTAGCGTCAAACGCACCGTCATCAACGTTGCAGAGACCGTACCACACGGGAATTTGTCGGGAGTTTGGACGTTTTTCCAGAAGCTCAACAAGCCGTTGGACAACGGGAAGAACACGCGATGCATCGTTGCCGATGAAGACGGCAAGGAATGCGGCCGGATGTACAAGCACGTGGCCAAGAACGGCACGCGTCCGCTGCTAGACCATCTGCGGACGAAGCATGTTCCACAGTACGAGTTGGCGATGAAAGCGAGCAACAAATCTACAAAAGCGAAGCAGGAGAGAGGCAAAGCATACGCTACGGCTGCTGCCGCTCGTGGCAAATGTGAGTGTGTTGCGCATGTACACAGCAGCAGAGCAGTAGAGTGCGAGCCTCCACTCATTTTTTTTTTTTTCTTTGTATGACACAACGAATCCATCTCTACCATAGAAGAGTCTGAGGCCAATTGTTAAGCTGTCCTGTTTTGGGCTGTCCCTTTTCTCAAAAAGGGACAACTGACCAAGAACCACTTGTTACGTGGTCTTTTTTTGCATTTTTGAACCTCCCGAAAAGGGACAGCGAAAAAAGATCGCCCCATCCTGTCCCTTTTTGGGCAACTTTGTGACAGGATGGGACGGTCCTTTTTTGTTGTCCTTTTTCTGTCACAACACATGACACTTGCCCACAAACTTGAATATCTCGACGGATGATCCCCGCAAACTCTAACGGTATTCGCACGAGTCGTGTCATGTGACTGGTACGGAGTCAGTAGCCTCGGCGATAGACGTAATGTTGTCATTTGGCTGACCAGGTGGACAACCCGATGTGTGCGGCAAACAAGCGGCAAACGAGCCGAAAGAGCCTGGACGCAGCAGCGGTGGGTCTTTTTGGTGCACAGTCAACTTTTGCGAACCCAACTTCTGGGCGACCTATAGCGTCCTGGTCTGTATCAATCACCACACAAGACGAATCAGACGCACAGCTCATGGCGGATACCTTTGTCATCGCTGTTGGTTCGGTGTGTGACGAGGGAGCATCGATGAACCAAAGTTGCAACACGGGGAAAAATAACAAAAAATATGCTTGGAGACGCGGCGGGTAATTTTTCCCGCTTGTCCACCACTCTCGCGCTCACAACCTCTGACCGCCCGTCAGCCTCCTGGTCTGTATCAACCACCACACAAGACGGACCATACACATAGCTCGTGGCGGATACCTTTGTCATCGCTGTTGTTTCAGTGTGTGGCGAGGGAGCATCCATGAACCAAAGTTGCGGCATGGGCAAAAAAGAGCAAAAAAGGCTGGTTGTTGGCGCGGTGGGGTTTTTCAAGGTGCTGCTGTTGACTCTCGCCACCTCAGTTGCCGTGCCTCCCACTGCCCTGTGGTCTCGATCAGCCGCCACACAAGGCGGACCAAGCACCCAGCTCGCGGGGGACAGCTTTACAGTTGCTGATGCTTCGCTCTGTGCGGAGATATCACCGAAAAACCAACTCGGTGCCAAGGTACTCACTGTGTGACGAACGGTCGTTGCACTTGTTGTTGCAGGGTTGCAGGGTCATTTTTTTTGGCGAATGAGCAAAAAGGATCGACCAGCACCGTAACAAGTGGGTCATCTTTTTGCTAGATTATTTTTTGGTTCGTCCCTTTTTGAGAAAAGGGACAGCCCAAAAAGGGACAGCTTAACAAGTGGCCTGAGACCGATTATTATTATTTTTTTTCTTAATATGACACCTTTATTTTTTTATTTTTTGTATGCATACTGCTGTACGTGCGCCAACGCACACACATGAACCACACTGCGTTTGATTTTCCAGAGGGCAACAGTTTCCGTGTCTTCCCCAGCTATTGTTTGTTGTCTCTCTCCTCCTCGCGTGCGTTCCAGTACGAAAAGGAACAACACAAACAACATAAAACATACCAACAAGGCGAAAATTAAAAATAAAAATTGTAAAAGTTAAAGTTCGATTGGTGTAGACTTCCAAACATTTAAATATTTGTAATAATCTAATAATCTCGCCGCTTTTTTCTTTTTTCCTCGCTTTCTCTCCCACCCCCCCTCTGCTCTTTTTGGTGTGCTCCTCCTTTACTCTCAGCCTTCTTTCCTGGGCAACAGAAGACCCCCGTCACCCCGCAGCTGAAGCATCACCTGGACCGCCTTTCAGTGATATGGTGTGTGCAGAGCGGACGGCCTTGGCGTGCCCTCAGAGACCCGGGGCACAAGCTGCTGCTGTCGGAGTTTGTGCCGGAGTACGCCGCTACGGACATCTCACATGCAGCATTGGACAAGATCCTTTTGGAGATGTACCAGACGGCGAAGACTTCCCTTGTCGCCCAGCTCAAGGAAGCCTACGAGGAGCTGAAGAAGATCGGCTACCACCTACCACGGCCCGTTCTGCTGTCTACAGCTGGACTTGACATCGATTGGCACCGACGAGTTCTGCACAGCCTCGGTGTCGGTGATTCTGTGAGTTGGTACTTCTACGTTGTTGAGAGCTTGATGTATGTGAACAACCCCACACCCCTCATGGTTGTTTTTTGTTTTTTGTGCTATACATATTTATTTTTATTTTGACAACATAGCATTTCCTCTTTTTGCAGCAGCTCACGGGAATCGTTTGTCTTCGCGTGCTAGAAAGAGCGTACGTGTTCTGGATGCATGTGTGCGTACATGTGTTGGAATCCGCGCCAGAAGCATGAACACACACGGCTATCTTAGATTTTTTTTTTTCCGTCCATGTTTTTCGCTACACAGGCCCAACAAAAAGTTGCCGGTGCACCTCAGCCTTGCGACCAAGGTGTTCCGAGGCCAGCACACACAAGCGACCATCAAGACCTGGCTCGAACAGGTGCGGTTGACGATGTCTGGTTTGCCCATCTTCCCCAAACGCCCACCCTGTAGGATGTAGGATGAGTTAGTTGTATACAAATTGGCATAGTTGTCCGCAGGGTGTGAAATTCATTGATTCGGCACTAGTCTGTGCATTCTAGAGAGTAGGCTGTGATGATGTGCATGGCGTCGTCACAATCAAACCTTAAACATTGCCATCCTCTCCTCACTTCCTATCCTCCCATAGTGCAGTTGACGACTGGTGTTTTCCAGTCGATCGTTCCCGCGGTGGTGCCGTCGGACGTGTACGTTGCGGCCACGGTCGACCAGGGGCTCAACGTGGTTAACGCCTGCAAGTCTTTGGGCATCCCAACGATCCCGTGCCTCGGCCACCGGATCCACAGCTCCGTGATGTGGGGGATCGGCGTCAGCGGCAGCGTCGCCACACAGAAGAACAAGAAGGGAAGGGTGCTTGTGGGAAGGTGCGCAGCTTGCGCAGGGATGTTCAGCCACTCTTGCACCAACAGCGACGCCTTTCGTCTCGTTCAAGAGACCATGCACGCCAAGTAGCGGGAGGAGATGGAGCAATTTCGTATCGACGCCAGCGCCATCGAAGAAGCAGCTGAAGAGGCGACACCAGCCACCGCCGCCGCGGCTGCCACCGACGGGGTCCCGAAGGCACTCAGCATCTGCAGGCGCAACGACACCAGGTGCGATATATTTTTATTTTTGGTTCGTTCAATGCAGACGAACGCGATTTTGTGAAATGCTACATCTAAGTATCCCGCTCTACATGACTGACTGCCGGGACACATTCCGATGGGAACGATTTCACTGCTGTTGGCGTAGATCGTGTGAGTCTTGGAGTGAACGTTTTACATTGAAAACTGAAAATTACACTGGTGCACTATTGCACCTGCAACCAAGTATTATTCCCCCGCTTAAGTTGACGATTTTACCTTGCAGTTAAGTTGCCGGTGCTGTGCCACACAGAGGTTCGTCGCTGTCGCTTTGATTGCTGGGAAGCGTGGTACCAGGACTGCGAGAAACTTGATACCAATCCTGCTCTCCGTATCTACACCGTACCAAAATGCACTCTCCCCCGCCCGCACGCAAACCCTTGTCGTTGTCTCTTCGCTGACCCATCTATACTTGCGCAGGTGGCTGTCCACGGATCGGTTTCTGGAGAGACTGTGCGTCCTCGACGAAGCGATCGGCGAATTCCTCAAAGGCCGCCCAGACATGGCTCACCGGGGTCTCTCACCTTCCGAGTGGATGGCGACAAAGGAGCTCTGCAGCGTACTGGAGCCGCTGAAGATCGTCACCCACAAGATCCAAGGTGGTGCTGAAGGACTTCTCAGCCGCGCCATCTACCTTGCCCACGACGTCGGCGAAATGCTCCGCGAGGATGCCATCGAGACTATCGACTGGGCCAGCCGGAAGGCCAAGGGGAAGGACTCCACTCCCGGCCCCATGGTAAACGTCGCCAAGCTCTCCGACGTCGCCTACACGGCCGTTAAAGTCATCGGCGAGGAGTTCAAGAAGCGCAACATCGGCACCCCGGTTGAAGACGTCGAATTTCTAGCCCTGTTCTTCGACCCGCGAACCAAGAACTTCGGCAAGAGCGTATGTGGGGGAGAAGAGGGCAAGCAGAAAGCTCTGGCGGCGCTTTCGGGTGTGTCGATCCACACGGTCGAGGCAGTTGGCGCCGTCGGTGTGCAAGCCCCACCTGCTGCCACCCCGCCGCCCGAGAAACGAGCAAGGGTGGCCACGACCGCGTACGAGAGGCGTCAGGTGCGGAAGGTGAAGGAGGCAGCAGCCGCGCGGACGACTGCGCGTAGAGACCAGCCGTCTGTGACGGACCGCTTGGAGAAGGAGGTGGATGAATACAGCAAGCTGCCTGCCGCCGTCCCCGCGAAGGACTATGACGTCCTCGGTTTCTGGCAGGATGCCGGCAGCCCGCGTCTTGACGCCCACGGCAACATTGTTTCTGCAGCGCAATTCCCCATCTTGTCCATGCTTGCTCGCGTGTACCTTTGCATTGACAGCACTAGTTGCCAATCAGAGAGGGACTTTTCGGGGCTGGGATTCGTGTACAACAACCTTCGGCAGGCGATGATGCCCGACCGTGTCGAGATGGTGATGTTCCTCCGGTCTAACCCCCATCTTATTCCCGAGATCAAGAAGTTGGACAATGAGTTGGGGAAGCTGCTTGCAGCGCAGTCTGTTGGGAAGGCTAAAGCTGCATCTGTCCAAGCCGCTTGTGCGGGAAAGCAGGTGGTTGTCGAGGTCGAATCTGACTGAGCGACATAGCGGCGTATGTTTTTGGATGATTACACAAGGCGCCTGGTGTTACCCATGTGCTAGTACTGGCAAGTTTCTAAGAGAGGCAAATGAGGAATTAGCTGCTGTTGTACGTGTTGCAGGAACGGATGAGTTGGGAGGTATTAGTACTGGCAAGTTTCAACGAGAGGCAAGTGAGGATTTGTCTGCTGTTGTACGTGTTGCAGTGTTGCAGGAACGTAGGAGTCGAGGAGGTATCGATGTGGGGAACGGTTCCTTTCTGAATAATTGATTAGTTGACAGTTTTTTGGTCTGTTTGGGCTGTCCTAGCGACGAGGACGCATATACGGTGTCACCGGCGGCCTCCAAACACAGCACACCGTGTTAAAAAGTCGGTTTTCGGTGTACAAAACCCGACGTTTTTTAAGAAATTGCAGGTACTCCGTCGATTCTGTACGGATATCCGTGCGGTTTCGACGGTTTTTTCTGACGGATAACCGTCCTTAAAGACACGGTTTTGCTCGGTTTATGATACGGAGTATACAAAACCGCTCCGTGAAAAAAAACGCACTACGGATTAACCGCTCCACACCGCTCCGTGACATCAGAAAAAAAAACGCTCCGCTCCGTGAGACTATTGCCCTCGGATAAACCGCTCCGCACCGCTCCGTGACATTTTCAAATAAAAAACCGCTCCGCACCGCTCCGTGGAAGTAAAAAAAAAAGAAAAACCGCTCCGCGGAGCGGTTCTACTCCGTGAGTAACCCTGGATATTTTGGCCCCCTTTTTTACCGGGGGGGGTCAGTTTCCCAGCTGTCTACCCCCTTTTTTCGCTCCCCGGAGGCGCCTGCTACGCGCCTACTCCTGTCGCCCCCCACTGCCATCACAACCACACACCACACACACACCAGCCCCTGCCAGCCACACACCACACCAACAGCGCCTGTGTCTCAGCTCCTGAGAACCACATCGGTGTGCAACATGAGTCTTCAAGAATTCGGCTTTGTCGCCGGCGATAGCGCTGCCTCTCTCTGCCGAATGAGTAGTAGTAGCAGCAGTCATCCCCGTTAATTTTAGAGTCAGCTTGCCTCCTTACTACGTAAATTTGGCGTTTCCCGCAGTTTCAGCAGTAGAACTGCTACATTAGTGCGAACAGAGGCCGTACCTCCTGCGGACAATTTATGCTGTGTGAACTTGGTTTTGGGACTTGTAATACGTAATGGCAAGGTGTGCTTGATTTCATGTCCGACCACTTGGTCGGGCGTGTGATAAATAGAGGTAGGTGGTGATGTCGTCGTGTTCAAGTTTGGCAAGCGTTTGATTTTCGCACATAATGTTTTCGCCATGTTTTTTCTTTTGTTTCCTTTTGGCTGTTGGTTTTTCTAGAGTTGATACTCGCTCGAGGTGCATTGCTGATTGTTGGGCACCCACAACTGGTGGGTGGAATTTTGCATGCATAACTTTGAAGGTAAGATAATAATAATAATAATATAAAACCAAGTGTTCGAGTTTTTTTCGCGTTTTTTTGTCATGAAATCCTGCTCGCAGCCGAGCTTGCACTGATTCGATCGCAACCGTACGGCGGTGTTATAGTGTGAACGTGTATACACACATGCACACTGACTGTAAAATGTAAAATACATCTGGTGGACATAGCTACACAACCAACTCCTGCCTCTTGCACGATGCAGTTTTTTTTTTTTTTTGTATGCGCAACATCACGTCACAACGTGTGCCCGCTGTTGTTGTGCCCGTGATGTTCAACTAACTAACTGCACACACCTGGCACCTGGCAAACACCACTACTTCCATGCCGCCGGACCATGCGCGCACGTCTTGCGCACTGCTGTATACCACTTCAGATAAGGGTTCGGGTGTGCCAGGGTACGTGTAGTTGCGTAACGCTCGCTCTTCTTGTAACCTGAGGCCTTCAAAACAGCCGTATCGATATCGAGTATCGATACTCGATACGTATCGAGCCATTTTCGGGATATCGAACAAAATATCGGTATTTGTGTTCTTTTCTCGATACGATCGGCGTATTGTATCGAACCCTTCTGCCCGACCAATATCCAACACTGATTTGCGGTCATTGTCAACGAGTACCTCTTGCATGCTGCTTGCTATGTACATGTGGAGCAACCACTACCTTCTCCCATGAACTCGCATCCAAGCGTCTCACATTGGTTCACCCGCTCTGTCCACCCGCTAAAATCATTACACCTACCTGTAGACGCTCTGATAAAAAGGTGCAGCCCTATGAGAGCCAACACGGGCGGGTCGGGGGGGTCTCCCACACTTTTTACAGTTTTCCCAAACGACCCATGGGATTCCCGTGGGTGAGCCGTGGGTGACCCGTGGGCCGCCCATGGGCACCCCGTTAGGCCCATGGGCATGCTCATACCCATGGGCATGGGCATGCCTATGGACATGCCCATGGGCAACCCATATGGGCTGCCCATGAGCGTGCCTATGGGTAGCCCGTGGGCAGCCTATGGGCAACCCATGGGCAACCCATGGGAAACCCATGGGCGGCCAATGAGAGCCCTTCAACCGAACCAGTGTACTCCTAAATAAAAGATTATATGCTTTGGAACGGGCACTAAAGCGGCTTATAACCCTAACGCTAACCATAGCCCTAACCCCAAGCCCACACGATGCGTGCTAGGTTGTAGGTTGGCGTTGGTGGCAAAGTTCTAGGTTGACGTGAAGGGGGCTAAGTTCTAGGTTGATATACCGTTGGCGAAGTTCTAGGTTGAAGTGCCCACGGTGGGCACTTCATGGGCGGCCCATGGGCGGCCCATGAAGTGGGGAACAACATGTGGACTGCTGCAAACTGCTGCCGAAAGTACTGTTGAGCCGCACAACTGAGATGAGCGGCCCCAGGGAGAGACGAAGGGCTGATGCAGAAACCGATCAGGTCGTTTGAGCGACTGCGGCGCTACTGTCCGCTGAGGGTTTTGCCAGTTTCCGCTGTAGGCTATATGTATACGCATCTATGCGGGCGATAGTATTGGAGAGAGGCGGAGAGTGCTGAGCGGAGACTCGGAAAAGAAGGGGCTGCAGAAAAATATGTCTCGCTTGCTCTGCGTTATCCGCTTGAGATGAGATCCTGAGCGGGCGAGCGGAGAGAGGAAACAATCGGTGAGACTGTACATATGAACGAAGCGTGACTGACAGATCGATTGAGGCGTCCGCTGACCAGTTGACCCGGTTTCCACGAGCGGGCGGGACAGACAGACGCAAGCGAATACTTTATTCTGCCCTGCCTCTCTATGGACATCGAAACTCGTGCATACGATGCAATAGAGGCGCTACAAATGTCCTACATACGGGAACGGAATGGCGAAAAGAAGGTGGTGATGAAAAAATACGAATGAGGCACAGACTGTTCAAAGATCGGAAATAAATTCACAGCTCCTCTGTCAGCAGATGTACATACATTCATGAAGATCCCGAAGAGACTGCTGTGGTTGTCACATTAAAAGTCCATTCGGGTCTCCGCTCATCAGAGATGGAAAGTTGGACATATACGTATCTTTTCTATAGATAAAGATGGATTCGTTGGGTCATCATGATGAAATAAAAAATATGTACGTATGTATGCATGCACAGCTTGGAACAGCTCCTGTGATGAACATAGTTTATTGGCGTGTGAAAGCCCGACAGTCATGTGAGGTCCGTGAAACGTATTTCGTAATACTATTTGAAAGGGGGAATGGTTGACCCCCGGCTCCTCAATGGGGCGGACGGCCAGCATGCGAGGGGAGCCTGCCTGCGGCGCAAGGGGATTTTGCTAATGGATCCCGATTGTTAGACGCAGCCCTGCATTCAAGACGAAAGTTAGTTTCACAGCGACGCAGGGCCGCGCCGTGGACGAGAACACTGGATAATATGTGGGATTACCAGGGCGCTTCACGGACGACCGCTATCGGTGGCCGCCTCTACTTGTAGGTTGGATGGCGGTGGCATGTTTGCGCTGGGTGAGTTTGTACAGGAGAGGAACCGTGGAGGAACGAAGAAGTGTTGTTGTGAAAAGTTGTTTCTGTTGGTGAGCATCGACCGCACGCTACATGCAAATGTCGAAGCGCACGTACTTGAACACCTGACACCCCTCCAAACTGTTCCGCTACACCTTCCCAGCAACATGCTGTCCACATGGACAAGATGGCTACCAAACTGCGTTGTAGAACCTGGTACCCACAGGGGAGATATCGCTGTGTGCTGCTCGTGAAATCGTAGGAATACAGCTAGTTTCGCCGACGCTATGAGTTCATTGGTAGTCTATTCCTAACTGGTACTTTATTCGAGCGAAGCGAGATTTCTAATAATCTGGACTGCCGGCCCCCCGAATGGAAAGGGCTGGCTGAAATCCAAAAAAGCTTGCGTGTCTGTACGCGTTTTATCTAGGTTTTACAGTACAATAGGGGGACCTGTTTAGTGCGGTTGATTAGTGCCAGGTGCCCGATATTGCGCCGGTAAAATCTCTGGACACAGGCGGTGCTCTCAATAGTGCCAGACCGGCACTATTGAGAGCTTGCCCGGTATAGTGCCGGTTCGGCGCCACTGTCACCCCCAATAGTGCCGGTTACCCCTCGCGCGCGAACACACACACACACAGCTTTTTGCCGGGGAAATTTTGACGACGAAAGAGCCTTAGTTCGCCTAAAAGCGTTTCATACTAACAGGATTCGGAGACGGTTTACCTTCGAGCTAGCTCGTTTTCTGTCGATGCGAACTCGCGACGTGTTCAAACGTCATGGGCTACTGATCGACCAACTTCCACCAGGGCCAATCGGTTGGGAGCTCTGCGACAACGATAGTAATGAGGGTAATTCTTTTTGGGAGTGACAGAGACGAAGGAAAGGGAAAGGGAAGAAAGGAGGACGAAGACGACGATGGAGGAGGAAAACATGGAGGAGTGGAAGAGAGCAAAGGGTTTGAGCCAGATGACCTTCCCGAAAACAAAAAACGTAGGGCTAGGGAAGAACTGCCCAGAGATTCTTGTCAAAATGAGGATCAGAATGATGGTAGCGAAAACAATAAGGCTAGCGGTGAAAGTACTCCTAAACGATCTAGAGTGCAAAGTAATAGCCTTGGTAGACGCGTCCAGTTTTTTTCTGTTGCTACTGTTTCTGTCTTTGATCCGAAGGATAGTTTAGCCTCCCCCATGCTGCCCCCTCACGGGGTCCCAGTTCATGGAAGATAGAAGCGTTTTGTGCTTTCAACCGCACTAAGACTGACTTCTTTTCATCGGTCAGCCGGTTAGCGCGGTCGATGCTAATAATAATAACACACACACCAGGCAGAGAAGACAGACTCCACACAGAGAAATAGGGTACACGTGCTGCTGCAGACCCGAACAGCTCTTCTACGCAGGGGCGTACCATGCCATGTGCGGAAGGTGAACTGTGCGCTCAACCAGACTCAACGCCGCAAGACCCTCGTGGCCACGGCTGCCAGGGAGGGTGTGGCAGGCGTCTGCACGGCATTTGCGGCAACATGTTTGATGATGACAACGAAAATCACCGCATCTGCAGCGCGTGCGTCGCCAAGGCCGGCAAGCGCAAAGCGCCAGCAGCAGACAGCGCTGGGAAGGCACAATCTAAACGCCCGAAGGCCAGGAATGGGGGGAGTAAGACGTCTTAACCTCGTGGGGGGTCTCGTGCGCGGCCGGACTTCGGTGCCAAGCTTGAGATGCTGAAGCTGATGGATGACAAGGTGACTCATGAGCAGATAGCGGACCGCTTGGGGTGCTCGGAACGGTTTGTCCGGGATGTGAAGAAAAACCGGAAGATGTACGAGACGGAGGCCGCTGCAGGAGGCGGAGGAAGCTAGAAAAACATACGCACAGGCGACATTCCGGAGGTGCGCTACACTGCTGAGGAGGAGGACGAACAGGAGGAGGGCAGTGGCGATGAGAACACGGGACCCGCGCACCGTGCCTCACCGGCTTATGGTGAACTGTCGTCTCACTTCGGCGTCCTGGAAGCGGCAGCAGAGGAGAGTGGCAACGGAGACGCGGCGCTCTACCTAGCGAAAGCGAAGATGGTGATGATTGCAGCGCATTCCGCTAAGCGGGCGCGCCAGACATACATGAGAGAGTTTGTTGCTGCTACGGAGTAAGGGCGGGGGGTACAGCTGTGGTAGTGATGGCTGTTTGATTTGTTGCGGTGCGCTGCCTGTCGTGCTTCTCGTTTTGTTTTTTTTTTTCTTGCAACATCGAAGCGGGTGCGCCAGGCAGACAGGAGAGAATTTGTCCCGACGTAGTGAGGGCAGGGGTTACAGCTGTAGTTGTAGCGTTTTTTTTGTTTGTGTTTGGTGCGCTTTTTTTTTTGGGAGTAGGCAACGGGTGAAGTGATATTTTGTATGAACGAGAGCTTTATAAGCAGTTTGTGCCGTCACAGCTTACTAGAGTACATGACATGTCTTCTTTCGCTGTCGACTAGTCCTGGTTAGGCTGAAGCCCGAAACTACTGTATCTTATTTTACAACAAACTCTTGTGGGCTCCACAGGTTCGAACCACAAGTGTGGCAGGAAAGAAAGTCTGCCCACGCCGACGCTGGAACTTCACTCAACAGTAGTGTCGATCCATTTCGTACCTCAGGTCCTGCAAGCGTGGGCGCTACACCATATAAGTCGAACACAACCTCATTAGTGCCAGACCGGCACTAATGAGGGATTGGCCAGCCCTCAATAGTGCCGTTTTGGCACTATTCGCACTAGTGCCGGGTGCCCGGTTTAGTGCCGGTGAAATCTCTGGACACGTACCGGCACTAAGCAGGTCCCCCTACTGTATAGACCTCTTCGCTTTTAGACTACAGGGGTCAGCAGACGCACTTTGTTTTTTCGGAGGACACAGCGGATTGCAGCAGAGAACACACGCACTGCGGGCGACACCATACAGCAGGCAACACACGCACAGCAGGCAGCGTACGCATAACAGGCGACACACACGCACAGCGAGGGACAGCATCTGGGGCTCGATGCCGCTGGACTCTCTGTGGTGTGATGAGGCTATGTATTGTGCTGTCGCGCATGATTTCCTTTGACCGCCGCGTTCAACTTTCAGCAATTTGAGCACAGCACCACATTAATTAGTTCTCGAATCCTAGGACGCCGATCGCCATCGCACCACTTCGAGCGTGTGATCCAGTGTGGCGTCTCTGGGCGTGATAGTTGTGTTGGGCATGGGTGCTGTATGTGGCGAGAGCATCGTGGCGATGTGAAATCCGGTTTGGCTTTTTCGCCTTGCGATGCGGCCCGATTGCCCGGGCCAAAAAACACGATTTGGATTCCACGCCGCCACGAAGGACTTCCCAGACACAGCATCCATGCCTAACACAACTGTCACGCCCCGGAACGGAGAGCCTCTATTTCGTAATTGCGGGCGCTAACTGTATACCCACCCATTGCTCAGACACACTACGAGAAAACAATGGATAAATTACTCCAATATATATTTGCTTTGCAGGCTCCGCTCGTGGCAGGGCACAACCACCCAAAATGTCTTTCCGGAGTGACCCACCTTTCTTTGTCTGCTTGGTGACCCCCTTTTTTCGCAGCGTTTACCCGTGCGGTGACATGGAGGTTGATTTTCGAACGGAAAGTCGAACAAAAAAAATGGGGTGCAGACGAAGATGGGGGTTCACAAAGGAGATAAAGCTTGGTGGGTGTTATGGTATTTGGAGGTAGACGTGTGGTCGTGGTTGACCATGGTTATTTGGCGCCGTCGGATGCTAAGACGTGACGTCATGCTAGATGAAGGCTTTATGCCGAGACAGGTGCCCTTCTGTTCAGTGTGCGTGCAGACGATCCATGATCGATCGAGTGTGCGTGGGATATTGTGAGTTGGCTTGGAAAGCGTTAATCAAGAGAATGAGAACAGGGGAAAGCACTGATAACCTGCTCCTACTCCTGTGATCGGAGAAGAGAGGTTCCGCACAGCACAAAGGTGATTTGAGTCTGAAGGAAGGGGTCAAATGCCATTACAGTGGGTACATGAAAAGATTGTTTTGTTCACCACCCGAATTTCGGACAAGACCACGCAATGGGACCCGCCGCACCAAAAAAATTGCTCTGGGCGGAGGGGAGGTTCTGTGGGGGATATTTTCAAAAAATCATAACTTTTTGCCCCGGGATCGGATTTTCATTAAAAAAGCGTTGGATAGCTGACGAGCTGAATTTTTTTCTGCAATTTTTGTTTATTTGTTTTGGAAACGAGGCACAAAGATAATGTTATTCTTAGACGAAAATCAACCCTTTCCCCCGAACTAAATTTATAATTTCTCGAACAGCCTGGGTTATTCAACAAAAACCCAAGATATTCGTCCCCCCGTTTTCCAAAAAACAAGGCAAAAATCGCAGAAAAAACTTCAGCTCGTCAGCCATCCAACGCAATTTATTTTATGAAAATCCGATCCCGGGGCAAAAAGTTATGATTTCTTGAAAATATCCCCCACAGAACCTCCCCTCCGCCCAGAGCAATTTTTTTGGTGCGGCGGGCCCCATTGCAAGTGGTCTGGGCAACCTGTTGAGGCCTTTCGCGCCGCGTCTGTGTAGGGTAAAGACATGCCCGAAAGAAAAAGAACGTTGGTTGATGATCATCCTGTGCATGGGCCCTGCCCAGCTTTTCCGTCAATCGGAAAGAAAGATATTGTAAGTGGTCGTGCCCTGTCACGAGCGGTCTCTGCACACCAATTTTCGAGTACACGGTACATACCCACTTTTGTCTTATACGAAGTAGAAATGGAGTATGAAACATCAACAACATGCAAACAGCCCCCGCTGTCACATCCCAAAACATGCACAAAGTATGCATATACATACTTGTGGATGACCAATACTCCTATGTAGGAAGCAGACGGTAACGAAAGTACGACCGGTCCTCCCCCTATTCGTTACCCTACAGTAGTTTTATTTATTTTCTACATGAGAGGCGCCCTTTGCCGTAGTTTGCTTGTGACCACAGAATGAAGTTGGGTGTACGGGCGATAGGACGGACGTACATAAGCGGAGACCGGAACGGACTGAACGCAACCCCAACAACCTGCCACGTGCTTCGGGCCGCAGACGCGCGCTGACATGTTCCGTGTTCTCTTTATTTGCATGTGTGATGTATGGTATGTGGGACATCACCAACGACGCGGAGCAGAACAGAGAATTCCGAGTTCCGAGTTCGTTCCCTGTTCACTGTTCCCTGTTTGTCGACGTTTTACAATACTGTAAAGAAGACACCCTTGCAAGAGGTAATTAGAAACCTGCATATTACTACCACCTGCCTACACCCCCGCCCACCTCTCACCATCAGCCGCACTTCCTCTGATCCGTCGTTCGAGCTCCCCACAAGGTCAGTCAGCCCAAACAGTCGGCTCATCGCGAGGAACCTTGAGGGGCCAGGTCGGGTCTGCCTCTGTATCACCGCCCGAGCAGGATCGCGTCACCCCATGAGGCACATGGGTAACTGGTATGGTCATACATGATTCATTGCCCTCACTCTTTGTGTTGGTATCACGAACCAATCTCCCACACCACACTGTGGGAGTTAATCCGCGGGCAGTCCATGCGCTGCCTATGCGCACGCAAGTCGTGGACTGCTCATGGGAAGTTCATGAACTGCCCCATGGGAACTTCATGGACTGCCCATGGAATGTCCATGAGCTGCCCCGAACGTGTGTGTGGAGGCCAACAGCAGCAGCATAGCGGCGCCCTCCTTTGTTTGGAGCAAATTAATATTGACTGTAGACCAGTAGATTGGGAGGGACAGCAGTAGAGTAGATAAGGGTGACGGCCCAAATGTTGAATACCTCGCAGTACAATAACCTTATCTGCGATCCTGTGCGATGTTGAGATGGAATAAATTATTAAAGGCGATGACCTCGCGATGAAGGAGCTTGTTGTGTGTACCACACGTGGTTATTCTGGGAAAAAATTCACGCAACATGCAGTTCTTGTGCTGCACATGTGGTCCAGGGTAGATGCGTAAATTCTTCAGTCCAATTGTTTCCGCTGATGCCGTTCATATATCCACAGTCAGGCGTTCTTCAATTATTACAGATTTCTTCATTCACGCATACTCCGCAATGAGAGTCAGTGCTGCACGGCTGAAAAAAAGAAAAGGCGGAGGAACAAAAACTATCGGCTTACAACACAGAAGAGAAGCGCGACAGGCGTAAATCCACCCAAGGCTAAAAGCTCACAGCAGTGGACTATTCCAACAGCTATCTAGGGAACCAAGATTTCCAAATCCCGTCCACTGTAGGCTTCAAACTTGGCGGCGCAACCCGCAGCCCCTACCCCAATAATAATGTGCCATCGTGTCTGCGCGGCGCATCCACACCGCCAAAAGTAAGCACGAAAACGCGCCCACCACGTAATCAATCGACGCGAAAATTTGAGGGAAGACGGACTGAGCGCCCCAGATTATATTGCAGTAGAATTCAACTTGATTAGTGGAGAGGGTCGAGAGGTAGGTAAGCATGAAGTTGAAAACTTGCGTTCTTCGCATACAGGCACCGCGCTTATGCCCTGCCGCGATGCCGGCTACACCTAGTATTGATCATCATAATAGCTCTGTTGATCTTGTGGTTGTACAGCACTTGGAATTGTGCTGCAATACGAACTACAGGTGGAGTAGTCTTCAATGGCGCCTGCTAGGTTTGAACTGAAATTGCTGTTGGGGTGCCACCCTGTCCTGCTGCTGTTGTTGCACCTCACGCGCTTGTGCCTGTTGACTCGGGACCCTCACCCACCCCGCAGCACAACTAACTCCCCTAATTCGCGAAGAAAAAATACAAGCGTGGAGTAGCGACAGTGTCACGGCAGATAAACTAAGTTTGGTTGCTATTATAGTGAAGTCGTGCTATCTGATGTCGCACGCAGGCAACGGCCGGTCTGTCTAGACTTTAGTCTACTAAATAGCATCCGGTGTGTCGAAAACGCCAGGAAAAACTTACACACGAGCACTGCACGCAACCCCGGGGGGCCCGAGTTGCCCAAACCTATCTGCCCTTCTTGCCGCACAAGTTTATTTGCTCAGACTAGCTGCGCCAGAAAGCAAGCAACGTTGGGAGCTTGAGCTCGAAAACACTTCGACCCTCTCTCTGCGACAATAACACAAGCAAACAAGAGAGCGGGCAGCAGTCGCCTTCGCAGTTGATCGTCCACTTGGCTCTGGAAATCACAGCGTTCGCGCGGAGACGTCCGCAATCAATAGAGTCTACGAAGTGCGTAACATAACGTTCCGGAATATGCACAACTAGGGTATAGGCGGCCGCCCGCCGATAAGGCGGGACGGCCACCTGGGAGCAAAATCTTTGCCATTGTGTGATTAGCCGTGCATTTGCCGAGACGGACACGGTGGCCACGAATTAAGCGGAAGGTCGTAATTTTCACGTAATTTAAGTCCGGAACAATTACTTTGGCGAGATTTGTTCGCAACAAGTACTTTGGCCTCCGTAAAAAGAATGTCGGCACCATCGTACTTGGAATATGCGAAAATGACGTACGCTTAGAGGAGAAGCCAACATGAACGCGGAATATCGGAAACGCGCATGTAGTACTGTAAAATAATGTCCGGGTAACGGTCGGACCATGGTTCGGCCATGTTTCAGAACAAAATTACAACCTACCACTGCCAATAGACTACACACGCGTCTGTTGCTGCTGCCGAACTAGAATATCGCACATCATGTATGTGAGTATGTCTACTGCTGCTTGCTGGTACACACACCGATATTCGTGTGGTAAGACTGAAAACTACGTTATTGACGGTCCAACTTGCTCATTGTTGCCACCTTGAATGTTAGGTCCCGGCCATGTTTCAGAACATGCGCGAACTACTAACAACGGCATATATATCCTTGGTTGTTGCAAGTGTTGGTAAAAATGAAAGTAGAAAACAAAACAAAGAAAGAAATGAAAGTATTGGTAGGTCGAACATCCTCCTTTTCGCAGAATTGCGTACTCTCGATGTAGCGAGGGTTCGTCTTGCGGACGAAGAAGCATCCTTGACTGTTCGTTGTCTACGCGCTCCGTCTGTCCAATGACTCATGGTGTAATGTTGCGAAGGCAGCATAACTGAAGGTATGCGTGATGAAAGCAGCTTAATGTTGTTGGTTTGTCGATTTGGATGAGGTAGGTGGTGCGCGAAAAGCATGAACAATTGGGGCATATGCGCGGAGGGTTGTTGTGCGCAGAATAACTGTTATCGTTTCGGATTTTTTTTTGAGAAAAATTGTAAGTGTGTGATGATCTGATTGGTGATTCGAGTTGAAAGGCGATTCCGCTGCACAAGTTGCCACGATGACATACCGCTGGCGTGGTATACAGACACGTACCCATACGTGCGGATTAACTGTTTGTGCTGTAGGTATACAACACAGACACGTATCCATACGTGCGATGGCGGGATGTACAGATCCACGACGTACCATGGATGTGATATTTCTGCAGGATGTGATCTGTGATGCTGTACACCACTGTCATCATTATCTGTTGAACAAGCGTGGTAAAAGGTGCACTTTAACGCTGTTGTACCAATGTTGCCAACTTTTGTGGATTTTGACGCGCCGAAATCTTGTATTGGATTTGAACGGGCAAGAAAACAAAAAAAAAAAAAGGCCGAAAAAAGCTGAAAGCGCACTAAATCAAGATGTACACGTTCTAAGCTCGTCTGCTATGTAATTACATATGTAAATATTCGAATAGATTTTCAAGACTGACTGGTTGGTGCATTTTCGCTCCCGTGCTGGAGTGTCAAATGCCGTTCTTTGATTCGCTGTAACCGGCGGCTACCAGTGCGACGCCGAAGACGTTCCTTGTTCAATCTGTTCACGTCGTCCTCTCCCGAAACAAACGTGCAGCTCATCTTTTCGGTCATCATGGACACGGCGTAGGAGAATGTTGGAGATGCTCTTGATCCTGCTGCTGGGGCTCTCCGCGTTGTTGGATACCTCCGCAGGTGGGTGGGTGGGTGGGTGGGTGGGTTCGAGCGACATTGGGGAATACCATCGATGGTGTTGTCACCACGACGGTCAACTCCTCTCGGTGGTAAAAACCATGCCACAGCTCTCCAACTTTGTTCCGCGACACAGAGTAGTCCAAGGGCAGTATTTTGATCCAAACGCTGGTGGTACGTCCATCAATGCTTCGACCCCCTCCGTATGCAGGTACACACCAAACATGTGGGGCTCATTCGCTTGCAAAGACAGGATTTACAGCAGGGTGGCGTGTGACTATGGTTTCTTCGAGTACATGCCGATCGCCGCGGTGGTTCAGTTGGTGATGGGGAAACCACAATCAATTGTGTGCGGCTCCACACCCCCTTGCAGTACCCCCCTGAAGAAGTTGTTGTTAATCGAGATTGTCCGATATTCTTGGAGAGGTGAAGGTTTGCTTCGTAGACCAATTTTGGTTGCCGCAGTGTCCTGGATCGGTGTGATAGACTTTGCGAATTGCGATATTTGTTCCTGTTGCGTAGGAGTCGATCTCACGCAGCAGAGTGTCTGGAATCGCGTGATATGTCCTTCCAGCCGTAATTTGGCGACTTCCAGACTCACATCGATATTCCCCTATTTAAACGGAACCTGTCGTCGAGCTCGACAGGCCCCTCGATTAGGAATTACGTTATTTGAAGGTTTCCACGTGTGTGAAAGGAGGTCTAGCGCATGGGGCGCGAAGCTTGTTCCTTTCGATATCCGATAAATGGGAAAAATACTATCGTTCGGAGAGATTATCAGCTCGACACCTACCCTGCCTGTGTTCGTATTTGACGTTCATCGGGACTTGCTCAATGCCTTGTTATATGCCTCGAACCGCCACGCCGGTATTCGTTGTAGAGGGTGCGGCCCATGATCGGCTGGATAAATTAGCGGTTCCCCTCATTTTTTACACGGAGACCCTGTCGCACCGGTACCAGGTTTACGAGCTCACTTTGTTTCGCGTGCCTCGTACTCGGGTATCTCTTTTCTGTCGTGGAGCATCCCAGTGCCGCGCCCTGGTCCACCGGTCGATTCGGCAATATGTACAAACTATATGTACATGTAAGATTTGGTCACTTTTCATGCCTCGGCGTTTTTTTCTCTCGCGTCAGCGAGTCTTCTATCGCGGTTCCTTCTCAGGGGCACGCAGGAGGCTCGTCGGTACATTAACGCCCGTGCCCGGAGCTCGGTAGGCCTCCGTGGCGCGTGTGGGTTGACGGCCAAAGTTGCGAAAACTGGCTCAAAACCCCGGGGACGCGTTCCGCGCTGAAAAAGCCTGGCGAACCAATTCTGAAACCTATCGAACCCATCAAACACGACGGTTTGAAATATTTGCCTCTTGCCTCTCCACTCTCATTTCGTTCTTTAATTCGTTCATTCGATGATTCATGGCTGGCTGTGGCTCTTCGTGTCATCGCGTTGTCCAACAGCAGTACCTACGTTTACTACACTTCGCAGCGGGCCAAGTGTAGACAAGTCTGAGAGCATGCATTCAGCCGCAGTGTTGAACATGTCCCATTTGTGGTGTTGTTTCGGCTTCAAATTTGGGTCTCATCGGAAATCTGCCATTATCAATCAAAGACGTCATGGAAGTCTGAGTTTTCGCTGCTAAAATATTGTCCGCTCGAGCTGGCTCCAATGTAAAATAACAACGTGCGCGATGTTTTGTGCGGAAATACAAGCGTTGTAAAGCACACAGTCCCTCTTCGGGCAATGCGCATGTGGCCTTGCGTCACCTGAGGGAGGGTAGACACCCACGTCCCGAAGGGAGACCTTGTAAAGTATAATATTTGGTCACTTTTCGTGCCTCGGCTTTTCTTTCTCTCGCGGCAACGAGTCTTTTCTCGCGATTCCTTCTCAGGGGCACGCAGGAGGCTCGTCGGTACATTAACGCTCGTGCCTGGAGCTCGGCAGGCCCCCGTGGCGCATGTGGTTGACGCCCAAAGCCGCGAAAACTGGCTCAATAGCCAGGGGTTGCTTTCCGCGACGGCAAAGCCTGGCGAACCAATTCTGAAACCTCTCTGTTACATAACACATTCTGGGAGATATTCCCCCGTAGGTTTTGACATGGGTACCACAGCACCATCAACAACGAACTCCGATTTTTGCCGAATGGCTGTGGGCCATGACACGGATACCAAAGCAGCATCAACAACATACTTTCTACTTCCTGCTGTACCCCTACTGCTGTACTGCCGCGTGCAACAGATGTGTTCCTCCCAAATCACAGCTAGCTCTCACCGTGAGAGCAGCCTGCACCCTCTCAATCTCTCTATCAACCTATGCCATACATCAATGACTCGCCAAATCCGCGCCGACGCCGCCAGCTCCGCTGACAAAAGTCATCGTCCTCTACCGGTGGATTCTCTCTACGGGAAGGTCTCCACCGGCTGCTTCCACACCCGCCGGTGCCGCCCCATCTACCTCGCCGCACGCAAGCGGTGCCGGAACAACGGAATTTGAAGACCTCATCGAAAAAGTCTACCCCGACCTCTTAGAAGCTAACCACAAAACATCTACAACGATCGTGGCATTCTAGCACCCACAAATGGCGACATTGACCAGATCAATGACTTCATCCTTTGTAAAATGCTAGGAAGTGTTGACGAAGAACTTAGTCTAGTTCAGACAACCAGATCATCAAAGACGACCAAAACATGCCAGATATTGTTTCCCTCGAATACCTCAATAGCATTAACGTCCCCGGCACGCCACCGCACAAATTCAACCTCAAATTTGGAGCATTGATCTTCTTCATCAGGAACATTAACTTTGATTGCGGTCCCGTCAATGGAAACGGGGAGAGGGGGTTAATCGAGGGATAGTTCAAGGCAGCCGCATTATTGACGTTCAAGAAGTTCTCTCCAACAATGAATCCCCTATCATCGTAAAAATAACACGTATCGCTTCGACGTCAAGGTGGGAGCGCGCGGTAATACCTTTCACCATTACCAATTCCCTCTCAGATTGTGTTACGCTATGTATGACCATCAGCAAGTCTCAAGACCAACATGAAAAAAGTCCGACTCGGCCTCAGGGGATTGGTCTTCCGCCACGGTCAGTTGTACGGTGCCGTTAGCCGTACAACATGCAGGGATAATATCCTATGCCTCGTTCAACATCGATCATCTCGTCCACGACGTCCCCCACGTGCACAACGTCGTCTTCTTTGATTTTTTTGTTGCAGCCACTGGTCAATATCCCCCTACTTTTGACATTCAACTACATGTACCTCGTCACCATGGCCAAGGCGAAGGATGCAACAATGGCAACAGCACATCGCCCAATGATGGCGGCAGCGGTGGTGGTGCGGGCAACAACAACGGCAGCAACGCCAACAACAATAACCAAGAATCTTGACAAATTGTCAATGAAATCGGTGATGGGGCATGCCTTCTAAGACGCATTGCCCGTCGAGTCTTCAACGACCCCAACATGCACAAACTGGTCATAACGCAACTAACTCATCGACCACATGAACGTCAACCTCCACAACCCCTTACCAGGCTCTGGACAGAACACTTTTTACGACTCCATATTTGCTGGAATATGTTCAGAGAACATTCAAATAGCTGGTCAACCCGAACGACCCTACCAAAGTGTTCCGGAATGCCTCCATCTCATGTCTATGCTGCCATGTCTAGATTGCAGATGCCCGACAGTCGTACAACCTTAACATAAGAATCCCCCTCGTCGGCCAACCCTTTCCACCTCGTCCGTCCCATGATACATACATGCGATGTTTTTTACGGGGGCGACCACTACCGAACACTAAGATATAACTACCCATGACTTCTCACCTTCCTTTACTACTTGCGTCACCCCCCGGGGCGCCTGACACCCACGGCCCGAAGGGGAACCTTGTATACGTCACAATTCTGATACGGCAGCTCCACTAGCATGGACCATTCTGTGCCAATCTCACCATCCGCCCTCTCATCTCATCCCTACTGCCGTCTGTCCTGCGTCGCCGTCGGTTGCAGTTGATGGATGCCTGGATTCCGCCGACGCCGACAGATGTCAAAGTGATGCTGATGGACTTTTGTGAGCCCCCACCGAATAATATGTAATTGCTCCCCAAGACCCCAAATACGCTTGATGGTGGCTGACAAGGCACCCGTTGGTACTCGGCGTGGCTCGTTGCGGAACGATTGAGTTACCTTGCAGGTTGCAATTTTGCAATATATTGGCTAGAGCTCGCTGCACGATGGGCAGTGACGTTGATCGGGACACGGTGGGCAGTACTTTTAGTTCAAGGCATTTTGCGAGGTATTCATTCACACACATTCGCGCGCTTCCTGTGGAACAGAGCAAGACTTGCCCCGCCGTTTGGTGCGTGCGATCGTATCCCAGGGTCCTTAGTTCGTGCGGCATAACAGATGTCGATTTCGACGATATGGCCTCATGCTTGGAATCTGCCGGACCAGAAACAATTACACATCTGTGAGTGCATCAAATACGTAAACTTGAGCCGGTGAGTTTTTGCCAGAGGCTAGGCACAATTAACGTAGTGACCATTGCAAGGTGGTGTACTGATCGGCTTGAAGCGAGCGACAGAATCGAACTGCAAGGTATGTTATTATCACCTGAGCAACAACCACGACCCATCAACCGCACCCATGAACCATGAAGCCCCGACGAGCGCACCGGGAAGTAGCAGGTTGGAATTTTGGTGTAGAACAGATGGAGTGTGCCCCGAAGATCAGTGCTAGCCCTCGCACCGTAGTCTCGCAGCGCGTATCGCCTCTACCCCCCACTGCTGCACTGTCTCGAAGCTTAGGTTGAGATGACAGCCAAATATTCGAGTCGGAGAGACCAAATGTGCGTCCATTCGGGCATTTGCATGCACCTCCATCTTATGTAAGCAGTTGTTCAGGTGATCGAGAGATAGAGGCGATATTGGCGAGGTCAGAAAGGCGAATACACAAGCATCACATTTCGTAACGGGATAGGTTGTCCTTTGCTTGGCGGTAGACCTTTGACATGAAGGTTCCTTCACTGCCCTCATATTCTGACCTCTTTCCGATCCGCGGTACACGCAATGAAACCCTGGAACGGGCTCCGACGGCCAACTTGTCGCCTCGGCTCTAACGGGGATATGGCTTGATCGGTATGATCGTGCCCAGGGAATCACGCGGTGGCGTACGTGACTTTGCTTATGGCACAGAACGCCGTCTATGTGTGTTGGTGGGTTGGCCCCGCCTTGTAGGTCACGATGGGCGGCAGCAAGCAATGGTTCATCTATCACCGTTTGCTCTCTGCCCCGCTCGTGGCCTTCCCTCGGCATCCACAGGGATCTGACTTACAACGAGCTCACCACCCTGCCTGAGGGAATCTTCGGGGGTCTTACGGCCTTGGAATATCTGTGAGTAGCTGTTCGTCATGGTGGTCGGTAGGATGCCTTTCCGCATGGGATGATCCTGAGATCGAGAACACAAACACTACAGACCCATCGTGCTCATGAAACATCAAGCCCCAACGAGTGCGTCGGAAAGCAGTATGTAGGAATTTCGACGTCGAACACGTGGGGGTGCCCAAGACCACCTGCAACCTACGCACTGTAGTCTCGCTGCGGTTATCGCCTCTACCCCCCACTGCTTTGCTGTGTCGAACCTAACGTTCGGATAGCGGCCAAATACACGAGCTGGTCAACTTCAACTTGAGTGCACGTTCAGTCAGGCATTTACGATTGACATCCTTCCGGTGTAACCAGTTGTTGAGGTGATCGAGAGATAGAGACGATCTCGGCGTGGTTAGAAACGCGAAAATCCAAGCATTGCATTACGTCACGGGATAGATCCTTTCCTGGCATTGGCTGTAGACCTTTCACATGGTAGTGCCCTCACTGCCCTCATGTTCTGACCACTTTTCTGATCCTCGGTTTACGCAGTGCTACGCTGGAACGGGTTCCGATGGCCAACACGCCTCCTCAGCTCTAGCGGAAATATGGCATGGTTGTTATGGTCGTACCCAGGGAATCACGCGGCGGCGTGGAGTCCGCAAGTTTTGCAAACAACACCGAACGCCGTCTGTGTATGTTGGTGGTTTGGCCGCACCTTGTAGGTCACGATGAGCGGCAGCAAGCAGTGGTTCATCCATCACCGTTTGCTCTCTGCCCCGCTCGTGGCCTTCCCTCGGCATCCACAGGAATCTGACTTACAACGAGCTCACCACCTTGCCTGAGGGAATCTTCGGGGGTCTTACGGCCTTGGAAAGTCTGTAAGTAGATTTTTGTCGTGGTGGTCGGCAGGATGCCTTTCGGTATAGGGTCCTTCCAGATAGGGTGAGCCTGGGATGGAGAACATAAATACCACAGACCCATCGTGCTCATGAAACATCAAGTCACAACGACCACGTCGGAAAGCAGTAAGTAGGAATTTCGACGTCGAACAGGTGGGCCTGCCCAAGACCAGCTCCAACGTAGGCACTGTAGTCTAACGTAGGTCTAACGGGGATATGGCTTGATCGGTATGATCGTGCCCAGGGAATCACGCGGTGGCGTACGTGACTTTGCTTATGGCACAGAACGCCGTCTATGTGTGTTGGTGGGTTGGCCCCGCCTTGTAGATCACGATGGGCGGCAGCAAGCAATGGTTCATCTATCACCGTTTGCTCTCTGCCCCGCTCGTGGCCTTCCCTCGGCATCCACAGGGATCTGACTTACAACGAGCTCACCACCCTGCCTGAGGGAATCTTCGGGGGTCTTACGGCCTTGGAATATCTGTGAGTAGCTGTTCGTCATGGTGGTCGGTAGGATGCCTTTCCGCATGGGATGGTCCTGAGATCGAGAACACAAACACTACAGACCCATCGTGCTCATGAAACATCAAGCCCCAACGACCACGTCGGAAAGCAGTATGTAGGAATTTCGACGTCGAACACGTGGGGGTGCCCAAGACCACCTGCAACCTACGCACTGTAGTCTCGCTGCGGTTATCGCCTCTACCCCCCACTGCTTTGCTGTGTCGAACCTAACGTTCGGATAACGGCCAAATACACGAGCTGGTCAACTTCAACTTGAGTGCACGTTCAGTCAGGCATTTACGATTGACATCCTTCCGATGTAACCAGTTGTTGAGGTGATCGAGAGATAGAGACGATCTCGGCGTGGTTAGAAACGCGAAAATCCAAGCATTGCATTACGTCACGGGATAGATCCTTTCCTGGCATTGGCTGTAGACCTTTCACATGGTAGTGCCCTCACTGCCCTCATGTTCTGACCACTTTTCTGATCCTCGGTTTACGCAGTGCTACGCTGGAACGGGTTCCGATGGCCAACACGCCTCCTCAGCTCTAGCGGAAATATGGCATGGTTGTTATGGTCGTACCCAGGGAATCACGCGGCGGCGTGGAGTCCGCAAGTTTTGCAAACAACACCGAACGCCGTCTGTGTATGTTGGTGGTTTGGCCGCACCTTGTAGGTCACGATGAGCGGCAGCAAGCAGTGGTTCATCCGTCACTGTGTGTTCTTTGCCCCGCTCGTGGCCTACCCCCAAAATCCACAGGGAGCTGTCCTACAACGAGCTCACCACCTTGCCTGAGGGAATCTTCGGGGGTCTTACGGCCTTGGAACTTCTGTAAGTAGCTGTTTGTCGTGGTGGTCGGTAGGATGCCTTTCAGCATGGGGTGAGCCTGGGATGGAGAACATAAATACCACAGACCCATCGTGCCCATGAAACATCAAGCCACAACGACCACGTCGGAAAGAAGTATGTAGGAATTTCGACGTCGAACAGGTGGGCTTGCCCAAGACCAGCTCCAACGTAGGCACTGTAGTCTCGCTGCGGTTATCGCCTCTACCCCCCAGTACTTCGCTGTGTCGAAGCTTACGTGGGGACAGTTTTTCTGTCGATCACACCAGTTGGTCGATTTCGATCTGCATGTGCGTTCATTCGGCCAATTGGCTGGTACACCCATCGGATATAAGCGGTTGTTGAGGTGATCGAGAGCAGGAGGCGACCTCGCCGTGGCGAAGAACATGAGCACCCACGGATCGTATTCCGTAACGGGATAGATTGCTGTTCGCGGCGTTGGCGGTTGACCTGTTACATGTTGATGCCTTCACTGGCCTCGTATCCTAATCTCTCATCCGAGCCACGTTGTACGCAATGCAACCCTGGAACGGTTAACGACGGCCAACTCAGCAGCCCCATCTGTAGCGGGAAGACAACATGATTGGTATGATCATACCAAGGAATCACGCGGCGGCGTAAGGTACGTGGCTTTGCTACATAATAGCACAAAACGTCGTCTGTGCATGTTGTTGGACTGGCCTCGCCTTGCAGATCACCTTGGGCAGCAGCGGGCACTCACTTCCTAGGTTAATGTGTGTTCTCTGCTCCGCTCGTGGCCTTCCCTCGACACCCGAAGGCGCCTGTATTCCAACGAGCTCACCACTCTGCCTGAAGAAATCTTCGGAGGTCTTACGGCCTTGGAACGTCTGTAAGTAGCTGTTTGACTTGGTTGTCGGTAGGATTATTTTCCTCATAGGGTCACCCTGGGATAGAGAACGCACAAACCACAGACCAGTCGTTCCGCTAAACCATTAAGCCCAGCCACCGCGCCGGAAAGCAACTGGTAGAAATTTCGGTATAAAGCACATGTGGGGATGCCAAAGACCAGCTCCAACCTACGCACCGTACTCTCGCTGCGGTTATCGCCTCTACCCCCAGCAGCTTCACTATCTCGAAGTTTGCGCATGGATGGGTTTGACTGTGAATCCCGCGAGTCGGTCAATGTCGGTCGGCATGTGCGTTCGTCGACTATTTTGCGGGTATGTCCACCGGATGTAGGCAGTTGTTGGGGTGATCGACAGAAGGAGACGATCTCAGCATCGCTAGAAACGCGAGGATCCAAGCATCGCATTACGAATCGGGATAGATTGTCGTTTCCTGGCATTGGCGGGAGACCTTTTACGTGGTGATGCCCTCACTTGCCTCATATCATACTCTCTTATCAGATCCACGGTGTACGCAATACAACCCTGAAACGGTTTACCACGGCCAACTCAGTCGCCTCAGCTGTAGCGGGAAGAAGGCATGATTGGTATGATCGTAACTAGGGAATCACGCGGCGGCTTAGAGTCCGTGACTTTGCCAATAGCACGAAACGCTGTCTGTGCATGTTGGTGGGCTGGCCTTGCCTTGAAGATCACCATTTGCGGCAGCAAGCACTGATTCTCTCTCTTGTGTATTCCCTGCTCCGCTCGTGGCCTTCTTTCGACATCCGGAGGTCCCTGTCTAATAACGAGCTCACCACCCTGCCCGAGGGACTCTTCGGGGGTCTTACGGCCTTGGAATTGCTGTAAGTACCTGTTCGACACGTTTTCTTTACTGCTTTTAGTAAGCGAGAGAGCGGGCGTACGAGGATGTCGAACAAGTGTTTGAGGGATGCTGGGCAGTGCCATGGCGGTAGCAGTGACATGTACGGTAGACGTTGGCGGGGCTCGATACTTCTACACCAGCCGCCATTGCCCAGTAAGCCGTCAGAGGTGGCATTCAGTGCGCCCGTGAACGGAAACGGGCAATGTAGATCCTTTGGAGAACCCCCGAACCATGACAATCCGCTCTCCAAAGAATTCTCGCTGATACATCACAACTCGCTCGAACGCCCTACCTATTGGAGCGTCCGCGGGGTTCTTGTTCGAGTATTCGGCGGGCGACCAGACGTAACCGCCGTGGCAGACGTTCCTCGTGGAGATATGTAAGCGTGCTTCCATTAACTGGGGCAGAGCCGTGTTGGCATACCCGAAGCCCGAGGCAGAGTTGAGCCGGATAGCCCAAGGCACACGGGGCTCCGCAACTCCCTAGTCATTAGATTACGCGTGTACCAACCCCCACAAGGCTCCGTGTATCATACCGACCACCACGTACACCAAACACTCCTTTTTTGGATAAAGGTTAAGGTTTGCTCTCCCCCACTGGTGTTGGGGCAACACTGTTTTGGTGCTTTAGGCCATTTGTTACAAGGTATTTTTTTCAAGATCATTTTTGCACTCGAAAGCGACGACCCCGAAAAGGATCTACCATTATAATAGGATGGCCCGCTCCTTGCGGTGCTGGTCGATCCTTGTTTCACCGACAAAAAAAGAGAGACTCTGCAGCGGCCGGCCGTCACACATGCAGGTAGATTAACACCGATTTGGCTTTTCGGTGGTATCTCTGCATAGGGTGAAGAAGCAGCAACCGTAAGGCTATCCCCGCCAGCTGTGTTAATGGTCCGTCTTGTGTGGCGGCTGATAGAGACCACAGGGAGATAGGAGGCACGTAAACTGAGGTGGCGAAAGTCAACAGCACGCTGAAATATTGCCCACCGCGCCAGCAACCAGCTTGTTTTGCTGTCGCAACTTTTGTTCACCTATTATCCCTCGCCACCCACTGAAGCAACAGCAATGACAAAGGCATCCGCCAGGAGCCGCGTATGGTTCGTCTTGTGTGGTGGTTGATACAGACCTAGAGGCTAGTCGTCGCCCAGAAGTTGGGTTCGCAGAAGTTGACATCACACGAAAAATGACCAACCGCTGCTACGTCCAGGCTCTCTCGGCTTGTTCGCCGCTCATTTGCCTACACGTCGATTTGTCCACCTGGTCCAGCCGGATGAAAACAACAGTGGCTCGCCGATGACGCTACCGACTCTGTACCAGCCACATGACACAACTCATGTGACCACCGTTAGAGTGTGCGGGGATGAACTGTCGAGAGCTTCAAGTTTGTTGGGACGAGTCACGTGGTTGTGGCCAAAAAAGGACGACATTTTTTGGCAGCCCCGCCCTGTCCAAAAGTTCCGAAACGTAAGAAAAAGACAGGATGGCGTGTCCAATTATGGTTGTCCTTTTTTCTCGGAAAGGACACCGTAGGGAGGGGTTCTCTTGGCCAGTTTTTCTTCTTCTTGTGATAGAAAACTAAAAACTAAAAAAAAAGGAACTTAAGAAATGGCCTTATAAATATGACAATGTGCCATTATTGCCCGAAATGCCCTCTAACGTGTGTCAGGTAAATTGGACAAACAACATGAACACTCTGTGTTTTCTTTTCCTGGGACCGTTTACCCCCGTGGGCGCTATTTTGGTGTCCAAAGACACCGTTCTAATTTCGAGGAGGTGACAGGCTTTGTTTTCTCGTGACATGTATCTTCTTACTGCGAGGATACTTAATTACGTGATACTGCGCCATATAGGTCGCTACGTAAGCAGTGGTCTTGATCCATCATCGGTAAGTCCGAATCATAATTTGTCAGTTCATCACGCGGGGGGAAATATTATGTTGCTCTACTACAGCATTCGGACGTCGTCAGTGCATCAGTAAATGGTGATTCATGGCTAACTTGTTGCCTTGCTCCGCTGATGGCCTCCCATTGACACTCAAAGGTGGCTGCTGAACAACAGCCTCACCACGCTGCCGGACGGAATATTCCAGGGTCTCCCGGCCCTGACAACACTGTGAGTAGTGTTGATGTTTTTCCGCATGTGCTAAGCATACGCTAGCGAAAAGAAATCACCAGACGATTTCCCGGTTGCAGCATTGCAGTCAGTGTATTTGTTCACTGTTTTCTTTTCGAGAATATGGGTGTCGAACGAGTGGTCGGGAAATGCTGGGGAGAGTACCGTTGCACTACAAGCGCAACTGTCGAGTCGACGAGAGTTTGCTACTTTCAAGTCAGCCCCCTTGCTCTAACCTGGCGTCCAAGATGATGATATGCAGCGCACCTGGAACGGGTAGCTGATGCAGTTCGGACGCCCTTCGGTGCTGAAATGATTGATCATTGGCTCCGTTGATGAAGAATGGCCCTCTTACGTATGATCATGTAAAAATATTCAGACGGATACTGGTCGTCGTTGTCTGCCGTTTCACTTTAAAATAGGGTATCCTCAGTTTTTTTTTTCCTGTGGTAAAAGAAACAGTCCTGCGAAACATTCACGTTCAATCACGCGCAACCGCCAGAATAAAGGCCGACACATATCGCAACTGGTTGACAGCATAGAGCACAGACGCACAGCGGAAGTCGGCCGTACATGCAGACCTGCGGCAAACCAATCAGGGTTTAGCGCGTATGCATAGCGCGCAGGTAGATGTCTACAGCAGCAACAGCAGAACCCTTGGTATAGCACACAGCAGTCGCGACAGCAACGTATTTTGCGTATGCGGTTTTACGCATGATACAAGACAAAATATCGCGTATAGTCTAGACTATAATTTCTACACTACACAATACTAACCCTTCTTCGGTTTCTTCATCCCCATGGGGGGCACGTCATTTTTATTATTTAAATGCTATTTACGATATATACGACACCGGTATCGTAAATCATATTTACGATACGGAACAAAATGTTCCTACGGCTCTTCGCTGTCGCGCAAGCACTCGTTCGTCCCAAAGTGACCGGTGGTTGCCGAGGTATGGCCCAAAATCATGTCATGGCACAACCTCCGCGGTGTCGTAAATAAGCTTATTTACGACACCACGCGAAACCGTCCAAGAACACATCCAATACGTACAAACCGGATTGCATCAAGTTCCCAGGGCCCCCAGCTGTCGCACAAACCGTCATTTGGCCGAAACCAATATGTTGTTCCCGAGATACGCTTAAGAATGTGGCCGAGGCACCACGTCGGCGTCGGCGGACGAGAAAAGGAACGGAACCGAATACGTAATTCACCGTGGGGTCGTTCCTAAGGCGGGAAGTGGAGGTGGTATGTTTCAGCGTGAATCTTTTTCGCGTATGAATATGGCACAGGATACATCGAATATCCTTTATTTTTCTTTCGGCGCGTGCGTGTGCAAGGGTGTGTTAGTCGATTGCTCCAATTTCGAACGTGATTGCTCGCCTGATGTGAGGTACTACCTTTGATATGCGATGTTTCGTCGACCACCCGTCTCCGTGGTGACGTCTTGAACATCCGAAAGCAATACATGCTTCGCAACTCGACCGTACATCATCAAGTCGCAAAACGCTTCTCCCCGTTTCAGACTGCAAGCCTTTGAAAGGGAACTTGCACCTCCCGAACAGACAGGTATGCGTGTGCCACACGTAACCGCTGCAAACGTAAGTAGCATGAGCAGGAACATCTAGACTATACTACCTGAAAATGACCGGCCGTTAGTCAACGCGCAAAAGGCAACATGTAGGTCCACATGCACAGCGGCAGCCACAAGTATCTCGGTGACCTACATCCCGGTGTCACACCGACTCCCGACTCCGACACGCGTATCTCCCGTGTTCGATCGAATTGGAGGCACAACATCGCAGGGCGTCATTACACGAAACATGTTTCACTGTCAGCTTTGATGAGGCTTTCTTGTCGAGGGAACCGATGTGCATCTGGAGCCAAAACTCTGTCTTTTCGGCACTCCATTAGCACGACAGTCATGAACAATTGGATGTAAAAGTACTGCGAAGCCAACACGACAATCTAAAGTAAAATGGTACTATGTCGGTGAAATATGTGGACTACATGGAAACGGACCTGAAACGTTTCACTCCTTCCGTCCATGAAATTCGCAGCAGATATGTGACAGGCGAGTAAAACATCATCGGTCAACCCGCCTTGCGCACCCGCCCAATCGCGTTTCTCCGAAACGTTTGCACCGTCCGAAACAGTTTCCGGCCCGCCCGCTATTGCTGACGTTCCTCCACTGCGACGTTTCCGTCGCTGATGCCCTCCGGCGCGCTCGCCGGAGGAATTTTGGATTTCCACCCCCCACCCTCCTTCGACGCTTTTCTCGAGGAAACTAAGGGTTACGGGCTTCGCCCAACCTCGACGGCAAGTGAGGCTGACCCCTTGCGCCATCTGCGCCTTGTGTGACAGCTGGTGGGCCTGGGAACACAGTGCAGTTGTTTTTGTGCCTGTTGGAGTTTTTTCGGAAAGTTTTGCGCGGTGTCTTGTTCACGATACCGGCGAGATGGTGCTGCGACCACATTCTTGGGGCGTATCTCGGGAACCACATGTTGATTTCAGCCGAATAACTGCTTACGCACCAGCTGGTGGGCAGTGCAATTGGTTTTGTGCCCATGGGATGTGTTCTCGGAAAGGTTCGCGCGCTGTCGTTACTAGCACTTCTTTACTACACCGCCGACGCCGACGCCTCGGGCACACTCGGCGTATCTCGGGAACCACACATTGGTTTCGACCAAGTGACCGCGTGTGTGATACCAGGGGGGCCTGAGAACTTAATGCAATTCGGTTCGTGCCTATTTGAAGCGTTCTCGGACAGGTTCGCGCGGTGTCGAAAGTGGGCATATTTACGACACCGCGGAGGTGGTGCCGTCACACGATTTCGGGCCATGTCTCGGCAACCACCGGTCACTACGGGACGAGCGAGGGCTTGCGCGACAGCTGAGAGCCGTAGGAACATTTTGTGCGGTATCGTGAATATGATTTACGACACCGGTGTCGAAAATAGCATTACCGTTTGTATAACGTCCCGTCTTTCTTCGTCTCTCGGATCGTTTCTCTTCTTCCTAAAGTGCTGTACTGTACATCATGTTACAATCGTTGCTATCGGCAAAATACTTAACGAAACAATGTGAATGCAGGATTTTTTATCGGTGACACGCGTGTTCGTTGTATGGGACGAATGCTTTCAACACGAAGTTTGGATTACCTACGAAATGAATGGTGGAGAGGTCCCGAACCTATTAATCATTGACAGCATCGACCATAGCCGCGCAGCACACGTCGCCGTTTGATGTACTTGATCTCTATCACCTTTTGCCCCCCCCGCCCCCAGGGAGCGGGGGGGCGGATGCTTCAACCTAGATTGTGGTTTTCTCGACTTCATATTCTAGTCTCGTGCAGATACCGAATGGTCTATTTACAGTATTATCGCATCACAGTTTTGTTTCCGTGCTTTATTGGGAGATTCCGAGGCCAGAGTACTGTACTGGGAAAGCGGTTCACTGCGTGCTCCACGTGATACATAGCCCTCAGGCCTTCCTGTTACGGCAAGAGATCACACCCACTCTTGCGTGCTTTCCTTATCTCAGTACATATACTTGGTATATGTCCCCAACCTGCCGGTTCTCTGGTAGATCCTTCGCTGCGACAGTCAATGATGTGCACCTGCAAATTAAATCCAGGATATGTGGTCGAGTTTCACACTCGTCGGGAATCATTGTACATATATGTTGGCCCAAGGTAGCGGGCAAAAGCAGTCAGTTTCCCGACATGACCCGCGTTTTTAGTTAGGGTCTGACAAACTCTCTCAAGCCCCTCTGGTTTTACTGAAAGTTCTCCCTCTCCCTGGCGAGGTTCTAATATACTGAATCTCAGGATAAGTGTCGATTTCCACTCAGGCAAACCATGAGAGTATAGGAGCCTGGTATCGTCCTAACTTGTACTACCATTTTCGCTCTACCTCGACCCTCATCGGCGTGGTGCTGCGGTCATGATTTGTTGCTGTGTTTGGCGCGGCTCCCCACGAACATCTATTTACATCACCATGTTAACCTTGTAGTTCCTTTCACATCGTTTGATCCGTTGTTGCGTCTGCCGTTCTCCTCCGGTCTTGCGCCGGCGAATCTCTTTCGGGGCCTGAAATTTTAGGTGGCTGGACGGAAACTCTCTGGAGTGCTTGCCCTCAACAACACTGTGAGGAACGCTTAAAGTGCCTCGATCGAAGGCTATAAAATACTGAATTAAAAAACTTAGGACAGTATCACGTTTTTGGGGATCCGGCCAGCATCATGTAGATACCAAACAGCTCGCGATATCGGACGAATGCGTCTTACTGTAGCATTACTTCTCAAAATGTTGACCGAAAAGTGATTCGTAGAACATGAGAATCGTCGAGCCGCTTAAGCTATCGCGTTGGCCATATTATTCGGGACTACAACGAGTTTTGATAGCGCACGCGTGGGCTCTCAGCACGACTATTTATTCATTGCAGTCTTCGGTTGAATCTGCAGAAAGGAGAGTTTTCCCGGCATGTTCCCTCCTTGTGCTAGCCCATGGGGCATGTTAGTTGATGCATTGCATTGTAGATCGATATCGCCTTGATTGCTTACACTGTGTGGCGCATCCTGCTCACCTACTGTGTGCACTTCTCAGGGTGGAAGTTGATGACAGTGCCTCGTTTGACGAGCCCGGGCTCCACGTTGATGAACACGGTGACGAATGTGGTGAGTGGTTCCCCGACAAGGGTGTGCGCACCCGCCGGTACCATGTTGCTATGGCTGCCTCGCAGTCTGCCCCACGAAAAATTCGCGTCGATCGAGTCCCTCTTTCGATCCGGGTGTCCAGTAGCAGCTTGCGTGGGATTTGCTTCGTGCTCCACTACCCAATCGAGGCATCGCACAGCGGGTATTCGTGGTGAGCGGCACAGATGCCCAGCGAAACATCGTTCGGCGTCGCCCCGTGGTCCAGATATTGCACATCGATCACTCGCTCCCTCGTGCACTACGGATCGTCGTGAAGGGCCGACAGCTACCACGCCCAGACTACACCGTGAAGAGAAACGACGAAACAGTCGACGATGGGTCAGCAAATTGATTCTGTAAACAACACGCGGCTGTTCCGTACTATTTGGCGGCCCGTACTCCTGTGCCAACGTGTACAAGTATATCTTCAAACTTCTGGGCGAGATTGGTTCGAAGTTCACCATCGAGCGGGATGGATATTGTCCATAATTGTCCAAAAAAACAATCACTCGGGTGTCAACATTTGCGATGCACCCGTGCACCGATGTGCTTCGAACCTTTTCAGGGTGTTCTATTGAGGACGTGATCGACAACATGTGCGGCCAAGAAACATGCACTCCCGGAGATGAAGGGTACACCTGCGGTGAGAGAACACAGACCCGAAAAGCATACTCCGTAGTATGCTACCGTTCAGGTTCATGCTCTTCATCGAAGGGCGTGGGCAGTCGTCGAACTGGCACTGTCCAAGAACCGTAGATTCATCCCAACAAGTGCTTCTCGATGTTTAGGAAGAAGATGCGACCTTGATTTAGCATACCCAAGGTGGGCCAAGACGCCATCTGCTATGTATTCTGTTAAGGTTGGAGTTTAAGCTGATGATCTACCGAGGCGGTAAGCAGACATGCCTTGTCATCTTCTGTGTTGTACTCCTAACGATTACACCCAAACCAACTTGCCGGTAGGAATCCCATAGGTTGCTCTTTCGACCATTGTTTGTCTCCGGACCCATTCAGTACATGATAAGACTTCCTCAAGCACTATGCAGGTCCATAGGTGGAGTAATTACTCCTCCATCTGATCGAGTGCACGCGCTCATGCCGCCATGAAAGGCCGTCTGTCATTCCCTTGTTGACTGGGCTTTCTCCTGTTCCTCCGGTCCGAGGGATGCATATGCAGGGTCAAACATGGCTATCTGGTGAAACTCTCGCTTGTCCAACCCAAATACATCCCTCGATACCCGCAAACCTTGTTTCTCGCGGTAGCGGCCACATTTGCGCCTGTGCCTGCACCTGCACTGGGCACGGCCGCGCCGGAATCAGCCCCACAACCTACGCCGGTACCCGACTCGAGCCCAGAAGGTCGGGACTTGACGCCACATATTCCCTCCTACTGGAGTATGCCGTATGGTCAATAACAGGAGCTACACCGTCGAACATTGACAAATCTCCGGCTTTACTCCGAATATTCCCTTTTCAGTACCATCCGGAGAAATATTATTCCGCGCCCAAATCTTGCCGCCATAGTCATAGCCATGCTGTTGTATCCTGCAAATGTCGGCGCAAGAAGTCATGACCGCTGGTGAACGGATGGTCTCAGCTCCTCCTAGGGCTGTTTCCGGACCTCTGTTGCTTGTGCGCTTGCTACACGCCTTGTAAGCGTCATGGTATATCTTCCATCCTTCCCTTGTTGGCTTGGCTTTCCCGCTCCTTCCGCTGGAGGTGCGGCATGTAGGGTGATGCATGAGTAACTGGTGAAGCTGTCGCTTGTCCGACCCAAATACATCCTGCAATACCCGCAAACCTGGTACTCGCGGTAGCGGCGACACTTGTGCCTGTGGCTGCACCTACACTGGGCACGCCCGCGCCGGAATCTTCCCTACGACCTACGCCGGTATCCAGCTCGAGCCCAGAAGGTAAGCTTCTGAACATGTTGCCGCATCTTTCGTTCTACCGGGGCCTGCCGTATTGTCAATATCAGGAACTCCGCTTGAAATATTGACAAATCTCCGGCTTTGCTCCGTATATTCCGAGGTCAATACCATCCGGCGTGACATTTTCCCCCGCCAAATCCTGCCGAAATACCTCTAGCCATGCTGTTGTATCCTGCCAATGTCGGCGCAAGAAGTCATGACCGCTAGTGAACGGATGGTGTCAGCTCCTCCTAGGGCTGTTTTCGGACCTCTGTTGTTTGTGCGCTTGCTACACGCTGTGTAAGCGTCATGGTATATGTTGCAATAGATCCGAACGAAAGCGACTTAACCGATGTGCCGGCGAAACCCCTGCAGGTTGCATTTGCAACCGCTGTTTGAGTGTGATACTCCTTCCAACTGATCGAGTACACGCATCCATGCCACCATAAAAGACCGTCTGTCATCCTTCCCTTGTTGGCTTGGTTGCCGGCTTTTCCCGCTGGAGGTGCAGCATGTAGGGTGACGCATGAGTAACCGGTGGAGCTTTCGCTTGTCCAACCCAAATACATCCTGCAAATACCCGCACACCTTGTATCTTGCGGTAGCGGCGACACTTGTGCCTGTGGCTGCACCTGCATCGGGCACGCCCGCGCCGGAATCTTCCCTACGATCTACGCCGGTACCCAGCTCGAGCTCAGAAGGTAAGCTTCCGAACTTGTTGCCGCATCTCCCGTTCAACCGGGGCCTACTGTATTGTCGATAACAGGAGCTACGCCGTCGAACATTGACAACCCCCCCGCTTGCTCCGAATATTCCCAGTTCAGTACCATCCGGAGTGATACTATTCCGCACCCAAATCCTACCGCCCTCCTCAAAACTACGCCACAACCTACGCCGGTACCCACTTCGAATTCGAAAGTAAAAGACTGGATGCCGGATCTCCCGCACGACTGGGGCACGTCGTATTGTCAACAGGAACTACGCCGTCGAATATTGACAAACTCCCTGCTTTGCTCAAAACATTCTCAATTCAGTACCATCCGGATTGACATCATTCCGAACCCGAAACCTGCCGCCCTCCTCAAAGCTACGTTTTTTTCTGGGCTAGTGGTCATCGCCGCTAGTGGACGGGGGGTCTCAGCTTTCCCTAAACAGTGTTGTTTTCCGACCTCTGCTGCTTGTCTGTCCTCCACATCGCTGTAGGGTCATTGCCGTTTGTTCCTGTGTAATTAGTTTTCTTCATTTTGAAGAATTTTTCAAACGCGTGGTTGATATCTAGTCGATCGATTTTGGCGAAATCTAGCATTTTCCCCGACGATGTATTGCAGCGAATAGGAGGATAGTACACAGTGGTGGTGTCTCCCACATCGAGTACTATAATACTGCGATTGCGAAGTGCCGCCGGAAATTTCCCCAATTTCACCGTCCTCTCACGGGTTCCGTAAAGAGAACGGTTGCGTCGTGGAAGAGCACGAGGCGCTACGAGCTTGTCTTTGCGGACATCAACCCGTCTTGAAACCCCCATGAGGAATTGCATGTCTCTCGCTCGCGCTTTTTTGCGCCTCCTGTCTGTCGGTTGTTTTTCACTTGTGATTCAGTATTGACTGTATCAAGCCAATCCCTCGAGGGTCCCCTGGTCGGACTGCCGTGCGGTACACTTTCGTAGGATTCGACGCTCGCTTGTTCAATATTTTTGGTCTACCGAAATACCTGCGCTCAGCTTATGCCTACATCTAGGCAGGGTCAGACCGTGGCCTTAAAACGTTTCTGTGTAATGTTTGAGAGCTGGAGGCTGTCCACCTTCATGGCGGATAGGTGTTGTTTTCATTCGCGGAATACCTCTCGTTTTGCAGATACAATGAACCTCCGCTGTCGCCATCGACCCTCCAAAGTATCAAGTACTTGTTTTAGGGAGACGGGCGGTTGCACACACATATATAGTACACGCAGTCTTGTGTGTGATACGGCGATATGATAGCAAAGACTACCCATGAAATACTTCGGGTTGGTACGTCGAAATGCCGTTGTCCTGCTACCAGCCGTTGCCTATCGGAGCCCCGACTCCATGAACGCTCATGGCTGCTCGTCCGTCACTCGTCTGGTCAAAAAAGGCGCCTCAACGGTGGAAATTGTAGTCGGCGTTGTGGCCGGCGCCCTTGCGGTAGCAGCACTGGGGTTCTTCCTACGTCGTCGACGGGCCGCGAAGAGCACGGACCCCGACCCGCCGGCCCCTGCTTCATACGGTGCGGACAGCCTGGAGTATGGCCGGGTTGAACAGCACCAGCAACGGCAGAATGACATCCACTCCTCTTCGCCGATCATGGGCGATTCTACTGGAGGCAACGTTACCCGCGGCCTGCCGCCTCCTGCCCAGCAAAGCTCCCCGCCGCCACCCCCATCGTATGTACATAATGATGCACACCGGCACGATGCTCGGCCACCCGCCGCCAGTCAACATCACGCGGTTATCGCCGCTGAGAAAACATTCGGCGGAGATGACACGCCCGTCCAGTCGTTGTCCACAGCGCCGGCCATGGGTGCCCTGCCGAAGCCCAGCTCCGAGGGAAAATCCAAGTCCACACGCGACAACAGCGAAAGCGGTGGTGGCGCCAGGACGGCGGATGCGGGCCGGGGTGGGGGTGATGCGGCGGAAGACGGCAGCGGATGCGTGGCGGCAAGCACACAGTCGTTGCTATCGTTGACGACTAGGAACTCCGCCGCCGAAGTATCGACGGAAGAAGGGACCGCCGAGGTTGCTGAGTTCGGGCTTTCGGCGGACGCGGACGGCGCTCCTTCGGCGGCTGCTCTTCCTCCTGCTGCTGCTGCTGGCGGCCGACGACGGACGTCCAGCGGCGTCGGGTGCGGCCAGGCAGTACTGGCGGCGGCAGAGAAGCTCGCACATAGTTGCCAGATCCCCGGCATCAGTGAGGCAGCGACGGCGGTGTCGATTCTGATACGATTGGTCTTGGACAGTCGGGACTTGACGAGCAGCCCCGGGGTTAAACGGTGCCGGTCGATCGTAGTGATGCTTGAGCGGGCGTCAAAGGTGCTCGGCAATGTGAATGACCTGACTCGTGTTGTTGAAATGGGCACCTGCCTCTGTCATAGGTATCCTGCCTGATTTTGAGATGTCGAGGATGTTGGAGCTAGCCTTCTTCTTAGCGTACATACTGAAATTTCAGGTACAAGTACGATCAAAGATCTGTCACGCTGTGTCGTTCCGTTGTTCTTGAAGATCACGCACTTGTCTTCGCAACAATGATAAGTTGAGGCCTTTCTGCTTCATGATGTCGTTTTCTGTTGGTTTTCGTTTGAGGCGTAGAACCCCGAAACCTGCGGCTTGTGGCCCATGCAAAGATTCACCGTCTTTGTCCGGAACGCAAGCCTACATTTTCACCACGAGTTCAAAAGGTCGGCCCAATACCTGGTTTGTACTCGTACGCACTGGGCTTGAGCAGTTTTGTACTAGGTATATTGCAATGTTTTTCTTGCGCAAATTGTCAAAAGAAATCAATAACACATATTTTGATCAGGTTGCTATTCTTGTTCTCTTTTTATGGTTAGATTGGATTCATGGATTGCACAAAGGGTTCGTGCTACGCGTAGGAAGGCCTACTGTTGGTGGCTGATGCTTTAGTCGTTGAGTGATTGCTGAGGTGACGCCCACACGACCCGCACGGTTCTCCTCTCTGCTGCTGCGCGATGGCGGGGTGATGTGTGCGCAGGCAGGTACATTGATTTTTCCGTTGTGCAAACGTAACCGCTCGATAAGTCGTTGTACATACGGAGTACCTCGTATGCATGCTCCTACATATGTACATGTAGGGTGGCGACACGAGCACGGAGGAGGAGCGCGTTTTGATGGAAGAAGTGCACGACGCCGTCTCCGACCTCGTGGAGTTGATCAAAACTTACCAGAACAAGAGCAAAGTCGGCAAGGTGTTGACATCGACCCTGTTCAAGCGGCGCCAGGGCGAGCTGAACGCCGTCATAGACAGGGCCATCTGGGGCCTGCACGTGAGTGCCGTGTACCACGAAGTATGCCATCATAATCAGCATGGATGGCGCCCCGAGTGTGCAGTCAGCTGCGCTATAACATGCGGTGTTGTATCTCTGTGCACGTCGTTCATTGCTTCGTAATGTCGATGTTGGGTTTGGGGACTTTATTTTCCTGTTTCAGAAAAACAAGATTTTACCTTTGGCAACGCGGGGTACACCTAATTGGAAGCCCCGTAGAGGGGTCGGGCACGGGTGCAATCGGACGAACGTAGGGTGCTGCTCACGTCGACCGAACTCTACAGGCAGGTAGGACTCTATGGTGTTTCCTAACCGCCTGCATTTTCCCATGTTGGCTGCTTGGTGTCGTCCAGTTGGGCCTGCAGGTGCAGGTGGGACACGACGTTGCGCACCTTGTCAAGGTGAGGGCACACCACGGAGATGAAGCGAGCTCTATGCAGAATCGTTCGATTTCCAACACTCTTGCTGCTGTAGCCCGCAGCAGGTTGTGCCTTGGTGGTTTCTGCTAACCACGGGCCCAGCCAGGCTGTGTGCTCGGAGGCCCCCTGCAACACGATAGCCACGTACAGAACCCTATCGAGGACGCCCCGGTTCCACCGTCTTCACCGACTCTCCTGATCTTCTGACCGAATTCCTTCTGTGGTCCGGAGGGTACAGTCAAGCACCTTTGTAGGTGTTTTTTTTTTGTCATGTTCCCCTTGGTGATTTTTCGTTCGTCTCTTTATTCCAGAGGTCAACGGCGGAGGCTCAGACAGAATCTCTGGCGCAAGTCCGGGCTCAGGCAGAGTCTCTGGCGGAAGCCCGCAGGTCGAGGCGGCAGCGCAAGCTTGACCAGATCGAAATCCCCGAGGACCACGTGTCGATCACGGACGAGATGCTGGGAAAGGGGGGCTTTGGCGTGGTATACCTAGCCGACTACAACGGCCACAACGCGGCGGCCAAGGTGTGAGTATGCCATTCTGGACCTGTATGCCGACGAACCTGCGAGTGTAACCGCCGAACGAGCGAGTAGGGCCTGCCTGGGGGGCGGAAGGACCAACGCCCAACCACCTGCAGAGTCACTTTTCACGCCTTTTTCGTTTCCCGCTGTCGTTCTCTGTATCTCATTCGTTTTGGTGCTCTTCACCCACGGCCTCGGTATCGCTGATGATACAGGTACAACACTTCACCCACGGCCTCGGTAAGCCAGGAGAGAATGACATACCACTGAGTGGGCAAAGGTCGGTAGAGTCTAACGCACTGGGGGAGAAGGCAGAGCGCAAGGCATTCCTGCGCGAACTAGACGCCATGATTCGGCTGAGAAGTCCTCATATCGTTAACATCTACGGGGCGATCACCTCGCTGCCGGACCGCCTGATTCTGGTCATGGAACTGCTGGCGGGCGGTGACCTTCGGGCCATGCTGAAGAACTCTGAGCAGCCGCTTCCCAAGGATAAGTGCCGACAAATCATCCAGGATGTCTGCGTGGGGATGGCCTTCCTGCACGGCAAGGCGACGGTTCATGGCGACCTTAAGTCTGCCAATGTTCTTCTGGATGACCGCGGAAGGGCAAAGGCATGTTGGTGTCTGGCGGTTGTCTTGTGCTACATGTAGATCGTGTCGTGTTTCCGCCCTGGGTACGACCCTCGCTGTCAGTTGAAGCGTTACGGACGTACCCCCCGTCCCTTTCGCCTTGGCTCTGACGATTAACAGGTACCTCCTTTGCCTACCTCTGGCACCACAGGATGGCTCCCATGCAATTGTTTGTCGATGACAATTGTGTTAAGTTTGGCCAAAGTAAGAGCCAACTGTGCCCAACTCCTCACTTTTCCATGCATTCGAACATGAATTCCGGTGTCACAATAAGTAGTCTAATGGCCAAACCCATAATACCGCCCGCAAGATATCTAAACATAGTTCTGTATCCTGGTGGCTTCTCGTGGTCTCCCTCCAGATTGGGGACTTCGGCACCTCGAGGTGGGCTGAGAGATCCGCAGAAACTGTCACGAACAACACGAATCCGGGACCAAGCACCCACATCAGCTTTGCATGGACTGCCCCAGAGGTAAGGAGACGGCCTGGGTTGCTATCGTGTTCCCCGCTAGTCTTGTATGGTTGGTACCAAGAAGGCCGAGGTGCGGGGTATGAGCCTCTGTTGATCTGGAAGAGTACCGAACACGCCTGTGAAGTGAACGAACGCACGCGGTCTACTCATAGTGGTTGAGATGCGCCTCAGCTGGATTGCCGCACTGCTTGCAGATGTAAGATCATGTGATACATGCAGAAAAATCTAGACTGAACGGCGCTCTCCAAACTATCCGTAAAACGTTGCGCGACGTTGAACGTCTGGGCAAGACGGCAGGCAACCTGCATGAATGGATGTGGACTGAGATTTTGAAGTACACCAGAATATTTCAGGGTTTCGGAAGACGTGCATATTGTCAGCCAATGTGGGTACGTTCGCGTTGAGTTTGTTTGTGGAACTTTTTGGTCTTGGACGCTCGACGTCTCTGTCGCCTTGGACATCGTCCTCTGGTTGTCCTCCTTCTCCAACGGAGTAGTGGCGATCGTTGCCTCGTGTGGTGGAGAGGGGAACAAGAAACACGAACTTGTACCAACGGCTGTAGGTGCTGCCGCTGTCGCTCAAATTGTGGGACTCCCGCGAAATGTTGGTGTTGCTGTGCGTCCGTGCGCCATTATCCACAGGTCCATGCGCACTTGTAGATGGAAAAGTCACCTTTCTTGGCGTTGCCTCGTACCTAACCGGCTGTTGTGTACGTCACGACGGTTTGAGATATTTCGAACAGCTTTCACTACAAGATCAACCTGCGTCCAACAGGACTAAGACTACTCTATGAGAGACTTTTGCCACGCCCAAGTGCGAAACCACATGGCTCACGCCATGTGGACGTCTATGGTTGTGTACCTAAAGCAAAGCACGCATCACCGGAGGCATCTCGAACAACGGGTCGTGCTTCAAAGCAATTGGCAGTGCCTATGCGGTGTCAACATCGGCGGCACGAGCAGTGAGGGACGTTCCTGGGGCTACGTGTTGTACGTGGGCGGTGCTTGGTCCGACGGACATCAATCCGAAGTGGACCAATTGAGAAGTTCACGTTGCTGTTGTCTCGTTGATCGCGCTCCGGCGATCCAGCAATCCTAGCGGGAACAGGATATTACACAGCCTTGAACAGTAAAGGTGTAGGTGCATAAAATGTAAGTTGTAAATTGTGCTGTACGTGCGATCGAAGAGGCTCGTCTTCGGCGTTGGAATTGCGCGCCTGACATTGTTTTCTTCCTTCTGCGCGCGAGAAGGTGCTGGAGACCAAGGAAACCTCCAAGGCGGGCGACGTCTACAGCTTCGGGATGGTGGCATGGGAGGTGCTGACGAGACAGACACCTTGGGACCAAGCTCGGCCTCGAGACATTTACCTCGGTGTTGTCATGCGAGAGGAACGCCCCGCGATTCCCGCGGGTGCTCCCGTAGACATTGCAGAGATGGTGCGCAAATGCTGGGCCCAGGAGCCCAAGGACCGCCCGACGTTTCCAGTGCTGTGCAACAGGGGGAACGCCCACCGACGGCTTCAAGCACCAAAGCTCTTGATTTTGGGGAATGATTGAATAGCCTTGGGGATGGCCCCGGTACGTACCATGTGGGACGAAACACACCCAACAGATGATCTGTGGTACTGTTACTGATGTTTTCAGTATCCTGGAGGCTGTACATAAAGTAAGGGTTTGCTGCTGTCGGCACAGCGTCTAAGGTGGCGTTTAGGTTGTGTATAGGCGCCTCCTGTCACCGGCATCATTGGCTTCGCACTGTGCGGCCATCGTAGGCGCAACCTCTCTGGTTCCCGTGTGACCAATCGTAAAACCTAGGTGAATGCCGCGGTCTGTGGGAGAGCCGATGGTGCTGTACGTGGAAGACGGTGTGTCGATAGGAGAGGGTACCAGCTCCGAGCTCTAGGAGGCCACGACCTTGTAACACCGAAAGGAGCGTGCGCGATCGGCCGTCAATTTTAGCTGGTGGAGAAAGGGCGGCGAGGGAGGGGGTCCCCGCTGTAGCTCTCATTTTCCAGCACGTCCGACGGGCATCGCTTGAACAGCCCGAACGGGACCCCGGTTTCGCCGAGCGAGTGGTGGCAGGCATCAACCTCGACGGCTCGGGTGATGTAATGTCCGTGGGGACGACCTTGCGCCCTTGCAGCACATACATGCTTTTGTGCAGCTAGCCGTAGAGGAAGGGGGAGGGCGGGTACAGCCTACAGGGGAATCGAAAGGATGAACGGGGCGAAGATATGATCGGGAAGGGCCCTTTCACGGGACGCAGGGAAATGACAAGTAAATACGATGAGCACCCAACTGTTCGCTAACGATTAAAAAGAAACGCCTGCGGCCACCCCGTGTCTGTCCTCCCCGGTTCTTTTCGCGGCGACCCCATGCCCTTCGAGATCATCCCAGCCTTCTGCTGTAACAGCCAAAACGTTTCCGAAACAAACGCCCACGGGAAACAACGTGATCCCGGTTGGCCGGCTGTAGGGCAGCGCTTGGGGTACGTACTTGGTTTTCGTCCCCCCACACACTTTTGACATATGGTTTTGCTATTTGTTCTAGAGTCAAAACTGGTTTACTATAGCCTAGAGAGAATCGCACAATGAGCTGAGCGAGCGGTTTTTCTCGTGCATACTGAACATAAATTCAACGGACTCACGCAAGTCAACGAAACCGCTGTGGGGAATGCCGACAAAACGGCCCCGAAGAGGCGTGAATCAAGGTGTGTGATTAAAGGCGGAAGCAAGCGTCGTCAAGGATGGCCATGTAGCCAACTTCCAGTAGCCATGGAGGACAAATTATTTATCCCGGGTGAGTTGGTTGAGCGGCGGCCGAAACTCGGCGATGAGGCGCGGTTTGATGGACCGTCCCAACGTCAGCTCCATTGCCAAACGGGGATGCACAGGGCCTTCTGGGCTTCTGACACCCGACCGCTTAGAGATGCAACCCAGATATTCTAGAGAGAGGACCACGGCATAGATATGCGAAACCGGTGAATACTGAGAGGCCCCGTGTGTTACCGAAACAATCCCCGGAAAACGGTTGATATTGTACGAAAGGTAGGTTCGAAGACAACCCGCGGTAGGTAGTCGTCAAAGAGCAAGTCTTACAGAGTGATGATGCCATCTTGTAGGTCAGATGCGAGCGTGTCGCGACGCGGATGGCCCTGTTGGATAGCTGTTCTGCCGAACGCGACTATTTTCGCCGGTATTCCTGGTATGCGTTTACTCCCTTCGAACCCGGCACTGCAGTCCTGCACGTGGCATGGAAATAGACGTGATGTGCCAACCGTTGTGTTTCTAATAGCGTCCTGCAGGCTTGAGGAGAGACGCTAGCACAACAGACACCTCGGCTGTGTGCGCTCACTCAATATTCTCGACAAACAAGGGCGGCGGAGGTAGTAGCACTGGGTGCACCAATGCGAGACGACGATAAATACGCTCGAGCCACGCATCCGACTGAACCTGAACGTACGTAAACGTTATGGGTCCGCGTAGGCACAGCCAATATCGACAGTCTATAAGACGGTTGAGGACGACGATCAAGACGCTCAAGCCCCGATGCGACTAAAAATGAACACACGTACACGTTGATGGATCCGCGTAGTCTATAGGACGGTTGAGGATGAAAAGGACGTCCGGTGCATAGTACATATGGCACTGGTCGTTGTGACGATGGCACTTTCCGCGGTAGAGAGAATCAGCCCCGGACGTTGGTCAAGCGGCCACACCAAGGTCGGAATACGTGAGTACCGCATGGCTACCACGGAGCGAAGCGCAAGATCGACAGGGTATATCCGCGTGTATGTCTTTTGGAAAAATGTACTTGTCTGCAGTAGCATGCAGGCTTTGAAGCTCTTAGATACCGGCTCCGAATGGGCCCGGGAACAACGAAACCGCGGTGCAATCTAGAGCACAGGCTCGTCGTGTTGTTCTCGCTCAAACGTCGAAATGATGCTTTAAGAGTCCAAGCTGACCGTTGAGGAAAACATGACAGCTGCACAAGCAACGGCCAACGCAACTCCGAGCGTGTCCCCTGGTTGAATGCTGTCACTGCAACGGTGCTTCGGGGTCGCGAGCGGAATGTCTCGCATCATGTGTTAGGCGAATCAAAGTACAACCCCCAACAAGCAAGACCGAGGGAAGCACATTCCATTAAATAGCGTATAGACGTGAAGGCGGCGGGGTCGTCAACCCTTGCGCAAGGTAGCGAAGTGGTGGCAACGGAGATGTTTTCGCGACTGAACGTATGTAGTACGTTAAACAAGGGCGGAGACCCGGACCGACTAAGGGCGACAGCACGGAGGACACCGCCCAGACAGAAATGCCACTTTCGAGCCGGTTTGCTGCTTCCCGCACAAAATTGGCACCGCCCGTCCACGCGACTACTCAATGAGCTCGCGTGTGTGGGGATCAACGGATGGCCGCATGCAGAAATTCCATGATATGTATGAAACTTGGAATGACTACTCCTAGTACTCGTCCAGCATCAAGAATCAAGCAAGCCAGAGGGTGACCGCTCAAGGGGCAACCCCCATACATTACACACAGCTGCGGTTCAAATGGGTGGAGGTGCGATTCAATACAAGGAACGAAGCTGAAAATATGTGCAACTCATGCCATGGGAGCGGCGCGTAAATGGCAGAGGAGAACGAAGGAGCATCTGACCGGAGAAACATGGCCGCCTCCGAACAAACCCGTCGCGTCGCGGCACAGCTGTGCCGAGGGGCCATCGCCCTAACATCAACAAACTCGAACCGCCACCGTCCAAAAATTATGCAGTCCCCGGGATCCGGACGCTATCGTCATAGACAGGCAAGTATGCCGCGTTGCCCCCCGCGCTTACCGTGGTGGCAGAAAACGAAGGCGCAATCCGTGTGGTGGAGGCGGTGGTGGTTGTGATGGTGGGCGTCCCGGCCTAGTGTTCGAGCAGGTAGGTGTTGCAGGTCGTACCGTTCGCCACCGATGGAAAGATCTATCTTCTTGGTGGTTGCGTTTTCTTTTAGGATGTGTCGATTACCGCGGTGCAAGAGATCCTGAGAAAGAGGCGTTTTCATACCCTTGCCCTTCTTGCGCCACCTAGCCGTCGGCGCTGCCAGAGGGGTCACAACCGGCTGTGTCGCAGCAATAGCGCGTCAGAAGCAACCGAATGGTGCACCCGCGGGGGTGTACGGTACGAGGCAGGAGCCCGGGCCGTGGCGTGCAGCGGTCAACCCAGGGAGCTGGCCGAGAAGGCCCCGCGGCCGGTCGCCGATGGGAAAACTACCGGTACGGTCCGCCCGCCCCTATCTTGCGAATGCGACGGTCTTTAGAGTCTTCCGGTGCTGGACAACAAGCTGACTTTGCCGGGAAAATGTTAGCCGCAGATTGTTGTGGGCCAATTCGACGTGGACTTGTCAGGTAGCACGATGATCACTAGACTACAAGTGAGATGGCTAGTAGTCTAGCGGTCATCGTGCTTCTCAACAGACCTCACACCGACTGCGGCGTCTGCGCAGCCGGCGCCCCGGGGGGGCTCACCGGTTGCCATTGTAGTTCCATTTCGACTGCCCGGTGCGCTTGTGCGCACGACGTATGCCTTTCCGACCACGGGGACTCTGCTTTCGATCGGGTGCCCCTCCAGTGATGGCGGAGTATGCCGGGCAGCTTTCGGCGGAGTGCCGTCCACATGCCTCAAACCTTGGTCGAGCAGGCAGCAGTTCAATCCCGGATATGTAGTGTTTCAGACTTCCCATCCCGGCATCGTCCATTGGCCTCACGAAGACGGCTCCGTTAGCCCGCTCCGAGGAAGAGAAACAACAGAAAATTGATTCTTCCCCGTGGAAGGCCTCGAACTGCACTGACGATGGAACTTCTGTATATCGGGTAAACGCTTAGACTATGTTGCTTACTTTAGGAATGCATGAAAAGAGCCCACTTGTCTCCTTCGTTCCCGAAGCTTCAAGGTAACTCCAAGGCAGGAGCATTTCGAGGTATACCACGTACCGCGGCAGAGGGTGTGCCTTTCTGTTCATGTGTCAGCGTACGGCGGCGGGGGCTAGAACCTGGCCGGCCCGTTGTCGGCCGTTCGTACCCACTTGAGCAACAAGATATTCTACGAGAAGCTCATACTCGACGATGGCAAGTTGAACAGCTGCACCAACCAGGCGCTGACCTCAAGGTCACGCGCGCGGCCGCGGTTGAACGCCCCTCCCTACTGGCTAGTTGTTAGCGGCGATCCGCACTCGAGCACGACGCAAGGCGTCAGGGAACCTCAAACCTATCGTATCAAACCGCCGAATGAGGTGGAAGAGGGCGAACACCTCCTACTTGTTGATCATGAGCTTGGACAACCCACGCGGGAAGACTTCTTCCGCTCGTCAAGGTCCTTTGCCTCCCTCCCCTCCTCCCCGAAATCCTATGCAGGAGGCGTCGGAACCCGCTAGACAGTGCGGTGGGGGAACTGCTGTTAGCGCTCAACCCGTTGATGTTCGTACGCAAGACCCAGAGCCAGACGATTCACGGGTCACCTTTTCGGTCATTACCTGTATTTACAACTTGCACGCAGGGTGGGAGTTGCCCACGTCGCAATTTCAGATCCAGGGCGGATGACACGGGGCTCGAGTCACGGGCCTCACAGAACCCCGAGGAGTTACCTACAGAAATTATGGTTGTGGAGTACATACGGAGGGATGCATCATCGGTCATGCCTAATGGAGTAGTAAGTGATCTTTTTAGGCCAGAGGCCGAAAACAAAAGAAGAATACGGCAATCTAGGCAGGTTGGTAGTGGTTTTGCCAGATAAAGAAATATTGGGAGCAAGAAGGCGTTTTACGGGGGCTCGATTAGATCTAGTTGTTCAGGTCTTGGTTCATTATTTCCATTCCCTGCAGAAAAGCATCACATAATTCTTGATGGGCAAACATACGGATGCGGGGAAATAGAGTGTGCGTTAGCTTGCGCTTATATCACTTGATTGTAGGTTACCAGATGCGATATTTACTCGTATTCCGCTTTCAGGTGTTTCCTAAAAGTCAGAACACACTTGTAGGTGCCGCGAATATTCTTGGCGAAGCTTGCAAGAGACACACGGGAAAAGCGTGTCCACTACAAACTGAAAATGCACAAGCCTCCATGTCTCCAAACGAATAACCGGGGCGTGCGCGGCACAGAGGGAGGGGAAAGGAGGCGAGGAGGCACAACAACCAACTCCTCTCTCTACCGTCGGTTTTTTAATGGCAGTATATTTCTATTCCTTGCGAGACACGCTGCTTCCGGGTAGCAACCGCACACACGCGAGCGCGAAGATGCCCGCAATCTATAGTTTATATAACGTGTCAGGAATATGTATTCGAGCGAATCTTCAAGACTGACTAGTTGGTGCATCCACTCCTTCGCTGGAGTGTCGAAATTCGGTGCTTGGATTCGCTAAGGCCGGCGACTACAAGTACGACGCCGAAGACGTTCCTTGTTCAATCCGTCCACGCCGTCCTTTCCCGAAACGTTCAGCTCATCCTTTCTGTCATCATGGACACGGCTTAGGAGAATGTTGGAGATGCTCCTGATCCTGCTGCTGGGGCTTTCCGCGTTGTTGGGTACCTCCGCAGGTAGGTGGGTGGGTTCAAGCAACATTAGGCAACACCGTCGATGGGTGTAGTAGGTGTCATCACCACGGTCAACTCCTCTCGGTGGTCAAAACCATACCGCAGCTCTACAATTTTGTTCCGTGACACAGTAGGAGACCAGTGTTTTGATCAAAACGCTAGTTCGTAGACATCATTTCGATGCCTTGCGTAGGCAGGTAGACACCGAACAGGGGGGTTAATTCACTTGCAAGGACAGGATTTACAGTAAAGTGGCGTGTGATTACAGCAAGATTTTTCACCTCTTCGAAGTGAGTGGCCTATCACCCCGTTGGTTCAGTTGGTGAATGTGAAACCACAATCGGATGCGGCGCCGCACCCCCTTACAGTACCTCCCTGAAGAATTTGTTAACAAGAGCGACCGATTTTGTTGGAAAGGAAAAAGTTTGCTTCGTAGGTTAATATTGGTGACAGCAGGTTTGCTGGATCGGTGTGAAAGACATTGCGAATTGCGATATTTTTCACGTTTCGCAGAAGTCGATCTCAACGGGATAGATTGTCGTTTCCTGGCCCTGGCGGTAGACCTTTCGCGTGGTGGCGCAATCACTGGCCCCATATCCTAATCTCTTTTCCGATCCGCGGTGTACGCAATGCAATCCTGGAACGGGTCACGACGCCCAAAACTCAGTCGCCTCCGCTGTAGCGGGAAGAAGGCATGATTGGTATGATTGTACCCAGGTCATCGCGAGGCGGCGTGGAGTCCGTGACTTTGCTAATATCATAGCACAGAACGTCGTCTGTGCATGTTGTTGGGCTCGCCGCGCGTTGTAGATCACCATAGAGGGCGTGATCGATAACGTGTGCGCCCAAGAAACGTGCGCTCCCGGAGATGAAGGGTACACCTGTGGTAAGAGAGCATAAGCCCCAAAGCGTACTCCGTGTAAACTATCGTTCAGGTCCATCCTCTCCATCGAAGAGGCTACGAATTGACACTGACCCATTGTCTATAGGTTCATCCTGACAACAAGTGCTTCTCGATGTTTAGGAACAAGATGCGACCTTGATTTAGCATGCCCAGGTGCGCCGAGACGCCATCTGCCATGGATATTTTTCGTTTGTGGTTTCAGCTGATGGCCTACGAAGGCAGTGGGCAGACATGCATCATCATGTTCTATTACTAACTCCTAACGATTGCGCCCCGACTCTTGTGTGCCGGCAGGAATCGCATAGCTTGCACTTTCGACCACCGTTTGTCTCCCAACTCAATGAATACATTAAAAGGCCATTTTCAAGCACTGGTTTCAAAAAGTGGAGAAATTTTCTTCCGACTGATTGAGTGCACGCATCCATACGACCAAGGAAGGTGGTCTGTCGGTCTTCCCTTGTTGGCTTTCCCGCTCCTCCGGCTGGGGGTAGGATGAAAAGGATGAGTAACTGGTTAAGCTCTCGATTGTCCAACCCAAATATCCCCTTCAATACCCGCCTTCCTGGTATCTCGCGGCAGCCGCCACACTTGCGCCTATGCCTGCCCCTGCATCGGGCAGGGTCGCGCCGGAATCTGCCCAACAACCTACGCCGGCACCCGGTTCGAGCTCAGAAGGTAAGACAGCTCTCCTGTTCAACTAGGCATGCCGCACTGTAAAAACCAGAAACTGCGCCGTTGAATGTTAACATACCCCCGGCTTTTCTCCGAACATTCCCAGCTCACTACCATCCGGAGTGATTTTTTTCCGCACCCAAAACCCTCCACCCTCCTCAAGGCTACGTTATTCTATCCGGTATACCACGGGGCTAGTAGTCATCGCCGCTAGCGAACGAAGTGCCTCAGCTTCCCCTAGAGGGATTTCCCGACCTCTGGTGCTTGTGGTTTTGCTACACACTGTAGGGGTCATGGTCGTTTGTTTTTCTGTAGTTCTGTTGAAGGATCCGCCCCTGCCTCGTGGTTGATACCGAGTCGATCGGTTTCGACGAAATCTAGCATTCTCCCCGACAATGTACTTCAGGGGATAGAAGAATAGTACAGCGGTGGTGTCTCACGCCGATTACGCACACGATCGCGTAGTGTCGCCGCCAATTAGCGCCCGAAAGTGCCCTATTTGTTCTCAGCGTGTGAAATTGCTCGGCACTCCTGCTGTCTCGTACGGGGTACCATCTGCCTCTATCCCCTTTTCTCACACAATCCCCTGTCACCGCCCTCACACGGGTCGTACAGGGGGGTGACGGTTGCGCCTTGGAAGTGTACATGGCGTCGCAACGAGACAAGCTTGGTTGCCGACCTAAGCCCGTCATGAACCTCCTGTATGCCTATGCTCTTATTCACGCATTTTTCTGTCCACTTTTTCCGGGGGGGTTTCCCTTGCGATTCGGTGTCGGACTTTACTAGAACAACCCCTTCGTCGGGTCCCTCGTCGAGCTCTCGTGCGGTATACTCTTTCGCAGGATTCGACACTCGCTTGTTCAATATTTGTTTAGTCCACCTAAATGCCTGTGCCCAGCTTGGGCCCACATCATAGGCAGGTTCAGACCGTGGCCGCTATAGTTTCTGGGCAATGTTTGAGAACGGGAGGCTGTCCACCTTCGTCGTCATGCACGGAGTACCTCCAGTTTTGCCGATAGCCTGACCCTCCCCGGTTGACCCTCCCCGGTAACCGGGGAGGGTCGGTCTATGGTTGTCATCGACCCTCCAAAGTACCATGTATGTTTTTGGGAGTTGCACACACACATGTTGTACGTGTGGTCTTGCGCGATGCGACGGAAGCATCGCAATCCAAGCCCTAAAATACTTCGGATTGATACGTCGAAAAGTCGATGTCCTGCTACCACCCGTTGCCTGTCGGAGTTCCGCCTCCATCAACGCTCATCGCTGCAATTTCGCTGCTCGTCCGCACAACGAAGGCGCATCGATGCTGGGCGTTGTAGTCGGCGCTGTGACCGGCGCGCTGGCGGTAGCGGGACTCTACCTTTTCCTACGTCGCCGACGGGGCGCGAAGATCGCGGACCCCGACCCGCCGGCCCCTCCTTCCAAGGGTGGGGACAGCCTGGAGCACGGCCGGGGTGAACAATACCAGCAACGGCAGCAGGACATCCACTCCGATGGGGGATAACGTTACCCGCGACCCGACACCTGCTACCCAGAAGCACTCCCCGCCGCTGCCCCCGCCGTTTGCGGATGAGCCGCCTCCTGCCCAGCAAGAATCCCCGCTGCCGCCCCCACCGTATGCGCATGATGGTGCACACCAGCGTGATGCTCTGCCTCCGCCATCCCCAAACAGGCATGACGGCGGTACGCGACCACACCTCGGTCGATATGTTGCCTATTTAATGGTCTGTTGGAATGTCGATAGGCGAGGCGTGTCACCTATCGATAGGTATCGTTATTTGTCGGAGATGGAATAGACTGACTGATGTTTGTTGTACAGTAAATTTGAGAGTTTATCACATCATTGGTGGAAAACTGGGACTGTACATGTCGTTTCCCCCCCTAATTTCTCCAAAATTCTGGACATCAGAGAATGCGAGCACACGTGCACCAGTTTCGTAGGTCGTAGCGAGTGTGAGTGAGAGAGAGGACCTCGGAGTACGTGGACACGCCGAAGGATTGAGGAGCTGGCTAACAGAGAACAGGCGGCCACAAAAAATTAGTGTTTTTCATCTCATTAGGCTGGAGGCTGGGGACCAGGCGCGTAGCGCGAGTGGCTGAAGGAAGAAGCAGAACATCTGGGCGAGAGGCTCTTGCCCGGTGGTTGCAGGCAAGAAAGCGAACGCGACGGGCCGAGCGCGACATGCTTCGTGCCGAGACATGTATCCCTTCTTCCTGTGTTCGGCCTGAGGCATGCATAGCTGTAGCGAGGGGGGGGGGGGCTCGGGCAGCTATCGCGGCTGTGCCACAGCGCGAGAAACAGCCTAGTGTGAAAAGAGGGAATCGCCCTCGGCTGACGATGGGGAGATAGTCCCTTAATGCAGAAGGGGGTCTCCGCGCCCCCCCCCCCCGCTCTTTCGAGACCTCTTCTTGTTTGGTAGGCAAGAGAAGTCTTGTAGGAGAAATCGGAACCCGACCGGGTGGGGGCGAGCGATTCACTTCTTCACAATCCTCTGCGCGTAGTTACACGGGTTCGCTACGTCCGCCACATCAGTAGAAGTTCCGAGTCCGATAGCCAGAGCGTCCTTATTCTTGGCCCACCTACCGTGTTTCTTTTTGGACGTTTTCCGGAAGAAAATGTGGTGAGCAGCGGGATTTGAACCCTTGTATTTTTCAACCAAAAGCAGACACTCTGACATCTCTTCGTCGACGCCAATGAGAATATCCTTTCTCTGTTTTGCGAGGAAAGGTCACTGAATGAAGTGGTGAATATCCGTGCACCAGCGGACGTATTTCGCTCTTCTTGTTGCAATGTGGCGAGGAATTGCCAAGCGTGGCTGACTTTAGCCGGTCTGCTAGGTTTAACGGTGAGTGTGAGCCTCAGGGCCCGCTTTCACCCTCCCTGGTCACAGCAGACGGAGGGCCTTTTCTTTAAAAACATCTTCTGACCTCGGGAACATCGTTCGCAGGCACTCGGATCCTAACGGTTGTATTTACGCCAGTACCACTAGGAAGAACCTGTATCCTGGTTTCCACACTAGAGGGACAACAATAACAAAACCGGGGTCGTATGCAACACTAGGGGGAACGATTGGCCCCCCGCCCCCCAATGGAGCGGCCAGACTGCAAGGGAAGTGTTACCGTTTTGAAGGTTGAAAAAGAGCACAAAGAAGATTTCGGGGGTGTTCACGCAGCGGTTTTTTTCCACGGAGCGGAGCAGGACGCAGCGGTTTTGACCGCTCCGCTCCGCACCGTGAAATTTTTCCCTGAGGAAAAACCGCTCCGCTCCTCTGCGTGACAAAAAAACGAAAATCGCTCCGCTCCGTGAGAATTTCGCCCTCGGATAAACCGCTCCGCTCCGTGGGGTTTGCCAAAAATCTGTCCAACAAGCGTTTTTTTCTCGGAGAGGTTTACGCTGCTCCGTCAGACAATCGCGGAAAAAAACGAAATGTAGTAACATTTTCCCATGGAGTCACTTTTGTTTTCCCACGGAGTCAAGGTATTTTTTGTTGGGAAGGTTAAAGCTGCATCGCCGTTCCAAGCCGCTCGTCGTGCGGGAGAGCAAGTGTAGTTGTCGAGGTCGAATCTGACTGAGTGAAATTAGGGGCGTATTCGGTCGAGCACATGAGACACCTGGTGATATCAAAGTGCTAGTGAGTGAGGAATCATCTGCTGTATGTTGTACGAGTTGCAGGAATGTATGACTATGAGTCGAGGGTCCGTCGATTTGTACGGAAGCCGTGCAGTTTCGACGGATTTTTCTGACGGTGCACCGTGCGAGGCACATTATTTGACATTGCTTCCGTGGAAAGTCTGGAAGGTTCCTCGGCACAAAGTTTCGGCGGGAACCTCCCGCATTCCGCAGAAAGCGCTTTCCGTGGGAAGTATCCGGCTCCCGTGGGAGCTTTACGATGTTCCGAGAAACATCAGTTGACACTGCTGTGACGACGAACCTGCTCGCGATTAGTCTACACTCTACGCAGCCATGATGAAATACGTTGCTTGTCAATCGCGTGTCCGGCTGCGTTTAGTTGCGTCCGTGCAATTAATGACACGCCTGGCACAGTATTTTGTGCATATATTATACAAGTACACGTGACAAGTTTCGAGAGAATAATGTTGAAGTCGTTATCGCCTGTACGGTATTATTCTCGACACGTGTGATTGCTTGATGTTCCTTGGATAGGTTTGGCTCCAGAGCTCGATAATGGGCCCGCACATACCCTGCCGTCTCGCTCTGCCCCTTCGTGGAATTGTCCCCTCTGCTACTTGGGAGAGCTGCCTCTCCGTTTCGCTCTGTTTCCCTTCCTAATCTCTGGTACCCACTTCACATGTAACTGTACATTCTACACCACCACTTCTCCCCCGGACTTACCGCGTACGGCCGAGCCTTTCGCACTAGACTAATGCGTGTGCGTGAACATTTTGCACTCGATGCATTCAAAAGGACACGAAGGCGTACGTACGTACCAGATCACGCCACAAGCCAAACAATGGTGCAACATCCGTCATGAAAATCGGCGGTGGTGGCTGCAGCAGCACCCCTTATTTGTTCGTATGCCTCGTCGCAACACAAGACTGCAGCACCACCGGCCACCCCACGCTCTCTGTACGTACAGCTACGGTTGGAGCGTTATCGATGGGGAGTGTGCGGAGGAGATCCGGCGTGTATCTACTGCTGTACATTTAGATGCCCAAACGCGACTGATTGAATTTCTCTACACCACGCGTACGTGACAATGTTCACATTCAGAGGCGGAGACGTTTGTTTGTGATTAGACTCGACCGTTCGTGAAACTGGCGAAGTGGTTCAGCGGCGCGGAACGACAGAAGGTGCAATATGCCAAGTGCGCGAAATGGTGATGAAATGTGAACGAGCAATCGGTGGACACGTTCACTTGACCGTAGGTCCGATTCCGATGTGGAGTGAATCCTCAGGCAGAGTTCGCCGTGGGTGTGTTGCTTGGTCTTCGAGTAGGACAAACCCAACCCTTTCGGTTACTGGGTGCCCAGATAGGAACCATCGTCCCTGTGTATTGGGGGAAACTACATGTATCTGGGCGGCCGAAACTATGTGAGCTGCGCGTCGGAATCGGTTGAATCAACGTTGAGGCCACTCATCATCTTCTTCAACCTCGTTCTGCAGTCAGGCGGATACTACATACAAACGTCTATCAGATAAATACGACCTTTATCGACAGTCCTCGATAAACACGACCTTTATCGACAGTCCTCGATGGTGTGGTGGCGAAGGCCGAAAAACATTTGGGCCGGCGTTATAAACTATTATGCCACTTCTATTTTGTATTCCAGGGTTAAGTTTTCCATCCACACGTTTGGCGGTGTTTTATCTGTTTTTGTGTCCCGTACAATGGGAACACATTTCTCGCAGGTTCATGATTGAATTGAAGCACGGTTCAGTTGAATTTGTTTTTTGAGATGGTCAAGGCATGTGCCCCATGCTTGTCAGCTAACACCACCGAACGAAGCGGAGCGAGGACAGCAGCTACTTAGTATTGGTGAGTCGAGCGAGATAACTGATATGTCCGCGTTGTCCTGACTGAAGTACGGTGCTCGGGTGCGCCCTACCGTAGGTACGAACAACAACAACTCCCAAGATAAAGGACTCAATCAAATGGGCACCTTACAGGCAACGCTCGACGTGAGACTACCTGAAGGCGTAAGGAGTTGGATACCGTTTGTGTCAGATTCCAGTGTCTCATCTGTTTGTGGCACTCATCTCTGCCAAATCGTTCGTGTGGAACTGCGATCACTGCCAACAGGAAGCCTTGCTTGCCAAAGAACAGACTTCATTCCGAGGACTACGCTGACTGGCTGCTGCTGCTCCATCCCGTATCCGCAGTGGCAGCGGCCGTGGCGGTAAACTGCCGGGAAAAGTTCTCGTTCGCATTGGTCAGATGGTTTTCGAGGACAACTTGTGCCATTCCTCGTACAACGGTCTCGTGTTCCTGACCAACTCACAGGCCGATCCACCACAGGGTCGACATAAAAGTAGAATTCCTGACCCCACGCTCACGGAACTCTTTCTTAGCTCTACCGTCAAGGGCGCGCTACGGACCGCGCAGCCCGTGTGGTAGTCGGCGCTGGTTGGTACCTTGAACATGCGTCGTGGCGGGTGATGTCTTGCGTACACCATACCCAGCAGAGACAACGCCCTCTCGACAAGAACCTAAACAACAATATTCCTCGGGCAAGACATACTGACCGCCAATGCGCTACACCCACCCCCACCACTCTTCCGTCTTGTTGTGGCCCCAAGGGAAAGGCCGCTATTACTTTGCCTGTGATTCAGATTCGCGCTATTTTACGGGGTCTGTTTCCTATTTCATGATGCAGCTAGAAGACAACATTTCCACTTGAGGTGCTATCTCAATTACACCTTCGAAGCGCGTATCATGCGCACTGTCCTCCCGGGCCTCCATAAAAACAAGCACCAAGCCCTGTCATCAGGTGGGCATCCAAAATCTTGGAACGGCATAACTTCCAAGCGCGTCACCATATATTATGTACAACGATGCCCCGCCTCACCCCCCACTTCTCTCTGCTGCCGACCCATGGCACAACTGACACACATGCCGTGTCCTCCATGGTCGCATCACGTATCCGTCTGCCCCCACACATGTTTCGGGGTTTACGCCATGTGACTCCTGGGAAGCTGACAAAGTGCCTTGATTCCTTCCTAGGAAATGGGCTACCAGCTACCTTCGCAAGTGGTCGGGACCGCCTTTTTCCACCGCACTCACTGCTGTGTCGGAAGAAAAAAAAAAGGCCCAACGCGAACGCCACGAACAAGACCGCAGGCACAGCCACCGAGAGACCCAATCGCTCCTCTCGCTTCAAAAATTCCTAACATTATCAAAAACCGCTCCGGTGACGAGAGACGATCTTGAGGGGGGTCTGGCAAGTTCCCTACAAGGCGACTGACCCCCTACTTTCGTAGCGGCAGGACAGATGCCGGAACCATATGGCTAGCCATCGAGGGGAAGAAGGCCGCACCGCCGCCCACGGCAGCCGCTACCGGCGAGCGCAGGACTGACTCAACCTCTATCGGGGAGGTGTCGGCCTTCTCATAGTACTTGGGGTTCATAGGCCTGATCGTCGAGTGCGCGACTGCCGCCACTCCCTGCGTCATTATGCAGGCGGCAGGAGGATGGGAGAACGGACGGGCCGAGAAACCACAAAACAACTATGAGAAAGAAAAAAAAGAGTTTCGCTGCTCAAATATTTCATGAAAAATACCTTTCTTGTACCTCCAAACCAAACACGCTTGGAAATAAGGCACCTAGTATTCGAAGGTGGAGTTGTACGTACAAGAAAGGACGAACCAGATGCTGCACTCTCGCTCGAAAAAAGCACCGCATGGTCGAAGCAATGGCCGATCAATCGGGGGCAAAATTCTCCGTCAATTTTCACTCACCATCAGGCCAGCCATCGTGTACAGGGTGGAGTCGTAGATGAAAGGGGTTGGGTCGGGGGTGCCCGCAGGGACGAGTTCCATCAGCTTTCCGATGGTCAACGCCTTGGACTGCGATTCGAACCACCCGCGCGCGCAAAAACCAAGGATTAGGGTTAGGGCTAGGATTAGGGTTAGGGCCCAGAATAGCAAGGGGGCGCGCGATGAATATACTCCAAACGTTTCAGCTTCCTCAACACTTCTTACGCAAAGCCTCACGGTCTACAGCGCTATTCTTCTCCGCAGAGGATGCTAACTCCTGGCGCAGCACCATACACCCCAAATCGGGCCCAGTACCGAAACTGCTTGCTCGATCGTGGCCAACAGAGACGCTGTGAACTCAATAGGAGTTAGGCGTCCTCTGCGGAGTGAGGGTCTACGTGAGGATCTACACCCCAACAATGGTACGTCCAGCAACACCGAAACATTCCTCCTCCTCCTCGAAAAATCGCCCTAGCGTCAAGGGCACCAAATTTAGGGCACCCCCCGCTCTAAGGGACAAGATTATTTTTTCCTTTAGAAGCATGGGTGCCCCACAGAGCGAAAAGACAAAGGGGGTGCAATGCCAAGCACACTTTTTCCCCGCTGTAAGGACACTTTTTTGTGAAAAGAAAGAACATCAGTTGCCCTACTGCCAAGACCGCGCTGCAAGACTGAGGCCTTGATTTCGTGGGAAGACCAACACCGCCACAACGCCAGCGAGACGCTGCCGATAGCACCACGCTGTTCCGAGTGCAGTCGTTCTCTTATCCCTGGAGGCAGCAGCCTTTGTGTGGGTGAAAATAAAGAGACAATGAGATAACAGCCCGTGTGTGCGTGAAACAAAACAGAGAGAGACAAGGAGCACTCACGTCGATCAGCATCTGAGCGTCTTCTACGCCCGTGTTGAACATCTTCTGGAATCGGGCCGGGTCCACCTTCTCCAGGAGGTCGTTGATCGCGCTCATCTCGCTCGAGCTGCGCAAGCTCAGGATGAAGCTCGGTCCAAACAACGCCGCCGCTGATGTGGAGGCCATGAGTCGCCCGTGGATGGGACCAACGTACTTGGTGCCTGTTCGTGGAGACAAAAGCCCGGGGGGGGGGGGGGGGGGGGGGGGGGGGGGGGATAGGGGAGGAGGGGGGGGGGGGGGGGGCGGGGGGGGGGGGGGGGGGGGGGGGGGG
>FN649741.1:6805767-6865473 GCA_000310025.1 Ectocarpus siliculosus
GGGGGGGGGGGGGGGGGTGAGACAGGGGAAGATGATGCTGCGACCGTAGCAGTTGCTGTGGGTGGAGGTGGTCGAGGTTAACTCTCGGCGATTTTCGTTCGACTCAGTATGGATGTCACTCCAAAACGAGGGTCAAGATAAACCGCACTCTCATTTCTACCTGACTTGGACGGTCCATTCACCTTGTAAACTTTAGGGACGCGTCGCATTTCTCGCACGAACGCAACATTGGGATCTCGATATTCGAAAGGTGGACACTATTGTTGTGTGTACACACCCACGAGCGCCGATCAATAAAGGTCACGTCGAAAATATCCCTTCCATCCGATCAACCCAACCGAATCCCTTCTACAGGCAACACAATCAACTGAAAAAAAACTCGCCCACGATACAGCCGTAGGCAATGGCTGTCGAAGCTGCGAAGCATCGCCCTGACTTTAGTCAGTTCGTCATCCGCTACCCGCGGAACGTAAACAACTCACCGAACAAGTCAGCCTCGTAGGCAGGGAGAACAGCGTACACCCCCCCCATGAACGTGATGGCCAAGAACGTCGAACCGATAAACATGCCCAGCGGGATGGCGCTCTGACGACGCGGGAAAAAAAACACACCAAGGTCCAGTTCACAAAACAGACACACGTCAAGAAATCGGCGGTGGCGACATGAGAGCATTTCGTGTCACTTTTACAGAGCAACGCGTGAAAAAACGTGTGTTGCGTTGCAACCGTACAACCTTTGCGACGGAAATATGCTGCGTGAAACAGGTTTCGGCCTGTCCTGGAGTCTCTCCTTGGCTAAGCGATGCTACGCCAGGGTTTGGTTGCAGCGAATGCGTGCTACAGGCAGTGGCGGCGTGACAAGTCAACGAACAGCTTGATTCACCGTGTGTGGTACACGAACGAACTCACCCCCGTTGCGATGACGTTGTGCACGATGGCAGGGTCCGCCAGGTACAGGGGGACCGATCCCAAGGTGAACTGCACCAGGCGTGGTGCGGCACAAAGGGTCAGGAGAAGAGACGACGCGCGACAACGACACACAAGGTGAGCGAGGTACCTGCTGCAATAGAAACGGCCCCGTCAGTTACACTCAACAAGATCGCAAGAAGAACTGTCCACGGAAAAAAGGCGCGTGTCGTTCACGCTCCGGCACCGCGTGCTCCACATGCCGAAAACTGTATCTTGCTTGGGTACCGTAGGTTGGAATAGAGATCACACCACCCGGACCGATTTTCGAATTTCGCTATCTCGGCGGTAAAAGCAGTTACGGTGCCGAAAACGGCGGCGATGGAACCGTCCCATCGAGGGCTTTCCGAAAACGCATCCTTCAATCTCAGCATCCTCTTCGTCGTGGAGTAATCCGAGTTTCGAAAATCGGTGCAGGGGGTGCGACATCTTTTGCAACATACGGTAAGCACCAAACACACCAGCAACTACGACAGTGCTCAGAAGAACGCCCGTGCACGGATCAACACCAAGGTCGAAACTCAAGGCGTGCGCTGGAAAATCGCTTCCATCGTTGAGGCCCGTTGCCATTTATCGCACGTCATGAGACAGAAAAACGAAAACGACATGGAGTCGAAAGGACCGCACGCACAATCTGGAAGGTCAGCTTCCTCCCGAACTTGTCCGAGAATGCTGCCCATCCGATTCGGCCACCCAGGCTCCCCAGCGCCAGCATCTGCGGGGAAGTCAAGCGTCATGCAGGAAGAGGCTGAATGAAACAACTCACCGCCATGCAGTCGACCCTAACACTGTGGGGCTACGAACAAAAAAGCGTCCGGTGGGAGAGCCACCGCAGTTTCCAACAGCTTGCCATCCCACGGCATGACACAACGAGCAATGGATGGATGTTTCAGACACCCCCATCCGGTGGGAGAGCCACCGCAGTTTTTAACAGCTTGCCATCCCACGGCATGACCGAACGAGCGATGGATGGATGTTTCAGACACCCCCACACAGGGACAATAAATGCCGTCAGTCACGTCTGGTTCATGCAGCCTGGGCCAGCAAAGAAAAAAGGACACATCGCCACATCCCAGCGCTCTAGGGAGGCCAAGTCAACGGTGATCACGACCAGGGCATTAGTTTATTTGACTACATCACCCCCCCGGCCACATCGTCACGCCACCAAAAGCTTGGCAGTTTAACGTGGGCTCGAGGTCGGTGAATATCCTAGCCCGGCAGCAGCAGCCAGTACATCGCATGCCTCAACTCGCACAGGTACCACACACGAAAAAACAGTCTGCGTGCTCCCTGGCTTGAACTATTTGGGTTGGACGCGGCGGTTAACCGCCGGTAAAGCTCGTACCGTGTAGGCCGGAATCGTTTTTTCTTACATGCATACGTATTTCCAACTAATTTTGAGTTGATCATTTCGATCCCCGACCCTCCCCTAACCCTCGAAGTGCTCCCGAATCCGCAGGACAAAACGCTACCTCACCTGGACGTACGCGGAGGCGAAGCTCGCCGTCACGAGGGTGGGCAGGGTGTTGCTGAATACCTCCCCCATCATGGGCTTGGCCACGCTGAACAGCCCGAACCCGGTGCATCCCACGAAGAAGTTCGTCACGCCGAGACCGAAGAACTGCGGTGTCTTCATGGCCACGTTGGGAGCAACGTTGTTCTGTTGCGAGGAGGAGGGGAGGGGGGGGGGGGGGCGAGCGGGAAGCATGTCGAGAGCACGGTTTCAGTCATACGGAGGTTAAGGAAAGGAGCTGCAGATCGTCGCTGCCACCAGCCTTGCATCTCCTCGAGGGAACGTTCGCTGCCCAACGTTGTCCGTCACATAAATCTCATCTGCAGGACCCCTCTAACAGGGCAAAACCTTTCTGAACACTGCAGTGATGTGTAGCCTAGGGACATGCATGCATGCGGGGGGGGGTAGGGATAGAGGCACAGCATGATCTCTTCTAGGGCCATATGGCTCCTTTCATCTCCCACAATCTATTCAGCCGTCATGCCCAGAGGTGCAGGTGTCAACCAGCAACGCACGCTTTCCGTGTTGAGACGTCAAGACCCCCTCAGCAACCGAAAAAGAAAAAAAAACGACCGGACTGTGATCTTGCGCACCAGCAAACCACGCATACACCCCGCCAGTTCACCCCACGACAGTTTGGACGCTATGTATTCAGCAACATCAAAATAGCAAGGGAAAACATTACAGCAGTAGCGGTTCCCGCATCGCATATGTATAAGGCTCCGTTGTTCCAAGGGACTTGGTCCGCCCCACCGGGTACCGGCACGATTCAGAGCATGAGATAACTTCCATGTATTTCCCGTCTGACCATGCTACTTCACCGGCCCCGTATACCGCAGGGCCACCCACCATTTACAGAGACCACCACAATGCCCGAACCTGGGCGGAAGGAGCCGTGTCATAACATTGCCATTCCTTACCTGGACAGCCGGAGCCGCCTTCTCCTCGCTCGCCGAGGGGGCGGGCAACCCGGGCACCTTGTACCCGGGGGCAGGGGACTTGATGGTCATGGCGGAGGCCAACATGATTCCTCCGTACAGGGCACCTGAGACAGCAGCGAACGCATCCAGGATTTGATGCAGTTAGACGCGGCACCGGATCCGTTTCTAGACAAACGTTCGGAGAGATAAATAGTACGGAGTACAATGCTTGGAGCGGCATCCGAGCCGCACCAATTGGGGAACAAACGTGAGTCATCTTCCGATAAATCGACGTGAATACAGATACGAACGGTTGCGTTTCGCCCACCGAAGTAGGGACGCAGCCACACAGGCGTGAGTCACGACAGCAGAAAAGCTCGCCAGTAACAAGTAGAACCTACCACAGTATACCACACAGCATCGTGTACTTGGGGGAGTGCATGCACGGCCACCAACACAAACATCATTCCACGCCTCATGCCCTACTCTTTGCACACCCACCAACAACACGGTCTTAGTAGGAGTATTTGTTGTACAATACAACTGCATGCTTCTTCAGCAAGCTGTGCGAATACATACGTCCAAAACAATACCCGTGAAGAATCCTTCCTGCACAACAAAGTGTTTCCAAACAAATAAGGGCACTGAACATTGCGCAAATGATGGTTTCGAAACAACGACCGTAACGGGTAGCTTGCATCCGTTCACAACTACTGATGTTGATGATATGTTTGTAAGCTGTGCAGGGAGTGGAACTCCTGCTGCGCCATCTCCTGAGAAACCAAAAGCTTCATCGCGGACCCGGTTTGCCCCGCATGTAAGCGCGAGGTTCACCACACTTGCGCAAGGGAAGCCTCTGCCACCGAAATAGCATTTCCAACAAAAAAACAACGCCAAACTGATCACGGCGACAAACGATTGGGATTCTCATCTCCCTCGAATCCCCCGTGGGAACATTGCTACGTCTTCTCGAGGACGCATTGTCAAGGGCCTAACTCCCAAGGCACGCAAAACATGTCAAGAGTACCCCCGCCCCCTCCGACACAGCAGTTGCGAAGCTCCCTCACCGCAAACGCCGAGCGCGGCCGCCGCTCCCGTCGACCCCGTGCCGACCACGTACACCCCCTCGGCCAGGTCGTACGGGAGGCGAGCGAGCTCCGACGAGTTCACCGACACAACCTCCACCAACCCCGAAGCCGTCTGCGCGAACAGCTTCCCCTCGTTCATGACAGTGGACACCTGCGGAACACGGGTATGTAAGCACGGTAATACATACACAACCGGCATGTTAAGTTTCCGATGACGTTCAATTATACACTCCTCACAACCAATCACTACTTTCGATTTAGTCGCCAAGCGATGCCGCCGTGAACGTTTCCAACGACACCCGGCAAGCAAGGAACGGTCCTAGGAACCATCCCAGGAACGGAGCGAAACCGTCGCACCTGGTCCATCGTCCCGAGATACGTCGGCATCTTGGAAAACTTCTCCATCAGGGTGTTCACCAGAGGTGCGAACACCAGCGCTCCCGATCCGAACCTGTCCCCCGGCGTCACGAAAGTATACGGAATTCCGACGTTTTCACGGTATTCCGTAGATACAAGGGGGGGAAGGGTCATGCCGTTGGTCAGCAAGAGGTCGGGGATCGATCATCACTGGCGTCGTTTGAGACGAGGCGGTGTGAGGGAAAGGGTTAGCGCGGGGCAGGGCTGTCTGCCCGTGAACAACATCGAAAACTCAGGTGGGAAGTGCATTGGGTGGGCAACGACGTATCTGCCGTATTCCACGCAAGAACCCCCCCCCCACCCCCCCCGTGATGCCGAACACCCTTAGCAGGATGCAGCGCACCCTTCATGCGACTCGCCGAATATCTCCCGGTGCTTCGCGCTTGGTGATATGAGAGCCTGGTCCGGTGAGAACGCGGCTTGCCCCGTCCCGGCTTGTAGGGAAGCGAGGTCAATGGTCTAACGACTGCGGCATGCACTACTATGAGCACACACACACACCCGGTGATGGCATTTTTGGCGTTGAAAAACATCCTCATTGGGGAATTCTGATGGGGGGGTGGTATCTTCGGTGACCGTGTTACTTCATCTGAGGGTGCCTTACGTGTCGGGCTCACGTTGAACCTCAACAATACTATCACCCCGTGCTTATCATTGTGGAATATGGTAACTAATGTATCTCGGTGGAACGCGGTAGGTACACTCATAGTCCACCCGGGTGGATAAAAACTCGCGGTTTTGTGGATAGCCCAATAGTCGACACAGCGTGAACCCAGCACATATGACGGGTAAGCCCAACCACCAGCAATCCATTGCTTGCGAACCTCACACCACAGAGACGATCATTGAAGCAACTTTAAACCCACCCTGCGATTGTCAGGCCGGAGGCCAGAGCCCTCTTGTCCGGGAACCAGCCCATGAGCGTCTGGATGGGCGGCGTGTAGGCAAGCCCGAGACCGGTACCCGCTAGAACACCGTAACCCCCGTACAGCAGGGGGAGGCTTTTCGGTGACGAGGCGGGACGGTGGGTGCAACAGAGAGAGACGAGGGCGAGGTGTAAGGACAATCCGAGATTCGCATGACGTTGCAAGGCCTACGCCGTGGTGATCGTACGATTAAACTAGTCGTGGACGACACTAGAATTCCCCACTGTATATACACTTGTACACACGACTCATGAGCATGGTGATGGGTGACAACGAGAGCCACAACCGTCCCGCATCTCCGCCGTAGGTGACATGACAGAAGGTACCACACCCCCCTGGACCGATTTTCCAAATCCGACTACGAATAGGAGGCAAAAAATCACACCACGACACGACAAATCTCGACGAGACGGGTCCATCGCCGCCATTTTCGGCACCACTTTCTGCTCGAGTAGTACTCGAGTTCGAGGGGGTATGATGTCTTGCGTCACCTACGGCAAGGTCATGACTGCACCCCTCCCCGCAAGGCGAAAGTCAGCAACTAACCTGTGGTACTCGACTCCCAGTCCCCCGATCATGACCCCTCCGCCGAAGCACAACGATGCCGCCGACATGCTCATTCGCGGACCGACCTATAGAAAAATGTCAGCAGCAACAGCAGCAGCGGGTGGATACTGAGATGGTGTTTTGGCATGTACATTCCGGAGTCACTCCACATCACGTGCAGAACCAAGTCTCAACGGCCAGTCGCCTTACAGCTGAGAGCCTAAGCCCACTGCTGTGTGCTGTACGGGACTGTACGGGACTGTCAAGAAACGCGCCACGAACGTGGCGAAAGCCACAGGCACACACAAATAGGCAGACAAACAAGAATATCGGAGGTTGCATAAGATATCACACTCCCTGGACTGATTTTCGAAGCTGGATTTCTCGGCAGGAAAAGCATTGACGGTGCCGAAAATGGCGGCATCGCAACCGTGTCGTCGAGAGCTTTCCGAAACATAAATTTTGGTTTCGGCATCCTCTTCGTCTTGGAGTAATCGAGCTTTGAAAATCGGTACAGGGGGTGTGATATCTTATGCAACCTACGGTAGGTGAGCTTGACGAGGTCGTCCTGACTCCCTACAAAAGCTAGTTCTAGGTAACCAAGGCGGAGAGTCAACCAGGACATCTTACTTTGTGAGCCCACGAGCCGCCGAGAGCTGCGGCGAGCCCTAGCGTAGCGAAGACGATGCTCATCGGCATGGTGGCTTCCGCCATCGACCTGTAGAAGAGATAAACGCAGGGGCAATTCCGTCATCGTTCTAAACCAATCAACGCGTCGGGAACAACAAAAACAAAAAACACAAGGTGGTAGCTCCTCACTCGCAAGGTGCTTGAAGCGTAATCGAGGGTGGGATGTTCCAACGGGTGGGACTCTCCACTCTCCAATTGCTGAGTATAACGCCGTTAGGCGGCACGAGGTGCTGGCCCTTCCAAACCTTACGGAAGGCCAATACCATGCGTAAACAACAACCCGCTCAATACATTACACAAGCTGAAGCTTCGGAGGGACGCTCCACGCCTGTCTCGCTGCTTGTCCGGTGGAACCGTTTCCCAATACCCGCGCAAGGGATGCATGTGGCCGCCTTGTATAGAAGCCAAAATCAAACCATTGGACTAGGGAGAATTGACACCGACATCAAATTGATACACTGCTAGCAGAACCTGATATCAAACCCGTGGACTAGTCAGCGGCTGCAAGTCAAACAATACTCACTAACAGTCTTCACGTTTTGATTTCGGCTTCTCTGTGCTGACTAGTCTAACGGTTTGAGGTTGACTTCTGGTCGTTAGTCATGCGCAAGTCTGTTGCTTGCGGGCATGTGAGGATGCATACACTTGTAACCCGGCAACGGCAGCCACGATGGGGTACACGCCAAGTACGTGTGCCGGTGCCCCGTTTGGGGCCAGTGTATCACGCTGTACGGGAGTAGTCAAAAGTGTTACGGAAAAGTATCCAGCACCCGGTTTTTCTACCACTCACAGTTGCGAAGATCTCAACATCCCTTTCGACTCTGTCGTTCTGTGATTGATGTTTCGCGTGAATGGGAGGTAACGTATATGGTGGAAAAAAAATAACATGACGGAAACATATTTTGTGGAGGCGTGTTATCCCCTGTTGCGCTATTTGCGCTATTTCTTTGTCTCGGAGTGTGGTCTCGTGTTGAGCAGAAAAGTAATAAAACCAGGTGTCGTATCGGGGGGAGAACTGCTGTTGCGGGGGTGTTATCTTGCGTGGCACACGCTATGCATGCACCTAGCAGATGTAGACTACTGCCTACCCGGTGTTCTTGTATTGTTGTATATACTTATGAGATCATCAGAACAAGCACAGCATCAACGAGTTGTGCCAGGCCTCGTTGCATGTTTCATATTAATGTAAAACGCGCTCCGATGGCAGCTCAAAGTACTTCGACGTACCCTCCGACATCCACACCTGTCCATCTGACGCGTGCGCGCGTGTGTGTTTGTATTGTGGGCGCCGGTGGTGACCTTTCGGGCTAATGCTTCACGCACCAGCCGCGCGGTTACACATGAGGATTGACGCAAACTCAAGTGTTGACAACAAAAAGAAAAACGTCTGTGTCAGCGTGTTGGTATACGACAACAGCAGTGTGTGGGAGGCACGGGCTAATCCCCTTGCAATCGTGCACGTCTTGTCTCTTCATGTGGCATCTTGTACCTGACATGACTGCTGTGTTTATCAGAGCATCTCCATCAAATACAGCAGTACATGAGCACGGCGAGGAGTGCAAATGCGCGCAGAGGAAATCGTGGAAATACAGGAAGCTTCGCCAGGATTCATTGCTAACAGGAAGCTTCGCTAGGATTCATTGCTAACCTAGCCTCTTTTCGATGGATAGAGATGTATTGGTCGTGTCGAAGAAATAAATAACAGGAAAATGCTTGATTCGTTGTGTCATGTTCAGAAAAAAAAAAAAAGGCATCGTCTATCTGCAAATGATCGGCTGTGGGCTTTTCGCGAACAGAACGGCAACATCAACCGGCCGTTCGGTGAAGTGCCTACAGCAGCATGAGACTGGTTGTTGTCGGGCGGCAAAAAGGTACAACGGTTCTGCTGCCGCATCAAGCTGCTGGCCCTTTTGTGGGCTGTAGAGGAGAACGGCTGGGCGTGGGCATGCTTGCAGAGACCGCAGCGTTAAGCTGCCGATTACGGACGGGTACCTGCGCTCCGACATATCCATGTGTTGACGTTGCATAAGAGCAACATTCTCTCTTTTTGGTCACCCGCCCAATTCTATGTGGGCACACGCACATTGGAGGCCGGCCAATTTTTGTTTCCTACAGCAGCTGTAGAGGACCAAACAAGAACAGCAGCAGTCGTCGCATTACTGTTTTTTTGCGCTGGTCTGCCTGCTGCTGTGTGCGCTCAACAATGCCTCACCCTTGCCGCAGAACATGACACAACACACCCCTGTGCCGTGCTCCAGCAGCCATGTACAACAGCAAGCAAATGCGCCCATCGAAGAACCAGACAACGCCAGACACACAAGACACAAACGCAGTAGATACGGACGGACGCGCTCACCAATCACCGGCCGCGCTTGATACGATCCCCAGCTCGCGGCTGATGGTTCCCGACATGACCGACCACGCCCAGGGGGAGCCGATACACATGTGCGTCAAGAACGCCGGAGCGACCATCGCCCAGCGATTTGTGAAGCTCGGCGAAGCCTGCAGAGCAAGCGTCGAGAGACAAAGCACCGAGGCGCGGCAGCGGCGGCGGCGGCGGCCTCCGTGTGTTGCATAGCTGGTTTTGCGAAGTTCTGGTGCTGTGTGTTGCTGAAAACGCAGAAACTGACCCACTGCTGTGTCCCAATCCGTCCGATCACCATCATGACGCCATCACACTTTTCTCCGTCAAGTCAAGTGCGAAGTAAATGCACTTTCACTGCACGCAATAGGGCTACTAGACAGAAGAAGAAGCAGAGGTTGGAGAGACGGACAACAGCTTACCACGCAGCTCTCCTTGCTCATCAGCTTGCTCAGGAACCCCTTCGCCTCCGGCTCGTCCTTCTTGTCCTCCGTCGACCCCGGCGTCGCCGCCGACATCCATCGCGCCTGGCCAGCAGCGGAGGAGTCGAAAGCACCTCTCTGAGACCTCGGCTGAGGCCGAGCACCGACCCCTGCGCGTGCGTCAGCAGCAGCAGGGAGGACGGCGCTCGGACATCGTGCCCTAGACCCTGCAACAGCACCACTGCGTAGCAAGGCAGAGCTTCTTTGCACGCCGCGAAGCATGCTTGCAGCAGTCTCTCTTGCTTGCTGGGGATGATGTGTCCGGTCGGGTTGTGGGAAGTTGCACGCGATCGGGCACTTTGGAGGTATACGCGGTTGGTGAAAGGGTACATACATGGCTGCTTCCCTTCCCAGTAGCAGAACCACCGTGCATTCTAACTACTGACACAGAGAGTGTGCAAGTGCAGTGGCCCCATCCACATCTCTTTAGTCGACTACAGTAGTTCTCGCCCCTTCCCAGAAATTGCTGCACGGTGTCGGTGGTACGGACCCGTCCTTCCCGCTATGTCGTTCCGTACTCTACTTGTTGTCCGCGCTTTTGATTTACTGCTTGTTTTTTGGCGTGCCATAATCCACACAAAATGCAAGACGAATCCGAGGAGTCACAACATCACGTAGACTAGACAACAGCCAGCCACGTTATTATGCAAGCCATCGCACACGCACCCTAGACCGCTACCGACTTTCATGTAGCTTGGTTGCTTGCTCCGCGACCTAACAGGCGGCTGTGGGAAAAAAGTCGTATATAGTAAACCAGAGACAGAGAGCAATCAATCCTTGCCCCTGTACAGGTACCAGTCGGTTTTCGCATGTGGAGATTTAAGGCTTTTGTATGAAAGACTTCTACACTGTAAAGGGTGTGCCATTTGTGCCATTACTCGAAATTTTCGGCAACTAGGCGAGAAAGCAGCTACCCTGCGCTCGTTGTCCCCCCCGGTTCAGAGATACAGTTGTAAAGGAGGCTTGGGAAGAAAAAAAACAACAAAAAACCATAGGGGATGAAAGTATTGTCTACATGGACCAACGGTGGACTCGGCGGAGAGATCTGGATTTTCCCGTTCGACAGAAATAAATCCACAAGCAATGAAAAATTCAAGCTCGCTCAGAAGACCGGCTTCCACTTGAAAAAAACTGGGCAAGGTTCAAACGCGTACGAAAAGAAAAGGGAGCCATGGGCAAATGTGACGGCGTCACGATAGAAACAACGCATCACACAACAGCAAAAAAGTACGTCGTTATACCAAAATTCCCCTGTATATCGACAACCTAATTTCAACCGACCACATTCCAGGCTGCGCTTATGCACGCCCCATTCCTGTTCAAACAATCCCGGGCCACAACAAAGACAAGGGACAAAATACGATATCGGTACACTTGGCAGTGAACACTTCGGGCATTCCAGCCTCCCAGCCTACCTCATGGAGGCGAACAAAATCCACCTATCCATAGTCAGTATGAAGGCCGACATACATACGCCGTAACACCTTGAACCCCCCCCAAGCGGAGCGTCTTTCTACGTAGTCGCTGAAGGCACACACACATGGCCAAGATACAACCTCCACCAACGTCTGGACTTTCTTGAAGTTTCACGAGATAAATAATTCCAACCGGGGCGAGGGCGGGATCGGCGTAAAAGCACCACGGACGATTGAACCAACCGGCAACCGTTATCCGCAAGACCTGGGGGGTCATCCCGCTGCTGTGTATGTATGCCAACTTGCTGGAGTGACAACTCCAGGACCGTCGCCGACATCAACACTGTTCCGACGAAAGGAGACAAGCTGGAAGCCTTCCACCAGCACAGGGGCACTCTCACGCACGTCTTGCACCAGATCGACCGAAGGGAGGTGGCCTGAACGCCTTCCAGCCCCGGGTACGCGCACGCACGTCTTGGGCCAGATTGGTCCGCTCGGACTGCTGCTGCAAGCCTTTAAATAGATCGGTGCTCCAGGCCCACAGAAAGAAAGCCTGTGCCACCCCCCCCTTTGCCGTGGCATCCGTAATTTAATGGACGAAACTACAAGCTCCCCCCCGGCTGACGCGCGCTATTCAGAGAGTCCGGTTGCGCGAAGTGGTGGCGAGGCGGCTCTGCTTGCCACCGAGGTAGAAGGCAGGTTTCGTGGAGGAAGAGGCGGAAGGTCGTACTACTAGATGTCTCCCGCCAACGGCGTTGAACCCCTTGTTGATGAGCCTTTACAGGTGCAACAAAGGGAAGGTTACGGGAAGCGATGCAGTACCCCTTAGTGCGCGCACCCTGGTCTGCGAAAGTCTACGTGGAGGCTCGCTCTGTCGAACTCATAACACCAACACCTTTTTTTTTTTTTGTGCTCACTTTAAATCAGCGCTCTCAGCACTAGTGCCGTTTACTCCAACCCGTGGTCACACAGAACGGCCCCTCTCTACCCTCCCCTGCTGCGGTACGCTGCCTTCGATTTTTAATGCGAGAAGAGTCCAGCACTCTCAGCGCTATCCACTAGGCCAGGAGCGGAAGCGAGAGAAAAACTCACTTTGCCAGAAAAGCTCGCTTACGCCGGGATTCGAATCCCTGACCTGACCTCTAGAAGGTTTCGAGGATACCAACTAGGCCACCGGGGCGACCGGCTAAACAGGATAAACACCGCCGCACCATGCCACGCCACGCCCAGAGTTAGACGTGAGCGCAACAGCCCACGACCGCAAAATCGCTTGCGATCGCCGAACCTCGTCGAAATATCATGCTCCCGAGCGAGTGGAGAACCGAGACAGTACTAGTGCTGTAGTGCACGCACTGCGAGTAATAGCTCGCGACAAGATACGCCCGAGGCACGGTGATAGATGGGCAGCAGCAACAACTTGGATGAGTAGAGACATGACACAGATATATCTCACTTTCCGGGCTTTCGGTTCGGCTGTCCTCCTGACCCGCTTCTCACCACCGCCGACGTGAGAAAAGTGCGCGAAGGTAGACCCGGCTTTATCAGCGCGGCCCCTCCTAACGCGCCGCCGCCGTCGCGCGAGGCCGCCCGCCTCTCCGCCGTCTTTTTGGGGTCTCCGTGCGAGCCTGACTCCGCCTCCTCGTCCTCGTCTTCGCTGCTGTCGCCCTCGCCTTCCGATTCTGAACCAAGCGACACGAGGTCGTCCTCATTCTCCTCGTCCGCCCTCTCTACCCGTTTTCTCTTGGCTGTGCGGCGTGGGGCGAAGAGTGGCGCGGAAGGAAACAGATGTCGAAAAAATCGAAAAATGGAAGGGATGAGCGAGCCCCCCGTGCGTGCGTGCAACGGAGGGGGATGAAAACGGAAATTCTGAGGATTCTGAGGTCGTTTCAATGTCCATTGCCTGTTCATCTCACACCAGCAAAAGAAGCCCCGACCTGTGCCCAGTACGTCTTCTCACCTGCTCTCCAAAGGAGATGGACATGGCCACACATCACAGAAGACAACCATACATACACCCAGAGATTTTTTCTAGCCAGAATCGAAGGTCAACAGAGTCTTGAGTCTCGGACGCCGCCCTTCCCCCCCCCCCAAAAAAAGGCGGAGAAACAAGTTCGGGAGCGGTCCTTCGTTCCGAAGAGGAACACCGAAGGAAAAAGCGATGAAACGTGACGGCGTCCTCACCCGGCTTGGAAGCCAAGCTAGCCGTAGCCCGCGGGGCCGAAGGCGCCTTGCTGCCTGGCCTCCCGTTGACCGACTTGCGGGAGAGCGCCCACTTGCTCTCCCCGCCGTTGCCGCAGGGCCTCTCTTCTGCGACCCAGTCGCCGAGGATGGTCCCGGCGGAGGGCCCCGGGGATGACGCGGATTCACGATCTCGCGCCTGCCTCTCCGCCTTGACGGTGGCCTCGGCTAGGGCTTTGTCCAGCCGGGAGACCTCCTTCCTCGCCCTGGCTAGCCTGGACCGCACCCCCTGCAGCTCTAGCGCTACCGTCTCACCCTCCTGCTTCCACTTACGCTGCCGTTTGCCGAGACAATGAAGACAAAAACAAAAATGAGAAAAACATAGGGTTTAATCGTGTGTGCGGAGCCGGCGCAAGGCCTGCCGGTGGGTATGCCAAAAACACCGAAATAAAATGAAAAAAAAAATGATGACGTGCAAAAATGTTGTGTGGTTCAGCAGAGGAGGTGGAAAGGGAAATTGTTTTAGACAAAACTCTGGCCCTATGTACGGCCATCGACCTTGCCCTCCAAGAAACGATTTCGAACCAATAGTGCACGAACGCACAGGTCGACACGAAGTACCTACGGTGCAGTGTTTACGAAAACCACAAACTGAAGTTTACGAGTTGCACACCTTACAAGGCCCGGTGTTGAACAGTAATACCGCGGCGATGCGCTTTCCGTGGTGACTACCCTCTCGTCCATGTGTGGGTTCATACGGCAGTGTGATCACAACCACTTACCAGTTCCCGTTTGGCTCTCTGCTCTCGTTCCATCGACCCGGTAAGCTGCTCGTGCTGACTCCTGATGACTGTGTCAGCCTGGGTGTATCCTTGGCGGATCTGTCCGAGCACCTTCTCCACGTCCGTCTTCCGAACACCAGTCGCAATTTTGAGCACGGTATGTGGGAGAGAGAGAGAGAGAGAGAGAGAGAGAGAGAGAGAGAGAGAGAGAGAGAGAGAGAGAGAGAGAGAGAGAGAGAGAGAGAGAGAGAGAGAGAGAGAGAAACAGAGACAGAGAGGCAGACAGTCACAGACGCAGGGAAGGACAGACGGGCAGGACGGGATAGAAAGAGATATAAAGAGAGAAAAAGGAGCGAGACCAGGAGAGAGTACGGAAACGTTGAACAGGAACCTCGTCAGAAATTAGACGCTAGGTTTCGTTCTTATGGGCGTTCACTTGCGCACCATCCAAACACACGCCGATCGCACACAGCAAAGTACATGAAGTATACAGGGCAAGACAGTCATGCAAAGTAATAAAATCCTACCGCATTCGAGGGTGCTGGTCCTATGTGCTCCGCCGGAACATCTGGGGGACTGTATGTCTCACATTGCCGAGGACCTCACAGGCTCGAAAACGATACAGAGGCCAACGTGATATCCGTGGAGAGCCTCGCAAACACGAGATCTTCGGCAGCGCTCGCCAAAGCCCTTGACAAAAACACGGCATCGTCACTTCTATAGACGAAACGCCGCCTGTTCCACTCCCACACCGGCACCTTGATACCATCAACAGCAACGTGCGTGAGTCCATCCGCCACGCCAAAGAGCGTTCTCTGTGTGTTACTACTGTTGTGTCATATTCTGGCAAGACAAAATGACTAAGGGCATACACACAACAGACCCACCGCCAAAATACGCTAAGGAGTGATTGACAGCTCAGACGTCGAACGATTCATCTAGTTCAGCGGCGCTAACGTCGACCTGTACGCACGTGCCGTGCAACAACACCGCCGTTTCAGACGCGAGTTGAAGGCTAGTCCTACCTGGCCTAGGCCAACGAGAGCCCGCCCCCTTGCTGGAGACGAAAACTGGCTCAGGTAGCTGTAAGCCACCTGGTCCCCCTGAATCTCGCGAAGCCGCTTCTGGTTTCCTTCCATCTCTCGCTTGAGCCTATTGTTGTCCCTGTGCTTCTTGAACTGCGATTTGTGGGGGCGGTGAAGCGTGGGGGCGACCAACACACGACACACGGACAAACGTCCAGGCGGTATCCAACGGCATTCATCATCACTCATCGCGCGATGAGTTCCATTGCCCTGTGTAGAGATGGCTTTTCTTCACATATCGCCACCACGTTGCTGGCCATTGTGAAAAGTGTTCTATATATCGTGCTTTCCGTGACACCCCCACGGTAACACCTCCACACTCCGTACCGGGGGCGTGGCATCCAATTTTTGGTTCATCCAAAAACACAAGTTACGGGAGGGAAACCCGGTACAGCAGTAGGCTCCATAGCATTACATCCTTGGTGCATACTCCATAAAAAACAGCACGGCTTGACAAAAATCGTGTTATTTTGCATGAAATCTGTCTTGGTCTCGATCCGCACTCAGAACCACACGCCGACGAGCTTAGCGCATTTTGAAGAGGTGCCGTAGATCAGGCAGGACCCACCTCCTGCTGTGCACGGAACCACACGCCCGCTGCGCCCGCAGCGTGAGAGTGCGGCTTAATGGGTCAAAAAAGAGCCGTCAAATCAAAAAGACTGGAAAGGTCCTTACCAAATCGATCTTTGCAGTCTCCAGTTCCTTCTGTGAGTTCGCGGTAACGACATGCGCGGCGGCGACTTCTCTCTTCAAGTCTTCCAGCTCTTTGGCTTTCTGGGTGCGCGCATTCTCGCCCTCCATGAACCTCTGCGGAGAGAAAACGAAAACAACTTAACCTTAGAACGGGCGGAATATCTCGTCACATAGCAAGGGTTGATTTGGTAGAGACACGTATGGCAATTCCCACATTCCCTTGGAGCCTGGAAGGTCCTCTATTTTCGCGCCCCCGATCGCGCATCACCCTGGGACCTAAAAAGTCAGGGTAGGCCAGTTGCGTGTACAAGGCAAGGTAAATATGATAGAGGAACTCGCGTGGTCTGACGAGCGCGCCGTACGTACGCGGTTCGCGGGCGATCGCCATGGAAACGGTAACGCGGCAGGGCAAGAGAGAAAACAATGCGGGCAGCGTTGTAGTTTATTGGAGCAGTCGAGTTACGGCTTTCTTGTCTCAAGAGGCGAACCCCCTCGCAGGGGATGCGCGGTACGCAGAGCTGTTAAGCTCTCTCGTCAACGAAAGGTTTCGACCAACCCAAAACAATATACGCAAATCATTTGAACACCATTTCTCGGTCAACTTTTAGCCGCGTGGCGCGCTGTGTAGCACGTGCGCCTCACCAAACGCAAAGGCGACCCCTCACCACCGACAGCGTTGCGACCGACGATCAAACGAATTGTGCTTGCGCCATCGACAACATACTCGTCTCGTGTACTAGGCGACGTAGTCGACGGTCTAGTCTATCAAAATCGGCACACCGGTATTGCTCGGCCTGTACCTTGTTACTTTTCGTCAATTTTCTTTGGAGCTTTTCCATTTCTGCGGCCATAGCCTCGACGTCCTTCGTCCCGCAATCTGGCGCACAGCCTACGACGGCCGTTTCATCTGGTGCGTCTTTCTGGGGCTCGTAGTACAGCTTGAGGAGCTCCGACGGTAGCACGACGTGGCAGATTGGGCAGCACCTTCCCGGCGAATTCCATTTGTTGATGCTGGCAAAAGGAAAACGGGACGAAGAGAAAAGGAACGGGCAGCAATGGCGGCGGCATGTGCTACGCACGTCAAGCACCATGAAAACCTGCAACACCCCTTGACCGCGGTTGTACCGAAGATAGACGTTTATGCCGAAGTTGGAGTACCGTTTAGGTGACACAAGAAACCATACCCCCTGGACCGATTTCAAACCTCGATTACTGTACTCCACAGCAGAAAGAATGGCGTTGCCGAAAATGGCGGCGTTGGAACCGTCTTGTCGAGATCTTTCCGAAAAACGTGTAGTTCGATTTTGGCACGAATTCGTCGGGAAGTAATCGAGCTTTAAACTTCGGCCCAGGGGAGTCAGATCTCATGTCACCGACGGTATACAGCGGCAGAAACATTTCTCAGCCAGCGTGATGTGGCGGCCCCATGTTTTCACGCCCCTCTTTGATTTCACACCAACAAGGAGAGGGTGATAAACCACAGTTCTTCCCCTCGATAGAGCAATCTCCCGATTATGTCGCACTATTTTTGGCAAGGACTGCCGTGAAGTGCTTACAAGTACCACAACCTACATGGAGCATTTATTCTCTAGATCTTGACGTGACATAAGATACCACCCCCCTACAGAGCACTGAGTCAAGTGTTGATATATCGTATCCAGGGTGTGGTATCTCATGTCAGTTGCGGAACTAGATAAAGCATCGCGATCGATCGCGGTTCGTCGGGATGTTACCAGGTGTACTGCTGTATGCATTCAATACTTGTACTTCTTTGGAAGGTGCCCCCTGGGTCGTGAGCAGCGAGGCCGCCATTTGTCAGTTCTGTCCCGGGGAGGAAGGACGGGAGAGTACCCTCTAAACCTTGCTGCTGTTGCAAGTCAAGCACTGCTGGGAAAAACACACCACCGCACGATCCGCGCACGGGAAACAGGAATTCGTCTCACAGCACCCACCATCAGTGGTGAAGTCTACAGCAGTACTCTCTATCCTGTTGTATGCATACTATGCATACTCTAATTGGGTCTTGCGGACCCAGCTCTTCGCTGCTGCGGAAACTCACCAGAACGAGTGAAACACGTGCCCGCATGGAGCGGCGCTAAGATCTTGAGTCAGCTCTTCGTAGCAGATCACACACTGCTGGATGGAAGTCATCAAACTCCGCACACAGCTCCACACCTCCAGAGGCGGGGACAGCAGTGGGAGAGGACAGACCGACCTACATAGACAAACCAGGAAAATCGCCCAACCGCCGCACGACACCTTCGAAGGCCATAGGGATGTTTGAAAACAGAGGGGGGAGTCATGTGTCATCCCCTCTTGCGGTTCGGCGACCGGTTCGGGTCCGCAGGCGGCGGGTATGTATCACCGTCATATCTGGCAGGTACAACAGCGTATGCGTACCTAGGCTTCGGAAAGCCCACAACGCGACGTCCATGGTATAGCCTAGCCGTTTGTTCAACGTTGACGTTCACCCTGGCGTGTTCCAAATGTCCCGGAGTGTACCCTGCCACAGGTCACTGCTGTTATCCAGGACTGCTATACCCTGATTTCCACCACACGGTTTGGACCTTTGGACCTGGCGATATATGGGCCCATGTTGTCCGCAGTTCCTCCGCAGGAATGCCTTTTTCCCGGTGCTTTACAACTATTTCTCTGCTATCTCCGATTTGCTTGTTTTGCGGACCATTCGAGTCGATTTTATTTGATGTAATAAGACAGCAGGTAAGGCGGTCCTCAGGGCAACCTGTGACCACGGGAATCGACCGGATTACGTGGTACAGCAGTAGTAAAGTAGATCAGTGGCGGACAGTGACAAGTGTACCGGGCAGAGAGGTTGGAACGGTTTGTTCTTGTGCAAACAACAACAACCGTGTGTACAAAACATCAAACACGTGATGTTATCGCTCTCGAAAAAATTTTTTCACCCATACTTACTTGCTGTTCTGGGCGTTGACCTACGCTCGCCCCAGCATGCCGACTTGGGTATTGCCAATGACTTTGCGGCCCAAAATGGGCAGAGAAAGAAAGAGATCATCCGCGGGATCACAGCAGCAGGGAGAAGAAAACGGATAGTCTACAGTACCGTCTGTACAGCCAGAAAATGGTTGTCGAGCGGACCCTCGCCGCCTCCGGGCAGACTGGCACACACACACAGACAGATTTTTCCCCGAGCTCGTTGACGCTGTGCGTCTCGGAGAGTTTTGTGGGTTCAACCACACGACCAACCGCACTGGCAAACCATGAGCTACATGGCCTTTGGCGAGCGTGATAGGCTGCTCCCTGGTGGGCAGCAGCACCAGAGCAGGCACCGCGGTGGTGACGCGGAGATGGGAGGGTGGAGGTGGTGGCGTCACGATGACGAAAAGTTATGCATACAGCAGCAGCAGCAGGGCGACCGCAGCAGGAGGCGCAGGTTGTTACCTGGGTACTGCCAGGCGACGAAGAAGAACGCGATGGTGTGCGGGGGCTTGCTTATTATCATGTCTGCCATTACCCTGCTCGCTTGTAAGAACCTGGCGCGTCCTCGTCCCTCTTTCCCAGCAGAAGAACCAGGGACAGAGGGACGAGGTGTTAGCCAAGTCACTGCTTCGGCACGAAGTAACCTGCTTCTCTCGGAGCAGCAGCAGCAGCAGGAGGAGGAGGATAGTGCTAGCGGGCAACCGCACGTGATATTTATCCTGATCGACGATGTCGGTACGAACGACATGGGCTACCGAAGCACGGATCTTTGGGAGCTGACGCCATTCTTGGACTCCCTGGCCTCGAGTGGGGTTGTCCTCGACAACTACTACACGAATCAGCTCTGTACCCCCTCCCGGGTGAGTTTCTCCTTTGTGTACGAGACAACCTTTGAGAGCGACCAAGTTTGGACTGCTGTACATGTTTGTAGTTGAAACTATCGACGTGTTTGGGGTCAACCACCGGCGGCGTGGTTGGGGTATGTACAGCCCTGCAGGGATGGACAGCCCCGTTACCTACCAGTCACAAACCTCAAATCACAATTTAGCGGTTCAACGGTTTTGCATTCGGTGCGACTGAAACGTTATTATATCCAACCCAAAAGTCGCAATTTGGCAGTTTTACAACCGTGCAAGTATAGAGTTGTCCCGCACGCCTACGCACCTCTCGGAGAGTTTATTGCTTCTCTTGAGGCTTAGAGCCCACTTCACTCAAGCCCCGCACATGGGGGGCATACCCTGTGCTACTACTGACGACGTTTCGCGCATACTCTGAAATTTTGATGTGCTACAACATGTACCCGTTTGGTGTGATCACAAGTGGCTGGGGGTCGCACGAGCGGGCAGTAGCTCGCGCATAGGGTACCCCGACGAACAATGGGTTCCCGCCGCGGGTCCCCTGTGCTGTACATCAAGAGGGCACGTGGATTCAAATACGTGATGCACCCCCCCCCCCCCATTTTTCAGACGCTTAATTCAGTTTGGTCAAGGCGGTTATTCTATAGGATTTAGAATCGTTATAATAAAGCCTATATATTCCATAATGTATAGGCTTTAGTGTGGCATTATAAAACCCATACAATGGAGAGGTGAATATGACCACACCAAATCCTAGACCTTTCTTCTGTAGCCCCTTTTAGCAGCAGCAGTCAATCAATGTGGTCGGTCCTCCTGCAACAGCAAAGTAAGGGTATCAGCAAGCAAGCACCTTGTCTGCTGTTCCCTATAGAGAAGACAGGGTTCACAGCAGCAGCAGCAGCATGTATAGGCTTTACTACACACACTTAATCTACTACATGCAATGTACCCACAACACACAGCAGCGGTCTAACCTAACTTCAAGAAGTCAGTAAGAGAGGTGTTAAGGTTTCGAATAGCCATATGCATGCATACTAAATTTAAATTCTATACAATACAACATATATAGGTTATACTATACCACACTATTTCCTACATATATCTATGTATACGGTATATAACATACCCCCCCCCCCGCCCCTCCCCCTGATCTGGTCCTTAATCCAGTTTTGGGGTGTGCATCGCGTATTTGAATCCACGTGCCCTCTTGGTGCATTGGAATTAGAGTACCGGGTACGGCCCCGAAAATGGCTAGAATAAATGGGTACCTAGGTGTGCAAGACATTCGTCGTACATACACCCTTGACTTACAATGAGTAAGTTACTACAGTAGATAGGGCGGGGTAATGGACTGCGGGGTAGCCGACTCAGTACCTGGAGAAGGGATTTAGTGTATGTATCTGCGACGCCTTTTTTTGTGCGTTGTGGATCATTTTGAATTTTGCATCCGGGTCATTAACAAAAAAAAGGTTCCTTCCTGAAACGAACGGCCGTTGGCGTGTGCATACAGCAGTACCGTAGGTGACACAAGATACCACACCCCCTGAACCAAATCTCAAACATCGGTTGCTCCACAGCACAAAGAGTGGCGGTGCCGATAATGGTGATGTGGGAACCGTCTCGTCGAGAGCTTTCCGACAAAGTCTCGCCGGGTGTACGCATCCTCTTTGATGTGGAGTAGTCGAGCTTTACTACTGTATTTCTTTTTTCTTTTTTTTTTTTTTGTTCTTCACTTCAAATCAGCGCTCACAGCACTAGTGCCGTTTATTCCAACCCGTGGTCACACAGAAGAGCCTCTCTCTACCCTCCCCTCCTGCGGTACTTCGCCTTCAATTTTTAATGCGAGAAGAGTTCAGCACTCTTTACCTTCTGTGTACACACGAACTAACGCTATCCACTTGGCCAGGAGCGGAAGCGAGATAAAAACTCACTTTGCAAGAAAAGCTCGCCTACGCCGGGATTCGAACCCCTGACCTGACCTCTAGAAGGTTACGAGGCTACCAACTAGACCACCGGGGCGACCGGCTGTATATAATCGGTATAAGGTGTGTGGTATCTGATGTCGAGTATACGGTAGACGTCACACAGACGTTCCCCCACCGATTTGGGTTCTCGGTGGTTTCTCTGCACAGAGTGGTGCAGCAGCAACTGTAATGCTTGCTCGCTTGTATGCAACGTCATCTGTGGCAGCTGATAGAGGACACGGGGCCATAGGACTCACGGAAGCTGAGGTGGCGAGAGTCTGCAAAATGCACGCATGCGAGAAAAACCGTCGCAAAAAAATTAAGGTCGTTTTTGGCTCTGACTGGTTTTACTTCCAGGTGAACCCTCCCCACACACCGAAGCAGCAGCATTGACAATGGCATCCGCCAGGAGCTGTGTGCATGTTTCCCTTCCCCCACTAGTGCTGTCTTGCCCCTCCCAGTGGTGTTGCGTGTTTAGCTGAGTGCTTCCTCTGTTCGAACTGCGGGACGTCGTTGTGTGTGGGAGATGTCCGAGTTTTGGTCCTCCTTACCTTTGCAACTCCTCGGGGGTCGGGGTGAGTATCTCCTATGGTTTTGGGTACAAATCCCGGCGAAGCACGGCAATCTGCTGTCTGAGCACGACCAAACCGGTGTGGTGAAGAACGCCCTGTTTTTCTTGTTCCTCACAAGCCAGCAGATCGTCGATCGGTGCTCTGTAGACCTCGTGCTGGTCGGAAAGGATGGAAAATTCAAGGCGGCCATTGATGGAAACTAGGGTCCCTAGTAGATAGAGCATGTTTTTTCCCTCCTCGGACGGAGGGAAAAATACGGTCGCGCTTCGCGCACCGCGGCTCTGTAATACCGAAGCTGTCCTCGATAAGTTCCCCGCGGTATTGTTACCGTGGTAAAATCACCGTAATTTCCGATTCCCGTGTTGCCGTGACCAATTGGAAGTACATGTACCGTTTCCATCAATATCGTTGCCGTGATAAATAAATTTTACTGCTACCGCCCAATTCGTTGCGGAACGAAATTGCATTGCCTCAATGCCGTAACGAACATTTTCTCGCAACAACCTCATATCCCGTGCTTTCTCGCTACCGCGGAGTACATTACCGCAATAAAACTCTAAAACCGATTTACCGCGGAGAAAGACCAAGTGGATTACCGCAGGCGACTGTTGCTTTCGCTGCCTGTCGCAGGTGTTAATTTCTTATTTTTTCAGCGTTGGCTTCCAGTTTTGGTCTGTGGGTGAGGGAGGCGGCGCTTGTTGTCTGCCCTGTCTTCTGGTCAAGGACGACGCTTTTGCTTGGCGTAGCGCTGGATGTACGCGGTCGTGATGAGGCCGCGAGAGCCTGTCTGCAAACAGTGTGGAGACGTATCTAGTCTTGTGGCTTGTTCACTGTTTTTCAAGCGAACGCTTTGGTCGACGGGGGGTATGGTCGGTGAATATGTCGCGCACGTTAGGGCGGCGACAGCACGCCCAAAAGAAGCACTAAAGCAATACAAACAGATCATTACGTAGCGTGGTCTGGTTTGCTGTATAAACCAGACCGCGGCAAAACGCACACAATTACCGTGATGGCCAGATGCCGTACATTACCACAATGGTCAGTTACCGCACTAAAATTACCGTGGTGCACGAAAATACTGCACTGTGCCGTGGGGGCCAGTTACCGCATGGAGTGTGCCGTGATGGCCATTTACTGCTCAAAAGTAAATATGTTGTACCGTGGAGTCTGGTTTGGTTACCGGCAAATCTTAGCGACATGAAAAATCGGTTCCGAGGACAGCCCTGGTTATGACCCGAAAGACAGATATATCCCAAAGACAGGTGCGCAGCGGAGGCCTCACTCCGACTTTGGCGAGAGGAAAGGTTGACACAAGACAGAACAGAATATTATAAACCCCGTCGGCTTCAATACCCCGACTCTACCCATAGCACCGCAAGAGACCATCAATTCGACCGTTGATTGGAAAAAATGAAAAGTTCCCTACCAACTTGACAAGGCCGTATGCACTTCTTGGCGCACGCCCACCGTTCTTTTTTGTTTTCGAGGTGAAGGATTCACTATCGCCCCAGCTGCTGTACTTCTGTATGTACGTATGCATGAATACTCTTCACGCCACCACATACGCTGGGAGAAACGAAATTCAGAAGTATAAAGATAGAATGAAGAACTTGGCCTGATCAACAGGTGGTCAGTTGAGAATGCTACAGCACTCAAGGCTCAAGACGGTGATGTCGCTTTTTGGAAACACCCACAGTGGAAACAAGAATCGAGCCTCGTGCATTGAGTTTTTGCTTTTCATCGTCGACCCTTGTTCTTGGTTTTGATACCCCATCAGGCGTCGCTGATGACCGGCCGCGACAGCTTCCGCACCGGGATGCAACACGGCATTGTCGACTACTCTGCTCCGTGGGGTCTGCCCTTCGAAGAAGTGACCCTTGCCGACAGGTTTAAGGCCGCTGGGTACTCCACTCACATGGTGAGGCATGTTGATCACAAAAGAGGGTGCGGGGAGGGAGGTGCCGTGATACCGTTGTAGGACATTTGGGATCTCTCTATACATCTATGTCTACAGTATATATCTCTTTCGCCCCTCTTCCCGCGTGAACAAAAATTGTCTCGAAAGCCTGTGTAGCGTTGACCGCGTTCTAGACTGTTCGTGTAGATATTTGCCTGTTTGACATCATCGCTAATTTATTCGTACATCTATTCTGCTATGCGGGTAATATTCTTGTTGTAACCGTGCCGCTGGCATCGGCAGAAGGCAACAGACCCTTCTCAACTCCCGCCGCCTGGTTTTCAACTCAATAGAGGCCGTGCGAGGCCGGCGGCTGGTGGCCATGCACCCGTACTTAGGTTAAGCTTCTTAGACCTCCCATATGTAGCTCCTCTACTGCATCCACTCTCTGGGGGGGTTATGAGGGTGATGAGATGGCTTGTTCTGTGGGTGCAACCAAGCGGGTGGGGCCTTCTTTGATCTCCATCATCAGCATGCGTAGCATCAACCATCGCATCCTTGGGCCAACTCTGTTCCCGGCCGAGCCAACTCCCGACCTGCGCGTGTGCTCCTTCCTCAGCATGAAATTTTCGTGGGCTCCTATATTCTCCATCTTCTGTTGACTTTCTGGTTCCCTCCCTTCCCCCTCATCTTGTAGAATCACGACAGGGGCGCGAGGGGATCTGTGCTTCGGCTTGTCCAACATGGGAGACAACATCGGCTGTAGGTCACCGAGCGGAGCAAGGCTACAGGAAAGGGCTTGTCTTGTTCGTACCTCTCTGTCCCTCGAGCGCCCTCGTCACATCCCACCCCCCATCCCACCGACTGAAATTTGTCTCTCCGTCTCTCTCTCTCTCTCTCTCTCTCTCTCTCTCTCTCTCTCCTCGCTGCCATGGGCCTTGAATCTCTCGTACAAGACCGGTAAATGGCATCTGGGCGTGTTTTCTGACGCGAGCTACCCGTTTTCGAGGGGATTCGACACGTTCTTGGGGTACACCGGCGGTGGCGAAGGCTACTACAATCACTCCACGTGAGAGTAATCTCTGCGACTCCGCCCTTCTCAATCGCCGATTATTTAGTTTTCAGACCATGAGCGTTTTTTTCACGCGCTACTTTCACGTTGATTTTCTGTGCGTTCCGTGCGAACGAGAGGTGAAGCGGATCGTCAGGTTCCCCGACATGACTGTTGGATGCTGTCGACCTCCTTTGTACCTATCCGTGGACGTTGTCATCTGCCTCCTTCCCAGGGAGAAGTTTTCTAGAGAACGCTACTGCTGTCTCGTCGCATTCGTGTACCAACCGATTTAGCGAAAATTCCATGCAGCGAGCACCTCGCGTTTGACCGCGGCACGGACGCAGGAAGACAGCATTGACGGGGGGAGGGGTGTTGTGTTCGTACACATTGTTGGCGTGAGGAGGTGGCTAACGAATTGCCGTGAAGCGATGCACAAGGGGGCTTCAATAGTGGTGGAACCAACTGATTTTTCAATGGCCGCCTGACTGCTCTTACCGGCGTAAATAAAAAAGATGTTTCACCCCTACGTTTGAGGGAGGGGAGTATTCGTGCCTCAAGGACTTCGGGTACGGCGACGAGGACGGCTACATTGACTACACCACCAATACCACCAAAGAGGTATCTACGAGATCTACGAGATCCACGAGATCGACGAAACATGAAAAGAAGAGCGAGAGAGTGATGTCACTTGGGAAGTAAGCGGGACATTTCGAAAGAATACGTCGAGTCAGCGTGTTACACAATACAAACAATGTCACGACGTTCTTAGTTAGCACGACGCACCAAAACCACAGCAGATGCAAGTCAGCCACAAAAATTGGGGGTATTAGTTTTATCCGTACATGCAATAGATTTTGTAGTTTTTGGTTTTGGGCAGATCATAAGGCAGGTTTCTTTCCGAATTGTTTGGTATCTGTGGCGGTACCCCGAGAGTGGAACGCCTAGATGGCGTTTTTTCGCAAACAGTACACCGATCTACGCGATACGTCACGGCAAGAAAACATACACGCCACCGGGGATGTTTTGTCCCTCTCTAATGCATGATCTGGTGGTACTACTCCTTCGTCATCTCATCTGCAGGGTCCTGCGATGGTGGACAACTACAGCACGACCATCATGACGGACCGTGCTATCGATGTCGCTAGGGAGCACACGGGAACAGCTTCCTCCGATGATCCACTGTTTTTATACGTGGCCTACCAGGCGAGTGAGAGTCGCACAATGTTATCGAATAGTGACCGTACACTTTTTCGCGCCAGGCGTTTCGGGCCGCGCGGGGGGTGGAAACGTTTTAACCAGCAACCTGGCACGCATCATCGAATGGTGTCGATGTTATCTGTCGCGCTTTGTGTGTTAGGTGGGGGGAGGGGGATGACGATTCGAGTGCCACGGCGTTTTCTCGTGGGCTCGCGGTGTGTGGCGGGCCTCGTGGGACGGGAAAATCAGCACCGACCGCTGCCTAGCGTGGAACGTGGAGTACCACTTTGGTTGAAAGAAAGGAGGGTGTGGAAAGAGAAACATGTGCCGATTCCTTGCGCCTGGTGCACTAGGCGAGATAACTTGAACGATACCACACAGACATCCATGCGTACTCACTTCTGAGGGGCTGTTGCGATCAGAACACCCACAAGACCCAGTACCACCGATGCGACTACTGTTTGTACTGAAATACTCGGATCAGAATTTTTTCTCCAGTGACGTAACGTTACCCCGGGCAATGGGTGTAACGCCCCCCGAAAACACTCGAATGGCCTCTGGAAGGCAGACCTCACACCGTAAATATTATTCGCTTCACACCGCTGTCGCATGCCCGCGAGGATGGTAGATGAAGGCCCGAAACGCTGAGAGGTGATGCTCCTTTTGTTCGAATCGCGAAATGAACGCTATCTAGCAACCCCCACTTTGAAATATATTGTCGTGCCTGTCGAATGCAAAACGTTAGGTCAGCCCGGATGCCCAATCAACTCATGGCATACACAGCAAATGCAAAAATGATTATCATCTCCATCCTCGTGAACTTTGGCCTTGGTCGGCGAAAACCCGTCCCTGCATTGTAGGGATGATAGGTCTATGGTCTAACGACTACGGCATGCGTCATCAGTACCCCCTTGGACTGCGTTACCCTTCCCCACCGCAACAAAAAAGCCGTCTGTTTCAACGTGCGTCCATTGCCCCCAACATGTTGTGGCTGTCGACCCAACACCAGCTGCCAACACTCGAAAACCCCTTCGCGTACGTGCCACTTTTCCACACTCGAAACGACCACAGGCGGCGCACACGCCACTGGACGCACCCCCGCCGGGCACGTTCACGGAGGAGGAAGAGGAGACCCTGGCAAGGGTGGTCTCCGACGAACCCGACCGCCATGTTTTCGCTCGTATCATATACTACCTTGACAAGGAGGTGAGGCACAATACGGCAGTGTTCGTTCTCTTGTCTGCCTCGAGCTGAATGAAAAACAATAGATGTAAGCATCTTATTGAACGAAGGAAAACTGGGGTTTGTAGGCCGGGACTGAATCGTACAGTAGCATCACGTAAACTCCTAGTTCACGGACAGAATTCTCCTCTGCGTGTCCCCTGCCCGAGTCGTACGGCTTCAGGTTGCGAGGATGCACGGCCCCAGAAACTTATTCAACGTAGAATTTGGTGCTGCTGTGATCAAGTTCGTGCGTTCTGTTTGATCCTTGTTGCATTCGGTGTGCTGCAATTTTCCCCGGTCAACCCGGTGAGGCCAACGAGCGAGGTCCTCGATAGCCTGGCCAGGTACCCCAGGGCCTCGATAGACCAGTCAGTGCTGTGTGTGTCAAAGGGTGCTCCCTCACTCCCAGGGGTCCCACCCAGGCTTGGTGCGCGCGCTCGACGCCCGATTGGGCTGGGTCCGGTCCAATGGTTCCCCGAAGTGCCTCCCCAACCTTCACGCCGTGTTTAGGCTGGGGTCCAGTCCTGTATTGTGCTGCCCCGCTGCTCCACCCGCGTACCCCCGTGGTATCTAGATCCCGTCCGGGTATTTCAACGCGCATCTACACACATGCACGATGACGACCACCACCGGTTCTTGAGTTCCTTCTTCGTTCTGCAGATGTTGTAGCTATATAAGTTTTATGCAGACTGCTTTCCCGTGTGTTTTTTCTTGTCCATTATCATCGTCACAACCGTCGACCAAATCAGGTGCGCAGGCTTCACGACGCGCTCGAAGCCCTCGGCGTCCTGGACAACGCCGTGATCGTGCTAGCCAGCGACAACGGTGCTTGCTCGTCCTCGGGGGGATCCAACCACCCCCTGAGGGGGTTCAAGAACACCACCTTCCAGGGGGGGGTCCGTGTACCAGCGTTCGTGTACTCCAAGTCGACAGAGCTGATACCGGAGGAGGTGCATACATACCCTTTTCGTGTGTACCTTGTTTTTGTCGCGATGTTCTTGTGCCGTGGGGTTCCTGTCGTTCTGTTAGTTGTATCACATCTGCTCGTCGTTGTTGTGTTGAGAGAGCGGTGGCGTACGGTTTGGTGAAGTAGTTTCTTCTGACGCGTCTCTCTATCTCTCTCTCTCTCTCTCTCTTCCTTACGTTTCTCTTGTATTTCTGTCTGTCTGTCTGTCTCTCTGTCTGCCTGTCTGCCTGCCTGCCTGTCTGCCTGTCCTTTTCTTTTTCTGCAGTCTCTTCTGTCTTTCTGCCTGTTAATCTTCCTGTCAAGTCTTTCTGTCTCTCCAACTGGCGTCTGTCTCTCTCGTCTCGTCAGTTGAACGTTTGGCGGGATATACGGGATAAGGATTATATACCCCGGCCACCCCCCCCGACGCATGAGCCTCAACCCCCATCCCCCACTCCTCCCCAGAAAGAAATTCGACACCGAAGGCCCCTTCAACGGAGAACGGCATGTGTATGCAGACCACTCTTACCCCCCCCCCCCCAACACGCCTGTCCTCTTGCCCTGGTCGAACACAGGCGAGGGGGACAACATACTCTGGAATGATGCACTCCACCGACTGGACCCAGACGTTAGGCCGTGTTGTTCCGGGACTCCCGCTGGTGAGGAACGGGATTGATTCCCCCGAGACAAATATTGAAATTTTATCTCATCTGTTGCCTGTACAAGATAAAGTTGTCCTCGGTGTAAGGACCACGCCATGTTTTTCAGAAGCATGGGACCCCGCAGAAGGCAAAGATATGAGAGTATAGTTAGAAGGGACCTTCCCCCGCTCTTCCAAGACACTCTGTTTGGATGTAGAAACACTGTCCTTCGAGTGGAGGAAACCACTGCTGTCTTGTTGTCTGTACATCGACCACCGTATGGGCATTGTCTGTCATTGGTCAAGGCGGCAACGCGTTAAGTGGCTCTCCCCCCCCGTGGCACACTTTCGTGTTTCGTTGATGCCATCACCAACAACACCGCAGTGAGCCCAACGTGCCGAAACCTGTCTCACTAGCGACTCTCGGTGCGTGGGTCATGCTTTCGAATCGATCTGTCGAACATCTCATTGCGACTCACGCTCGGCGAAGCTGGGAATTGCCCACGTTTTGGCCCCACACGTCACAAGCTCCGTCGGGGGGAGCGATCTGACGTGTACAGCCTGAACAATGGTAACGACGACCGGTTTAATGCGTGCGTCAAGATCCCTCCCGCATAGTACCACACCCAGCGGAAAAACATTTTACGGGTCAACATAAGGGATACCACAACCTCCACTCTGTGTTTAGATTTCGAAGGCAGGCCACAATAGATTGACCCCCTCCATAACTATTGTGCTTCTTGACGCCCTGTGCAATTCCACTGCAATGGGCTGAGCTGAAAGTGGAAAGTACGGAAGGCAGGACACCGGTCAAGCGTAGGCCGTGAACGATATTGTGCGAGGGAGGATCGGGGTTAGGGTTAGACGTGGATGGGTTTACGAAAACATATGGGTCATGAAGCCCCTCCGCGGTGTGTATGACAATAGTCTACAGCTACATATTCATTGTAGGCGGTCAAAATGTATAGATTGTTTCCGGGAGGAGCAGTGAAGTCAACTACAGCGGTTGCTGCCGTCTAAAAAAGGCTAGGGAACCCTATCCCACGCTCTTTCTCGATTGGCTCCTATCCCAAAGTATATAACAACGTGACCATTCTACTGCGCCGAGAAAGAGATTTCATCCAGCAAGTACCGGCCACCGGGCCTACAGAGGACCCGCGACTGCTGAATAACAGTTTCGTTCTTACGTACCCTTGGCAGGCTGGGATGGGGAAGGAGCTGAGCGGCTTCGACCAATGGGACGCCATCGTGGGCAGGCGGTCTGCAGAGGAAGGGCCCGTCCGCACGGATATGGTTCTGGGGCGCAACAGCTTCACTTTCGACACCGACACGGCGGAGATGGTGAAGAGAGCTAGTCCGTGGGGTGCCTATATTCACGATGGCTGGAAGCTGATTCTGCAAGAAAGGTCCATGAAGTTACCAATCGTAACATTGCCGCTATCATATTTGTTTTTCATTGACGGGTTTGTCTGCACAATGTAGAGGCGCTTTGAATTGTTGAGCCAACAATATTGTGGACTTCTTGTATGCTATGTTGTCCACCATAGCGCTTTGTCGCCCGGTCCCTGCGGTTGCCAGCGTTGTTCCGTCTAATTTTCTTGTGTGTGTGGCACCTGTCTCGGGTATGGCAAGAGGTAGAACCAGAGAATGGTGGGTTTCACCAATATTCGGTGACCGTAAAAGCCACAAGCAGCATCAGCCGAAGATCTACAGTATCACATGGTTGAACTTAATTCTGGCCGTGTGCACAACGGCCATGGTCAAAGCATTAATTAACTCTGGCTTTCACGCTGGGGTAGACGCGGCACATCGAATTGTACCCGAAAACGCACGCCTGCTTTGTATAATGAATAAATTTGTTTGGAAATACAGGGCCCATCGGCCTATTCATTTTTTTTATCGGAATGAATGGTCCTTAGATTTTTCAACACTCTGTTTTCTGAAAAATTAAGTTGAACGTCTTGCTTGTCTGTTGCCGTCCCAACAACCGCAGCTGTGTCCTCTGGGAGACCAGCAAGGGAAGCTACCCTGATCCGGACACGGTGGAGTGTTCCCCAAACGACGAGTGCACGTGCATCAGCCTATGCGATGGCCCGGTGTATGACTTTCTCTTCCACATAGACGCAGACCCTTTGGAGACGGTGAGTTGAGGTTGGGTGACAATAAATTGCCAACAACCAAAAAAAATCAAAATCGAGTCTGATCGGTCGAAGAAAACAATTTGGGAAGCGCTAAAAACTTTTTCCTGACGAGGCTAAGCTGCTGGCGGCACAGGCAGTACGCTCGTACGGCGAGAGCACCCCACGAAATGATGTCTGGGCCAGTTAGACAAGCCACGGCATTTAGAAACAAAGGCCGAATCAAGCTGTATAAAGCTATGTGATGGTTTGCCCAGATTCATCCTCTGCCCCCCTCTTGTGATACGTAAGGTGGCCATGGACGACCGCAACGTCCCCCTACAACGAACGCACATTATGTTCTTGATGGTAGAAAACCCTCAGATAATAAAATGTAGCAACAACAGGGAGAGCTCCCCACTCCGAAGCTGATATACGATGGCGATACCTACCACCAGGAGAACCTGGTGGAGACGATGCCCGACAAGTTTGCCGACATGAAAGCAAGATTCGAGTTGGCCACAAAGGACGAGGTGCACCCTGCCTATAAGCCCGAGGAGCCGATGGGGTTCGCGGTGAGTCTTTCTGGACGCGTGCATCGATTCCTGATGTTGTTGTGGTGGTAGTGCGGTTGTGGCTGCTGTTTTCGTCGTCGACGTCGTCGACGTTGTCGTCGATGGTACCCGTGTCGCCGTCCTCGTTTCTCATGTTAGAGATTCTCATCACATTGGAAAGCCATGCTATTCCTTCGACCGAACAACCCTCGCTCCCGCACCGATCCCAAAACTTGGGGCCAGCCACCTGTAGGGCGCAGGGGCCCCTTTCGAGAAGTGCCCAACCCTTTCCCCAACCCTCACCGTGCAGTGCTCAACCCTAGCCCTATCCGCTCGCATACCGATCCCAAACGTACAGCCAGCAGTATATAGGGCGACATGCCGCAGGGATATCTTGACACAAACATGCACCTTGATCGACGCATGGCCTGTTAATGGAGGACGGTGATTCCACTAGCCATGCGATCGTAGGGGTGCATACCTAATCGTCCATGCAGGTTATCGACGGCGTTGCCCCTGATGACGCGCGCGGGCCTCAGGTTTTTGGGTACCCCTACAAAAACCTACGAGCACGCGAGTGAACCCACTTTTCTCATGCCCTCACTGAGATTTTCCCGTTCAGGTACATGTTGTGCGCCAACCTTGAGTTATCCTACATCAACTACTCCTCCAAGAAAAATCTCAATCCTTCTATCACGGGCATTCGCGCGTTCATCCCCCCCGCTCCCCCCTTGGTTCATTTCCCCCTGGTTCTGCGACGACTCTCACCAACACGCTGGGTCGTCTTTTCAGAAATGGCAAGACTTCAACACCTGGGTGGTTGCCTGGCAATAGAAACAACGAGGCGACACTGTACTCTCTTCCTGGGTGGCTGCCTAGCAAGAGAAACGGCGAGGGGGCGCTCAGCACCTCTGGCGCGTCACGTGCTCTCCACACGTGTACTTGTATCGTCTATCGGCATAATACATCAGAGCAAGTCGCAGTGCGTCAGTGCTTGAGTGGTGCCAGCACTGTCAGCAGTGCACAACAACTGAGTAGCAGACTACATGTAGTATAGACACATCCTCACGTAGTGCGTCGCTCGTATCTTGTGTCTGTGATTCTTCTTGTCAAAGAACGTCGACCCTTGATGGTAAGAGTATTTGGTAAGTCGAACCCGGCTGTTCAAGGTCCAAGACAGTTACATTGTTTGACTTTCACCATGTATTGTAGATGAAGGTATGTTGTGTAGCAAGCGCAGGATAGGCCCTCAGAGTGCGGTTTACAGTTCTTCTGTCGTTGTTCCGTGCCGGAAAGGAAGGGGACACCATACCCTTCGCTATGTAGCCGTCTACAACGTCGTATTATCGACCGTTCGTTGCCCACTTTTTGCGTAATATTCTCTTGTTATTTGTTGTTCCTCTTGTGTAATATATATGGGTTGCGGACGCTGTCCGCTCGAGGCGTTAGACTATGTATGTGAAGCAGATATTTTGCGAAAATGGCGTCGAGGCTCGCACACGTCTCTTTTGGTACAACTTTTTCTCGGAAAGTCCCGTGTCTTTTTCCTCACCCAGTTTCCGCGTCTTCAGTTTTAACATTACGGAATATGGATGTTGTATTGTGCTCGAAGTGTTAGCTAAGTGAGCTGGGAGTGCTTTTGCGTCAACAGTCCACAACTAACAGTAATGCTCTTATTTTTTGCATTATCTCCATGATTCCTATGGTGCACCATGCGGCACCATATATATGGACCGGAGAGCCATATGCACTCGGTCGGGTGACCCCCCGCGGGCGCCCTCCCGAGTGTGTGAGAAGGTCCCTAGGGAGGCCACGTCAAGAATTTAATCGGGTGGAGGGAAACATTTTTTTTTTGTGTACGGATGGAGGAGGAAGCATGGTACGGTGCTGCCATGGGTTTTAGGGCTATTATTGTGCCTGAACTTAATCTAGCAATGGCTCAACCGTCTGCGGAGGAAGAGCAGAGATGACGAGGGAGAAGGACATGACGGAGAGGGAATATGGGCATCTATCGGAGAAGAATGATGCACCAGCAAAAGTAATGGCTGCCGGGAGAACGTCTACCTGGGCAGCTGGTGGAGCTGGTCTCGGTACACAGCGAGTGAGCATGATGAATGACGGAAATTGTGCGTTGAGCGGTTAAAGCAGCAGTCGCATACCGCCCAAAATCCCGAAAGATTCGGCGAAGGCCGTGAACTGGCTGCGGAGATTGCGGATTTTCCTGGCTAGCGAGGGTTTGGAGCAGACGCTTGAAGACACCTATCCCACTGGCTATGTTCCTGTCATCAACTGTTTGGATTGCATATATCTGAACCGGGTTCATGGTGCGGCGCTCGTTACGGCACACAAGCGGGCGTGGGGATATCTGTTGGAAGCAACCTGCGGCACGGACATTGAAGAACGGTTGGCTGCTTGCGACTGCGTCCCTGAGGCGTGGAGGGTGATCGGCGAATGGGTTATGCCTACTTTTGACGCCGAGAAGACATTGCTTGTGCGACGGTTGGAGGCAGTTGACATGTCCCCTGGCGAGAACCCGAAACTTTTCTTTGTCAGAGTCGATGGCATCGTCAACATCATGCGAGCTGTCGGCATTGAAAAATCCGAGCGGGAAATCTGCCACATCATTGTTCGCCAGCTTTCGCCCGAGTACGATGTCGAACGCAAGTCTATCCTGGCCGACCCCACCATTCCCCGAGCGAAAAGGGAAAAGTTGTTCGTACGGCATACGCTAACAACGTCGAGATCAAGGAGTTGGGCAAATCGCAGGCGATCGGTGGTTTGGGGTGCGGTCATGGCGGCGGCGGTCAGAAGGGGAAACAACGGCGGCGGCAGCAGCAGCAGCAACAACAACAGTGGGTTCATCCACAACCACCACCTGTACACCACCCACCTCCTAATTTCGTGAGGATCTGGGGGGCTCTGTGACTGTGGGCGCAACGCCTTGTACCCGCAAGAAGAGTCAGCTCCGCCGCCAGGCGCTCCGATGGGTGCCGTTCATCAGTGCGTGAAGTGCGGGAGGCATGGACACTCACTCGGCCACTGCAATGCGCCACGACGCTTTGAAGGCCACTACACTGCCTGCGGTGAGTATGGTCATCGGCGCCGCATGTGTTGCACAACCGGCCGTATGCAATAGCACGTGCATGTCGGTGATGGAGAGGGTCTCAACGCGAGTGGCAACGACACTATGCCGTACCAGCAGCGGAAGCGACGACGCTGGAGGAGGCACAGGCACAGGCATCAGCCGGAGTCGCTCCTCCCCTTTGCAGATGGAGCGGTGGCATGGGGCACAGCAACTGCTGTGGGAGCGGCGACCGGTGGTGGTGGTTTCCCCGCTACGGTGGCGGGGGGAACGGCCGCGGCGTAGGCACTCGCGGCTGGAGCGGCGGCATCGGAGGCAGCAACGGCGGCGAGAGCGGGGACCCCCGGCAACAGAGTCTTCCCCGCGGCGGCGGCAGGGGGAACGGCGGCGGCAGGGGGAACGGCCGGGGAGCAGGCACTTGCTGTTGAAGCGACGGTATCAGTGGTGCCACCGGCGGCGGCACCGGCGACGGATGAACTCGAAAGCATGAAAGAAGAGCTTGCTGACATACGGAGGCAATGGGGGAAATTGGCGGCCAAGAAACCGGCACTGCATGTGCAGCCGGGCCCACCACTTGTGTCGTCAGCAGGCGTGGCTTCAGCAGCGGAAACAACGGTGGGGACGACGACAGGTATTGGTGTTTTCCCCGACTCGTCGATGGGGGGAACGGCCGGGGCGCCGTCAGCTGCAGGAACGGTGGCACTGGAGGTTTCGTCGACCTGCGGCCAGATACCCCCCGCCGTATCAACTGGGGGCGCGATCGCTGTGCCCACATCAGCAGCTACACCGGCACCAGCGGCGCAAGAAGCAGAGGACGCGTGCGATGAGGATGGCTGTTGGTTGGACAATGGTGACGAAGGCGGCAACAGCAACGGCGGCAGCGGCGACGGCAGCTTCGTGGCGTTGTCTGCGGGTGCCGGTGCGGGTGCGGGGCATCCCGGCGCCCATCCGACCGTGTACAATGGTGTCTGCGTGGTGCGGGACGATGGTGGGTAATGCCAGGGGTGGACATTCGATCGTGGCTGGAAGGGTGCGGCATGAATTGAGAGGCTACGTGTTCGGGAGCTACCGTGCGAGATGACCGGTGGGTGCACAATGAGTCTACGCGCGACAGGCACGTTCGTGAGAATTATGTTTATTTGGCTATCTATTTTTGGGTCGATTTTGTTTGTTGAAAGCCATGAGTTTGAGAACTGCGTAGACGTAGGCTGTTGTGTTACGATGCGCACGAACGAACGTGGTGTTTATGGTCTGTGGTACATGCGTTTTTCATTTGTCAAGGATATAGTTTGCATAGTCTAGGACTTCACCGCGCCGAATGGTGCAGTTGATGTTGTCGGGTCACTGCTAGCACTGCTGTCGAAAATGATGGGGGGGGTAAATGTGATGCTGAGATGCCATGATCTTCGCCGCAGTACAAGCAGAGTTCTAGCGGGCGTTCGGGTTTGATTGTTCATTTTGTTCACGTTTTCCACGTTTTACCTCCGGAAAATGAGGAGAAGTCCTCAATTCTTGTTTGTTTGCGATTCCGCGTTTACCTGCGGAGTTTGAGGCAACTTCATGATACTTGTCTGATTCCTCGTTGCTAGGATAAGAAATACATTTCTTGTTTATTCGCGATTCCGCGTTTTTTTTCCCGCGGAGTTCGGAGGTAACTTCATGATATTCGTTTGATTTCTCGTTGTTTGGATCCGAGAGTTGTTGCAGCAGGGGTGCTGTTAAACTGTTGTGTTTTGGGAGATGATGCAGCCGGGGGGCTGTTAAGCTTTTTTATGTTTTGGAGATACTGCAGCAGGGGGGCTGTTAAGAAATGTTTGTCGGCCGTACTCCGCGTACTTATCGGGTATTGTTTGTGTAGTGTATTAACTTCAGACGGTGAGGCAACGCCCGTACCCAGGGCGCTGTCGTGCTCAGAGAGGAGGAGTGGCAGCAGGGCTGCTGCACACAACAAAAGGGGGCCCCGGTGCATCATCACCGTACCCCTACCTAAAAGGTTCTACACCATCTGCGTCACACTTGTACGTACGGCTAACATATCCAAACCATGTCCGTAGACCCACGAACACCCTCCCTGGTTCTTCACGCAAGTGACTAACCATCAGTGGGGCAAAAACACCCCGGATACATCAATAAAATGCCAATACGGTGGTCGAGGGGAAACCCGGCGCCCGGGCAAAACCCCTCGAAAATAAATCCCATCCAACACAAACCATTGCTATCACGGCGGATCACAACGGCCGCACTTATCAGGAAGGCCAAGGCGAAGACAAGAATGCGAGGCAAGCCTCCTACTCCTGCCATTGGGACACAGCCCGCGACAGTAATGCATCTTTCCCCGCATGGTATACATGACCTTCCCCAAGCGCTAGAAAATCCTACAGAAGCTCCGGCAAATTCATCAGCTTTTTCCGGTGGTACTGCAGGTTGCTCTTGCTAAGAGCCTTGGTGAGCATGTCTGCATGTTGCTCCGACGTCGACACAAACTTGATCGAGATGTCACCCGACCTAAACAATCCACGAATGAAGTGGTACCGCACGTCGATGTGCTTGCTACGCGCTGAGCTAAGGGGGTTCTGCACCAAAGCCATGGCCCCCTGATTGTCCTCAAGGACCTGAATGCTACCGCCGCTGGTCTCTGGGGCAATAAACGAAAGCACTGCACGCACAAACAAAGCTTCTTTCACACCCTCTCCGGCAGCAATGTACTCTGCCTCCGTAGACGACAAAGATACGATAGCTTGCGTCTTGCTACCGTGGCTGATGACGGTTCCTCCAACCGTTGTTGCCAGCCCTGACACCGAACGTCTATCCTCAGCGTCGGCGTAGCTAGCGTCCACGTACACCGCCAGCCCCAGCCCCGATCCCCGTTTGTAGGTGATCCCGAGGTCCCTCGTCTCTTTGAGGTAGGCGAGGATCTTCCGTATCGCCTTCCAGTGCCTCTCGGCAGGGGCGTGGGCGTGGCGCGCTACCGCACGCACAGCGAACGAGATGTCCGGGCGCGAGAACGTCGACACCCACATCATGCTGCCGATGGCCTCCCTCACCGGCCACTCCCCTCCACTTTCGTCATCTCGCTTCGGTCCTACGTCAGCACCAGGGGAAGCAGGGATGGGGGAGGTCGATTGCACATCAAAGCGATTCACGATGCTGTCAATGTACGCGGTTTGGGAGATTCTAAGGGTCCCAGCCTCTAGGTCTCTCTCAACGGCACACCCGTCGAACCACACACACTCTCCAAGGTCTTTAGTGGGGAATGCCTTGTTGAGGGAAGCGAGCAACTCCTTGCAATCATCATCAGACCCAGCCACCAGAATGTCATCCACATAAATCACGATAATCATCACCACGACACCGTCTTTCATCTTGCGGAAGACGCACGGGTCCGCCTTGCACTGCTCGAACCCGTTTTCTACAAGCGTGTCGGCAGCGTGGTACCCCCACTGCCTGCCGCTCTGCTTCAAGCCGTAAATAGCACGCTCAGCCTTCACAACTTTGTGGGATTTTTCCCCGCACCCCGCGGGGAGCCTCAAGAACACATCCTCGTCTAACTTAGCGTGTGTAAACGCCTGCTTGACATCCCAGTGGTTGAGTTTCAATGATTTCTCATTGGCTACCGCAAGCATCAGTTTAATGGATGCGGATGATGGGCAAGGGGAGGATGAGTAGAAGTAGTCCACATTCGGAATTTGCGAAAAACCCCTAGCGACCAGACGCGCTTTGAACTTCTCGATTTTCCCCTCCTTGTTCGTCTTCCAAGTAAAACGCCACTTAGAACTCACAGGTCTACGCCCCTCTGGCGTGCCGTCTACGAATGAAAACGTTCCCGTGTCCAAGTGTCCATCGAACTCTTCCCTCATGGCCTGTTCCCACCCCTCTCTGTACACAGACTTGGCAACGCCGGCTACGGTCATGGGGGGGGATTCAACGTCACTCGGACGCTTGCCTATGGGGGATTCTGTACTCAGCTCGGTCGACGCCAGGGCCCTCACGAAGGCGTCTGGAGAGTTGAGCACGAGGTCCTCCGCTCCCAGCAGGAAGTCCTCTGCCTCTTGGCGCGCGATGTTGGCCTCCTCCGCGCGCTCGCACAGCAGCGCTTGCACCGCCCTCGCCTCTAGCCCTTCCACCACGTCGACCACACACGCGAGCATCCAGTGGGTGTACTCCTCCGTGCTGGTGATGGGCAGGGTGGGCAGCCCGGCCGCCGATGCATGGCGGGCGAGCAGACCTTCGGCACTCGTTGACGACTCGTACCTCGTGTTCCGGCGAGGGTTCTCCCTGAGTCGGCGGCTGGTGAGTTCGGCCGGCTCGCCAAAGCGGGCGAGCCTCCGTTCCTCGGGCCCGCGGAGCGCCGGAAATATCCGTGTCGCTGCCGCTGTCGCTGCACGCCACCGCTGCTGCTGCTGCTGCTGCTGCTGCTGCTGCTGCCGCTGCTGCTGCTGCTGCCGCCGCCACCGCGGCTGCTGCTGCTGCTGCTGCTGCTGCTGCGGCGGTCGTCCTCGCCGCCGCCCACATCGGCCATCCCGGTCGACGTGGTAGATGGGGCGACGCTCGCGCCCTCCCTGCTCGAGGGGGCGCCATCGCCAGCGTCGCCCACGCCCGACTCCTGGGGCGCGGCCGGCGGCGCCGCCGGCGCATCGCGCGCGGGCGGCTCCGCGGGCCCCGGGTTTGCCGTCGTGTCAAGGTGGAAACCTCCATCCTCAGGTTCTCCCTCCGCCCTCCCTCCACCGTGGCATGACGCACCCCCTCCGCCCTCGTGCTCCCCAGTCGTGAGCTCCTCGTCCTCCTCTGCAATGGGAGGCAGCGGCTGGGGGTGCGCGGTCGGGGCGGCGGGCACAGATTGCCAGGTGAAGTTGCGAGTGGTGATCGCTTGGCGTTTTTCGTTCAGGATGCGCACGCAATCACGGTTTGTGTTGATTCCAGGGCCGAGGTAAAAACACTTTTTTGCTTTCGGCTCTGACTTGTGCGTGCGCTTGACCTTGTATACGGCGGGTTTGAGGAACGGGTACGTCGCCTCTGGGGGAGGTGGGTGCCCGTGCCACATTTCGTACGGCGATTTCTTGTCCGGGTTGGATGTGGTGGAGGTGCAGTTCAGGGCGTTGCATGCCCAAGCTGTGGCTTCGGCCCAAAGGGAGGGGTAGCTTGGTGCTTCGGGGTAAAGAATCGTCGCTTGTATGCGGGCGGCTAGTGCTGCATCCTTTATCAGTCCCAGTGCTCTCTCAGCTACACCGTTGTATTCTGGGCTGTATGCGGGGGTGAACTCCTGCTTGATGCAATACTTGCGGCACAGCTTTCCGAACTCTCCCTCGAAAAACTCTCCTCCGTTGTCAGACCGCACGACCATGACCTCGGATGGGGCTCCGTCTGCCCTGTTTTCCGCTAGGTATCTCTCGAATGCCTCTGCAGCGTCTGACTTGTTTTTCAAGAAGTAGACGCGGTTCCACCTCGTGCAGTCATCCCTTACAATGAGAGTGTACCACTTCCCCCCCAAGCTCTGCACCCTTGCCTTCCCACTCAAATCCACGAACACTCTCTGCAGTTTCTTAACTGCTCGGGTTGACGTCCTGTTGGGGATGGGCTTGGATAGCCCCTTTGCCGTCGAGCACCCCATGCACTCCCGGAGCTGGCCCACCAGAGTCACCCCTTGCTGCTTCGCCGTGTTCTTCAGCAGCACCTCGTGGGAGTGGCCGTGCGCGCAGTGGAAGTCGTTGATGTCAACGGGGGTGCGGTTCGCTTTCGCGTTACCAGGAGCAATCATGGCACAGGCTAGTTCCCTACCCGACTCTATGCGGTGACCAGTCTGAACGAACAGGTCCCCCCATAGAGGGAAGTACACCGACTCCCCCCCACCAACGAACACCTCCAACTCACGCTCGTCTGCGGCTAAGCGGCCCTTGGTTTGCCTCAAAAGGGCTGTGAGGGACACGAGGTTGTAATTCAGCTCCGGCACATGAGCGACCCGTTTCAACAGCAGGTCTGTGGTCCCAACGCGAGAACCGATGGACACCCTCACGTCGCCGTAGCCTACTATGGCGAAGGCTTGCTTCCCTGCGGCGACACTCAAACGTCGATCGCACTCATGGTAGTTTTCGAACGCGTTAGCGCTCGGGAACATGTGGTTGGTTGCGCCGGTATCGGCCACAAACCTTTCCTGCCTGGCCTGCTCTACACCCCCTCGATCAACGACTCTGTTCCACTCGCCTGTGAAGTCACGGACCACTAGCGCCTCCTCTGCCACGTCCAGTGCGGTGGCGTCCAAGACCGGCAGCTCCACCGCGAGCACCGCCTGCTCGGACGAGCACTTGCTCTTGTCGTGTCCGTAGCCCAGGCATTTCTCGCATCGCAGGGGCTCCGGCTTGGTACAGGCGGCCGCCTGGTGACCCTTCTCTCCGCACCGGAAGCAGCGGCCGTGCATGCTACCTGCACCGCCGCCGCCTCCGCCGCTGTTGCCACCACCACCGCCCTTGCGACCACCCCCTTTCCCCTTCTGGCTGCCACCGCCGCCGCCGCCCTTGCTGTGGCCGCCGCTGCTGCGGCCGGGCGCTCCGCCCCTGTTGCCACCGTCGCTCGCGAGGAAAGCATGCTCCGCCTTCCGCTGGCCCTTCGTGGCCCTCCTCCCCTCCGGGAGGCTCGCGTGCACGGTACTGACTACCCTGATTATCTCGCCCCGGTCCAGGTTTGTAGCCGTCTCCAACAAGAATTTGGCTTGTTGGTACTCGGGTGGAAGGGCATCGACAAAGTGTGCGAGAACAAAGGGTGTGTCAGCGTTGACCCCTTTTTCCCGCAGTCGTGAGTACAGCAGCTCGAGCGTGTATAGATGCTCGACAGGGTTGCTGTTGCTGTGTGCGGGGATCGTGAATCGAAACATCTTCTTCATGAGGGCTTGTTTCGAGCCCTGCGACTCCGGGTTGTGTACTTTGTCGAGCTCCGCAAGGATCTCCTTTGCGGTCTCGCATTTATTCACGATTGCCTTGTCGGCTTCTCGGACGATGGCTGTAGTCACAAAGTGGAACGCCTGGAGGCCCCTCTGAACCTCATCACTTGTGTAGCCCAAGCTATACAGCTCCGAGCTAGGCCTGTTTGGGTCACCGACGGGTGCGTGCTTCTCGGCGTTGCCGATAAGCTGCCCGTCCAAGCCTACGGTTTTTGCGGCTTGAATAAGGGCCTTCCTCCACGAGTCGTACCCGTGGCCGCGACTCTCCCCTTCGAGACGCGGTGCATTGACCGTAACACGTTTTTGGCTACTACTGCTGTACCCATCAAAAAATGCTCTGGCCCCTCGAATTGCGGTTTGCTCACCTTGGGGGTTTAACCCCCTCGCTTCCCCGCGGTCCGGTCCTACGCCCGGGCTCATTCCGGCTGGCCCCACAGGATTCGCTCCCGATCTACCTGCCCAGCCAGTCGTCACTCTCGCTGGAACCCCAGGACTCGCTCCCGGTATGTTGTCCCAGCTGCTTTCCCGCGGGTGATTTCGCCCATCACGGGCCGTTTCCTGGGAAAACGCCCCGCCGCCCCCAGGCGGCAGAGCCTCTCTCTGGCTTGGGACGGCAGCACCGCCGCCCCTACTGGCATCGCCCGCCACGGCGTCACCAGGCTCCTTCCTCTTCAACTCCATCACTACGCTCATCAGCTGCGATAACTGGCCCTCCAGCCTCGCAATCGCCGGATCCTCGGCGTGTTGCTGTTGCGTGGCTGATGTCTCTTCCCCCAGCCCTGCGACGGAACCGCTGTCCGACGCAGACATGACCCGATGCGGCTATCCCTCGAGGGACAATCAATCTAAACTCTAGAGTGTTTGTCGGCCGTACTCCGCGTACTTATCGGGTATTGTTTGTGTAGTGTATTAACTTCAGACGGTGAGGCAACGCCCGTACCCAGGGCGCTGTCGTGCTCAGAGAGGAGGAGTGGCAGCAGGGCTGCTGCACACAACAAAAGGGGGCCCCGGTGCATCATCACCGTACCCCTACCTAAAAGGTTCTACACCATCTGCGTCACACTTGTACGTACGGCTAACATATCCAAACCATGTCCGTAGACCCACGAACAAGAAATCCGTGCCTCGATGTTTGAGAAACGGCATAATTGGCGAAAGTTTCCTCTGGCGTCTTCGAACGCCGGGTTTTTATTTAACGTTTGTCTATTTGTGCCGCATGTATTTGGTATTGATGACTGTTCTGAACGATGTATTGGAGGAAGGATTTGGCATGTTTTGGTAAGACATGGTTGAGGCCTATGTGCTTCCGAAGCGTATTTTAAATTGGTCAGTCAATGAGTTGAAACACAATTTTGTGCGAGGATTTTGTTCGAAGTATTTGTTGACGCGTTTTGCAAGGGTTGTCCGTCCAGAGTCTTTATGACGTGGCTCTTATTCGATATACTCGTAGCATAGCATGGGGGTGGTATATTGCGTATACATATGCGGGGATTGCAGTGACGAACTACGGAGGGACAAGAAGTTTCTTTGTGTTTTCCTTGGGAGTGTAGTAGATTGGTGGAGATTCATGGAGATTCGTTCTGGGTATTAAAGCGTTATGCGTGACTTGATGCCGTGATGGAATGACGAGCTCAAGCACGCCCCCGATGAATACAACACGTTTTTCACCACGCCTACACGTCTTTACCTACCCGTGCGGCCCGTCATGGCCGAGCTGCTCTACGCTCCCATCACACACAACTGAGCCACCCGAATTATCGATCATGTTATGTTGATCTTTGCTGAGTATTTTTCAAGTATAATTCTTTGTTTTTGACTGCTTGAGAGTATCGTGATGACATTTTCTCGAGAGGGGTACTTGTTAAGACTCTTAGTGAAGTTCCATAGTCATAAAGAGGAGTAGTAACCTGAAACTTGAATATTCGATAGATCCGGGAGTTGAGATGATTTGTGGAAAGATAATGGTTTTTAATTTGTTGCCGTTTTACCTGGCGATATGTACAGTGTATCTGACGAGAGAATAAAGCGTAACTGATCAGGGAATATAGTGAATCTGACGAGGGGATACAGTGAATCTGACTAGGGAACTCAGTGAATCTACTCAGGGAATACAGCGTAACTGATTAGGGAATACAGTGTATCTGACGAGGGAATACAGTGCATCTCATGAGGGAATACAGCAAATCTGATCAGAGAATACGGGGAATCTGGCGAGGGCATACAGTGAGTGTGACGAAGGAATCGCTGAAAGGCGGGCGGAGAAGATAATACCGGCTTTTGAGTCATGAGTCCCGTGGGTAGGCGTTTCTTTGCACCCACTAATCCGATTGGGGTGCCCGATGGCTTGTATGGCAGCGGTGAGCCGTGCCGACACAAAGCAAGTGATAGTAAGACAAACGATGTCATGCGCATAGAGTTTGGTCTGATGGCGCAGATAGGCTCCACCAGCCCTTGAGCCGTCGAGTCCCCGTGGGTGGGCGTTTCTGTGCACCCACTGGTCCGATCGGGGTGTCCGATGGCTTGTGTGATAGCTGTGAGCTGTGCCAACACGATGAAAGACTTCGTAAGACAATCAGCACCCTTGACATAGAGTTTGGTCTGGTGGAGCAGTTAAGCTCATCTGCTCCACTGGCCGTCGAGCTACTGAGACCCCGTGGGTGGGCGTTTCTCTGCATCCACTGGTCCGACTGGGGTGTCCGATGGCTTGTACTACGGCTGTTGGCCATGCCGACACAATTCATGTCTTCGTAAGACTAACAACATCCGTTACATAGCATTTGGCCTGGTGGAGCAGTTAATCTCATCTGTTCCACCGGCCGTCGAGCCACTGAACCCCCGTGGGTGGGCGTTTGTCTTCATCCACTGGTCCGATTGGGGTGCACGATGGCTTGAATGATAGCTGTGAGCCGTGCCAACACGGTGCGGTCAGAGTTAGGCGCGGTTCAGCTATGGGACGGCGGGTATAGCGGCACAATTTACGTCCCCCCCCCCTAGATGCTGCGGAACCCCCTCTGTTGACCATATCTCTGCGGGAACATATCGGATGGGAGTGTCCGATAGCTTGGAAGAGCGGCATGGACCGTGCGGACACGGCGCAAAAGGTTTGGGGCGAGTTGTGTGGGCGGAGGTTCGAGACAATTACTGCTTCCTGACATGCTGCGGAACCCCCCGTTTTCAGCATACCTCCGCAGCCACCGGTCGAATTGCTTCCAAGTAGCATATCAGATAGCTGTAATCCATACCTACACGATGCAGTTAGTTTCGGGTCGATTGGAACTCTGTGGGTGGAGATCTGCCTGGTGGAGCAAATGAGGGGTTACTCCACCGGTGGAGCAAATAGCATTGCCGAAAAATGAAAGGCCGCGCCCCGCCCCCTCCCTCTCGGCAGACAGCACGTAAGCGCGCGTTCTCCCTCCTCTATCTGTCGTGATCGCCGCAAGCTGGTGCATATTGGCTCTCTCTCTCCCTCCTCGCGTGTGTCTCGGCCATCTAGGCCTACTATAGGATGCTGGCTGGCAAAGAACAACTGAGCAATCTTTGGGGAAATTTCGGCATTTCAGCAAAAGGCCAAATTCCCAAAGATCCAGCGGACTTGGCTCTCCTCGGGAGAAAAGAATAGACCAAGCCCAAATTTGGTCTGCGCAAACACCCTTCAAAACACGATATTGACGATTTGTTGTGCTTGCGCAAGAGGCTGCGGGCTGTGCGGATATATATCCTGTCGGTAGTGCTGCACGCACATATTGGTTTCCGTCGGCAACAAACCTCTCCAGCGTTGCTCACCTAGGCAGGTACTACGTAGACGAGACGAAGTTACACTTGCACTGCTGTGGGTGCTTGACAACCCAATATCGCGAGTTGTGTAGTGTCGGGAGACAAACTCCAAAATTACCAGCGCTGCAACATCACGCCCGCCACGACCCCCCGACTCCACACTCAATTTGTCCTGATGCGCGCTCTCGTTCTCCCTCTCTCAATACACGTTGCACGTTGACATGTGAATCTTGGGGTGTATCCTTGAGGGCTGACCAGCTGCTGCTGCTGCTTCCCCCTTCGTGTTGGTAAGAAGAGAGAGGAGGTTCCGTGCTTTGTTGTGGATGTCAAAGCATGTGGACTGAAATGGCTGTGCAAGCCGATATACCAAGATATCTGTAGTCTGATCCTGTGCCGTAACTACTGTTTTTTCCTTAGCTGCAACGGAGGGGTTCGTGGTCGGTGGATGTGGCACGATTCGTTGTGTGAGGTGAGTTTTCACCCGTTCTGTCTCCGACCAATAACTGGGCACCAACCTAACGGTTCCTCTTCCCACCGCATGTACATGCGAACTTGTTTTTTGTCAACTCGCATCTCCTTTTTGACATTTTTGTCAGGAGTGGGAATCCGCGCTATGTTGCACTTTCTCGCATGCGCCAATCTGGAGATAATTCTTCTGAGGTCCGCCAATAAAGGATCTGGGGAGATGTCTAACATAATACTGCGTCCCTCGTTTCGAGCTTCGGTGAGTGACCTGCTACATCGTCCCTTGTTACTGAGCTGGCCCCGCCAAAAAAATGAAAGCACGCATTGCAGATTCTGTTATTGCAGGTGAAGTGATTCTGGACTTGCTGTTGATGTGCCTTCAACTTGTCGCGTCAGCCTGAGGTGCAGGAGGGGAACAACCCCATCGAGCTCCTTATTTTGCTGTTAAGATATCCTCTCCCTTGTTATTCTCACCTCTCCTGCATTACCAACTCAACTGTGAGGGAGAGACTCCTATCCTTGATTCCCATGTGTGTTGACTGATGGCGAAGCCACTGACGAATGCTGAGCGGATGTGGGATGTTGACGACAATGCCTGTGTCAGTACCCAAGTCCCTCTATTCTTCCTCTACGTGCAAGGTGAAGATGCGCATGGATGCCCAGTGGCACCAACTCTATAGTGGGCTGTCCGGTTCGTTGCCACGTGATTGAAGCAGTGGTTTGTCATGTAAGGGCATCACTTGGTTGGATGCGTGGACGAATCGGGTTCGAACAGAGAAAGGTTGAGAAGAGCATTTTTTTTTTTTCGGTTTGATGTTCCATGTGCTTACAGGTTTTGGGCAACACTTTGAATATCTTGGCTAAATCGGGCATGTATTTAGCCATCAACCACCGGTCTAGGAATAGCCCATCTTCTCCGCATCAGGCGGGGGGCGCAGGTACATAATGCCCGGTCGGGCCCATATCTGTATCTGCACCGAATCAACCCGATGACGCCCTTGACGACGGGCCTGGGTATGTCGATGCCCGCAAAAAACAGCTGCGGTGGGCATGATCTGCAGCGCGATCGGCTTGTGGGGCGTGTTCGCTTCCAGCGCGAGGGCGGCTGAATGGTATCTGTGGACTTGGCTGCCGAGGTTCCTGTTTCAACTGACGATGCCGGTCAAGTGGCCCATGGCGCACACGTTCTTGTATCCTCTCGGGCTCTTCTTGTTTTCTTTCAAGCTCTTCCGGCCTCTCTATTATGTCAAGGCGAGTGTGACACACCTATGATGACCTTCCAAAGCAAGCTCTTTCCCAAGAGAAGGGGGCTAGTGTTGCTGTGGCATTGCAGAGCTAGGGTTCGCCCGTTGGCGACGTGAGACTCATAGCTCAACGAGAGTTCGGACCATCTTGGAAGTGAACTGTTCGGTATAGAAACCAATGGTTTTGCCGTCTGTATCGTTTTCGCCCCTGCTGTTCCTCGTTGTCTGTTTCTCGTTTCGATATTGTATCGCCCACCCTGTAGGTGGTGTGGTCCTACCAAGAAGTTCTGAAGAGGAGGATTTACCGTGCTCCGCCCTCGGGGTCGGGGTCGGCTCGGAACGTTGGCGGGGACGTCGAGCTCAACGCTTCTCGTCGTGGTGATGATCCCGGCTCCTCTACACACCTTGTTTAAGTCGCCTGGCGCTTGAAACTACTTCAGCAGAAAATCCATTGACTGTAGATAATTTGCCCCTTCCGGTGGTTGTGGAAGAAGCCTGATTGTTTCGTAGCTTAATCCGGTGTCACTTTGAGTCGTTGGGTCCGTTGCACGGAAGGGTTTAGCAACGGTCGGCTCGCAAGTACAGTCACCGAGAACGAAGCCACTCCAATGTACTAGGTGTATCCTGTACGAAGTATGAGCGCCCTGTAAACCCGTGTGGAGAAAAATGAAACTTTGAGGGGACTGCCTCGTTCGGATATCCACGGATGGATTCGTGTCGTGATTCGGAAATGTTAGTTTATAGGGGGAGGGAGAGAGAGAGAGAACGACATCGTCGAAACCTCACAAATGAGTATTTGTGCGCTGCTGCTGGCAGTTTCAAACGGTAAAAGCAGCAGCATGCAACAGTCTATTTGCCTCTAGTTCCGGCTGCATGCAAGCAGTTATGGGTTTCCACCACAGCGTGTCATCGCGAGAAAACACGCTGTGACGGGGTACAGTAGTCCGGAGGAAAAAAAAACGGGTGAGCTCTCGCCGATCTCATTCATTTAGGACAACAAGGAATTTGTTCAGCTATGGGGCTGTGGAGGAGAAAGGTTGGAGGGGGGGAGAAAAGGACGGCGGGCGGGGTGGTTTTCGTTTAGTTGGACAAAAATCAGTTTTGAATGCCCATACAAGATTGAACAGTCATGCCCCACAGGCGTTTGTGCGCTGAACATACTACGATGGACCACATACATACATGTGTTCGCGACAATGCGGATCGTAGTTCGTTCAATTTTTTGTACGGAGTGCATCCAACAAGCGACGGTGTTGGAGAAGCAGAGGGAAACCTCGACCCACAAAGAGTTGAAAATCCTCCCCGAGATCGCAACGACCACCATCCGGCCCCAAGATTGGGGCACTGTCTGATAAAAGTCCTCTTTCGGAAAGCTTCACAGGAACCCGTCCTTCGGATTTAGGGATCTTAGACGACAAGCGTCCGGAACTTTGCATAAGGCCATGCACCACACACCCTTCTGTGACGGGCTGATGATGGCAGCGCATCCATCCGTGAACCAACATGGGTTGTCGCGCTTTATGTCTAACTTATCAATTTCACCAGGAACAAATGAGGCACTATAACCATCTCCAGATCCTAGCATCCAAGCCCCCAGCGACATTGACTTGACAGCAAAAAAATCAATATTAGTTAATGGTGGCAAATTCGACTTGATGGATTATGTTGTGGCAGAATTACGGTGAATATTGTGCGGAGTAACATGCTTCGGAATCCTCATTTCCCCGGCCGAGTGAATATTTGTGTGCGCGATGGATTTGTGTCAATCTTCATGATTTCCTTTGCGTCGTCTGAAGCGGTACATACAGTTTCACGACATGGCGTATGCGTATTAGTGATGGAAAGGGTTGAGCGCATATGTTCTCACTCGCATTGGTCATATCTCTCACACTTTTTTACTGCTCTTCGTATGAGCCTACCTACTCATCATTTTCACTTGACTTGTATGAGTTGTACCCACGCACTTTCACTCCAACTCGTGTGAGTCTTGTCACCTGTTTAGTACTACATGCTCCATCACCCACATAGCCTTATTTGTGTTTACGATGTGATATTTTGGTAAATGCGGGGTTTGAGCGAATGTGCGTTCCCTCCCCACCTCCTCTTATGGGTGATATTGGTCACATGTTTTCACTCCTCTTCGCTTGAGACTCGTTTTCACTATATTTCGTGAAAGCTACGACTCACATATTTTTACGTCCGTTCGTGCAAATCTTGTCACCTACTCATTCGCGTTTGTACATACATGCTTCATCATTCAAACTGTCCCGCTCTACTTTCGTAGGCGAGGCGTTTGCCAAGGTGGTTTCAGTCACCTTCGTATGATAATCAGACATTCACTCAAGTTCGTGGAAACAACAACACGGACATGTTACTCCGCGATGCCGAGTGCAGTCACGCAGCAACTGGGATTGAATGAAGGGTACTAGAGGTCGAAGTCATTGATCCGGCCATGAGGTTATTGCGGGGTGGAAGGGTACTATTGGGGGAAGGATGGGTAAGGGGTGCGTTTAGGCGGAACCGGACGATGAGTGCCGCCAAACCGGTGGATTGGAACAAATGTTTCTTGGGGGTGCGGATGGAAGAAGGCTTTGAAATTGGGGGGGGGGGGGAAGCTGCCAACATATTGGTGGCGTGTGCAGCCAAACCAAGGTGGGTTGAAATGGATTCGCTTCGAGTCGGGAGAATGCAATCGTTGAAGCCAGGAACTCGGATGGAGGCGAAATGGCGGTATTGGGAGGAACGCGGGTAGTGGCTGGATTTGGCGATGAGCAAAGTCCAGTGTAGACTCAAAGAAACTTGGAGACTCGGAAAGTTCAAGGTGTGGGAAGCTAGGGATTCGTGTAGCCAGGAGCTGGGATAAGGGCGGCCGTATTCATTCGTGTGTGATTGCGTGTGGAACGAATACCCAACCAGATGTTTTGTCTCGCTCAGCGACATATATTCTCCTACCGGCACGACTTGCTTGTCGCACTGAAGTGACTCCACCCGGTAGCTGTGGCGGTTCAGTGTGCGAACTTTGCGGTTGTTAGAGGTGTGGGTCCGAATCTGGGCCCAGAGCGAAACATCTTGAGGTTTCTCATTGTCATAGTCGAAAAATCTTCACAACATATCACCTTACGCCGGAGAAGAGTGTTTCGACACAGACTGCATTGGAGATCTGACTTCCAATAATGGGCGAAACATCTTTGCATATTGTTGCGCAAGCATGCCCCCAACAGTGACGCGTTACGACACGAACTGTCGCTCACCTCGTCGTGACCGGTGTTTGCATGGCCGGTGGACGTGCCTTTTCTTTATGTCCTTCATACCCATAACAAACAAAACGTCGCTCGCAGTACAATCGTCTATTCAATCCCCCGTTATCCATCTGGTCTTACTCTTCTCCATGTAGAGCTTCGGGGCAGACAAATTCAGGGATAACCGCCCCCAACTGGTGCCCTCACACAGGTGTGTGAAGTGTACATGTAGCTGCCTACTCTACTTGGTTTCGTCGACACTGCGCCAATAATTGTTGTTTCATTTGCCCATACATATTCTATGTTCCGTTTTGGCCCATTGTTGGGACGTAAATCACGCACGCGTCACCTCTCGTGATTGACCGCAGCAGTATAAACTGCATACATTGCATCATCGTTCCGCAACAACAACGAGGAGAGTTCAGAATCTTGCGCCAAACTGGAGTAGAAATTACGTCCATACAGCATTAGTCTAGTCTAGAACCAAACGTCGCACGGGGTGTTGTTCAGGTGGGTTTGCTTTCGATCAGCAAGAGGCATTTCCCAGGATCTTGTTGTAGTGACTACTGTAGTGACTTGGGCCAAGACTTGCAGGAGACTGGCAAACGGCGGGTTCGTACCCGTCGGGTTTTTGGTGGGCAGGTGATCTTTCGCGGCAGGTAATCGCGATTCCTCCGCACTTTCTCAGAGAAAGTAGTGTTGAAGTACATGTCGCGCGTAGCGAACGGAACAACTCCAGCTAGATTACTACGGTACCGATGTTGCCCCAACCACGACGCATGCAAACGAGTTCTACTCGCCGATATGCATCGCTAGTAAAAGCTGGCAGCAGCATGTGCGAGAGCTTCAACTTTTATGCGAAAAAGTTCGGGTCGGTTTGACGTTTGTGGCGAGTGGCAGTGAAGAGCGGGAAAACACCTCACATCTCTCCGAACCCGCCGTGCGCCAGGAGATTACCCGTAAAGCAGACGTGATCGGACACGGAAGTTTAGCTCTTCCCGGGGTCAATACCCAGACTAATGCCATATATGAAGCTGCCTTTTAGTCGGTATAAGCACCTCGCCGTAGAGAAATCGACCTCTCATACCACAAGTATGCTACAAAACTTCTACCACCATAAATTACGATGCGGGACCTAGGGCCCTACGTGGCCCAGGATTTTTTCAAGATGATCCCTCCCCGCCCACGAAATCTACAGCAATGGACAATCATCCCCCACGGGCTGCGTCTTTGCACTCGATATCGTTTTGGAGTACGTTCACCGTCACCTTCCTTCCTTCGAACTCTATCGTCCTTGTGGCCGTTTTCACAGAAACATCTCGACAATTCGCCTCTAACCCTGCCTCGTTTGCGGTGGGGAAGGTTATCTGTCTCGAAGCTCTTGCTCTCTTCCACGCCATCTTTCCCTCCTCCACTGCTGCGTTGGTCTCTGTCTTGTCCTCCTCCCGTCCCATTTCCTCCCCCTCCATCGCTGTCAAGTGTGTGTATTTTTGTGGGTGTCCCGCCACGCATGCTGTCGTACACCTTCACGGCGGCGTTGTGTGTTTAGTTCAGTGCCCCTCCTGGCGGCTTATATCAGCTAACGCGTGCGTGTGGTTGGGAGCGTAACGAAACTTTGTTCCACCTTCGTGATTAGGGTTAGGTTATTATAACGAGGTCTCTTCACAATAGACCGTGTGTCACGACCTAATGTCGGTGGATCACAACGAAACCGATTAGGCAAGAGTGCATTTTACGTGGGGTTTAGGTGGAGCAAGAGGGCTTGTTGTACATAGGCGTGCAGGGTCAACTGGGTTGTAGCCCCTGCATCGCGGTGGAAGATATCGCCTGCGCAAAGTCACCTGCATTCACCTCTCTCCGTCGTGCTAAGCCCTACGAGCGGCTCCCGGTATCCAGCAAGCTCACCAGACACACGTGGCGCGTCCCCTTCTTTCCGTTCGCAGCCCCAGACCTGAGGAACGTGGAGCGCAAACACACCCTTGTGTTTGAAGACGACTCAAGCGATGGCAACGACCTCAGCGAAGGTGGACCGAATGTCGGGAAGGAGCCTCACTCGGGGGAGGAGGAGGAGGAGAAGGAGGAGGAGTGGGAGTCGTCGCAGGATAAGCATCGCGGCTTACCCCCGGCTACCAACCCAAAGAAGAAAGGCCGGGGTAGGCTCGCTCTTCGCGGGAAACCTCCTGCGATGGTGCCGCAACGTGTCATGGAGTTGGAGTCATCGTCTGAAGACGATGTCTTCGAGATCCAGCCGGTTCGCAGGGAGTGGTCTACGCGACGCGCAGTTCGTGAGTCGTCGGTGGAGTCGGTGGAGGTAGTGGAGGCGCCAATCGCAGCGAAGAAGAGTCAACGAAAGCAGGGCGGGAAGAACAAAACCGCTACGGCAAGGCCGGGCGCCCCGGTGAAAAAACCGCGGGGGAAGTCAACGAACAAAGTCAACGACTCTTCGCACGACTCTTCGCGGAAGGCGTCCGCCACGGCCCCCAAAAAACGGGGGGCGGCGGCTGGGAATAATCCGGCCGCCACGGGTGCGAATGCGGGCGGGAAACCCCAGAAGAAGAAACGCACCAAACTTCCTCGAGCGAAAGAGTCATAAGCAGAAAAAGAGGCGAGGGAGAGGGCGACGGAGGAACTGGAGGCAAAAAAGGCCCGCAAGTGGAGCACTTTTTATGAAGCGCGGGGAGTCGTGGAGCAAGGCCAGGCCGAACGGGTGGACAAGAGGAAACAAAACGACCGCTCCCTGCAGGTGATCAAAAATATAGCAGCACGAGTGTCATGGGACTATGACAGCGTTTCTCTTCCAACTTGTCCGCCTCCGCATCGCTACACACCTCGTCCTGCACCGTTTACTTTTTCCTCCCGCCTGCCTAACCCATGGCCCATCCCAAAGCATCTGTCAAAACCATTCACACCGCCTGTCTATCCGGGTCGCAGTAGATGTAAGACCATCACTGCGCCCTTATGACGTTACTACGAAAGGATGTGGACGTCCGTCTGTTTCGAATGTGCGTAGTTTCATGTCGCCCCTACCTTCAAACATGCTGCACCAGGGCGCTGTCAGCGAAAGCAAGAACTCGGAGTCGTCCAAAGCTGGAGAGCCCGGGAATGCGTCAGCGGGCAGGGCCGCAGACGGCCACCCCTTTGAGCGTGAGGAGGAACACCTCCGGGACAGCCGTGGGCCACAGAGAGTACATGAGGGAAACCACTACGCCAGTGCTCGCCCTCCGTCAGAGTGGTACGGAGGTTCGTCAGCACACCGACCGAGGTCTCGCAGCCGAGACCAAGACCTTCGCCGGGGACGAAGCTCAAGCAGAGGCCGTAACCGCAGCCGGTCGAGGCACGAAGGCGGTAGTGGCTGGGGCGGTGACATGCGCAACCTACGATCGCGCTCTCGATCGAAGCAGAGGAACTACCCCGGTGGTGGTCACGTCTACGGCTCTAGGCGCGGTTCAAGGAGCCGCGAACGGTCTCGGTACTCACCGTCAGGTTCACGAACGTATCCTAGCCTAGAACAGCCAAGCCGCCGGGATTCTCGTCAGCGCTCGCCCCGACCGGGCTACTACGGTCATCACGGGGCCTACTCACACCAGCACTACGACAGTCGCGAGCGCCTACGTACCCTTCGCTCCTCCGAAAGCCGCGCGCGGCACGAGCGGTACCGTGCGGAGCGCTCGTGGAGCCGCGAGCGTCGCCATGGGAGATATGGTTCCCGAGACAACCACCCGCCGCACGGGAGTAACCACCCAGACGGCGACGGTGGCGCGACATGGTACCCGTCACACTCATCTGCCGCACAGCGCCGCCAGTGTAGTCCTAATCGGACACATGGCGGCTCCGATTCCGCCCGCGAGGGCACTGGCACCTGCGATCCAAGCCGCACCGGAAGTCGGCAACAGGGAACAACAGGAGGCTCTGTGGCGGGTCCCAACGCCGACGGCTACGAAGGTGGTGAGAGCACAGGTTACCGTCGTGGAATTATTTCATGCGCGGTGGGGGTTCCTCGTTCTTTTTTGGCATAGTAGCTTCGAAGCATGGTCGTCCCGTCCCGACCGTGTGTAGCGTGGACCGAGCATGCCCCATACTCTTCGTCCACAGTCCTCCCGCATGTCGTCTGTACTTCGTACCTTATGCTTCTAAAGCAAGCGGTGTACGTAACCCTCATATACACACGCCCTTCCCGAACATTCGCATCAACGAACGATGCTGTCGGCAGATGAACCTGTGGCGAGGCTGGCATCGGCGCATGTGAAGTTCGTGCACAACAGGACCCAGACCGTAGGAGGTTTGCGAGAGTTGGTGGACGCGGCGCTCGAGATGGCAAGCTCTCGACATGGCAAGGCATTGCGCTTCCCTACGAGCATTTACAGGATGCTAGGGGTGTCCACCACGAACATGGGCAGGTACTTGTACCGATCTGTTTCCCGGGTGACGTAATTCTAGTTCCGGCAACACATGGGCACACTATTTTAACGTTCTGCGCGAGAGGCTACGTCCTCGAAACCACGACACGTTTGCCTTTTCTTTCTTACGCCCTGCTGCCGTATCCTTGGTCCCTCCCCTTCGCAAACGTTCCCGACGTATGGCATGATCGCGACATGCTTTGGTCCTTCCCCACCCTACATATACAGGTGGAAGGAGGAGCTCGAAAGATTCGCGGGTTACGACGACTCGTATACGTTGGAGAATGCCAGGAGTGGGAAGGGAGGCAACGACGTCAACCAGAAAAATTCCAAAAAATAGGAGAGGGTAACGAATCCTTCCCGCGTGAGGTCTGGGTAGACGAAGTGTTACGTGGTAGGCTTGTCTCTGCATTTGGTCCGTGCAAGTCTTGCTTCCTCGAGACGGATGTTGTCGGGAGCGTGCACACCGGGGATGTGTGTTGGCTTCGTGGCGACCGATGGTGCTTAGCGTCGTGTTCGTAGGGCTTGTCGCTCTATGATAGTTCTGTACGTTGTGCGGGATAGTTTTCCATCTCGAGCCAAGTCTGTGCATTCGCATACGGAGTGCATGCCTTGATGGTTGTCGTGTACACGGCCGGCCTATTACAGGTCCAAAACCGTCCGACTCCACTTGAGTTCGGTATGCTACGGCTATGTAAGTTGTGGAATAGGTGACCTCGGCGCCGCAACACACCGTCTTCGGCCGAGACCGCGGAAGACGGCAGCGTTCCTAAACCACGGTGACTTTGCCACCCGCGATGCTGAGATCGTGTTCCTTGCCGTTTCGTTTGTTGCCTTTCCACTGACGTTTCGTTTGGGTCAACACCCTCTATATTTGTTTGTTTTCGTGTTTGCATGGGTGTCTGTGGGGGGGGGGCAGAGGGGGGCTGGTACCAGTGCCTGTAGCCGGATCGGGGGACGGATCCTTGTCGTTTATTTCGTATAGTCCTTGGGGATGCGTTCCTGCATGGTGGATTGTTGGCAGCACGTTTTATTTGTGTTCGACTTGTATTTCGCTGTTGTAGCGGCGGTAGTTTATGGTGTGTGTTCTTGGTGGTTTTGTGGGGACCCCGGGTCGCGTGCGCCAAGTAGCATGCGTAATGGACCATGGACGTTGGTATGTCTGTACCAGTAACGGGTGTGGCCTTCGGATCCCCCTTCCCGACTGCTCGTTCTCGGATGCCCTTCAACTGGGAGTTTGAGCGTCACAGTAGTACAATCTTGTTGTCGGTTGGCGTAGTACTGATGTACCAATCTATGGCCGATCCCCAGCACTTCGCATGTAGCATTGAGACCGTTAGGTTTGTTTGGGGGTTTCCTATGGTTTTCGTTGAAAGGGAGGTTGAGTTTTTTTCAGCTTTCTGTTCCTTTTCCCGGGTGAGTCGTGATGGTGAGAGATGGGCAACCGTGCAAAGTGAAGGGGCTGTTGGTGGTGTCATTACACGACACCGATGTCCCTATTATGCCCTGGTCATGCATGTGGATGAATGCATGTGGTGGGGGTTTCACCCGGCAAGGGTTTCCCCTCTAGTAATGATATACACGACCGTGTACGAACAGTCCCAACGAACTGGCTGGCGTACCTTTCGTCTATTCGGCGGACTTCATTCGCTCAAAACACGTTGTTGCTGCAACGGCCTGGTGTTTGTCGTACATGGACGAAAACGTTTAACAAAGAAATGCAGCAAGTGCCCCCGCGCACGAGTCCCAATATCTGCGTTGGGTCTAGTCACCATGTACTTCTTGTTATTTCTTTGATCAGTCAGTTTTCGTTCGCATAGCCAACGGTCGGGTCTCAGGCATAAGCCGATCTCAGCCCAAGCAGCAAGCCTTGTCGTGGCCCAACAGCTACCGCTTGCTGTGGCGCGTTAATCGGGGTCTGCGCGCTGCTCACCACGTGGTGGTGATGGACATCGTGGCGGAGCCAAGACCGCGTCGTCGTCGAAGGTCATTTTATTTCGTCGTGGTCGTCAACCTCCACACCAATTGTCCACCTCTGCAGCGACTGCCTCCAAATTAATTGGCTGTAGGGATCGCTTCTCCGAGTCGGGGGTGTCCCGGGCGTGAAAACGAGCATCTCGGGAGAGGCTAGCCGCTGCTAAATACATAGGCACGCTAGATTGTTTGCGCACTACTATGATCATGTCAACCTCTGCGGCATCGTGCTTACAGCAACGGTGAACCTCTCCAAACACCCTTAGTGGAACGCACCCAGCACTGCCCACTGACTGCAGTGCGCGCTTCTACTTACAACAGGACACACACCTACGGAGAATTTCGTCGATATGCCGACCACCCCCCTCCTGGAGTCCGGGCCACGCTCGGGGTGAATTTTTCTTCAGAAGGGCAGAGCCGGGTTCCAAGCGCACGTCTCAACTAACCGCAGTGTGACGGACATGTGGGCGCATTTTCCCGGAATCGCATACGAGCATGCTTCCGGGAAATCGATGACAACAAACCCGATGCTGTTGGCCTTCAACTCGGCGGCCAACCGTCGGAGGTCTGAAACGGCCCCGCCGTACTGCATCGCCGGAGGTTTGCGTACGTCTAGTTTGAAGAGCCGTACTACTCGGTCCATGTCATGGGCGCAAACTACTATTGCTCGTTTCGCAGGGCCGCGGTCTCCCCGGTTCACAGACCGCATGGCACCGGCTGCAGGAAGGAATAAGGGCTTCTCGTTAACCTCGAGGGCGTCCACGTGAATGTGGGTGACACTACCGCGCCTCGTGGCGAATGCCGTCACCTCGCTTCCCGCCCACAAAACCTCTCCTATCGACACCGGCTTAGTGAGTTCGCCTCCCGTATTGTCAGTGCCGGCTGTGTCAGCTGTGTCAGGGTAGCACAAGGCTCCCATTCTGGTCTTGCGCACGATACCTGTTGCGGCGGCGCATTCTATCGTCTGATACGAACAAGCGTCCACCCTCTGGTTCTCCTGCACAACAGGCACCGTACACAAACACACGTGGATGGGGCGGGCCGTTCACGATACCATTAGCCCCACCGCGAGCCTGCGCCAAGTGTGTTGTCTTACTTTTCAAACGGTTCCCCAACTTGCAATTGACCGTTTGTCCCTACCCTATCCCTAACCCACTACAGATACAGCTACAGCTACACTGACTAAACCTTGGCGTTCAAGACTCACTCACCTCGAAGTTTTGAATCGTCCATGTCGTCTTGCCACCGAATGCATCTCTTAGCATGTTGTCCCCCACGTTCCCTTCGACCCAGCAGTCGACGAACTCCTCCGACAAGCTAAACATGGACGTGCCGCGCCTCACTCCAAGGTTCCTCAGCTTCGAGATGTGCATCCCAACAGCTGCTTTACAAACAGCCCCCATTACAGACCGCGTGATATCTCCCTCAATAAGCACCGGAAAACCGGCCGTTAAGCATGCCCGGAACACGCGGTCGCTATGCCTTCGCCTCGCCTCGCCCTTGCTCCAGAAGGAGTCGCCATCGTCCTCTCTCCTACGAACATTGTAGGGGGGGGCGTTGTCTCTTGAAAGGAATCCGTAAAAGAGACCATTGTCGAGACACCCAAACCCGTCACCGAGGCTATCCGTGCCATCTTTAAGTTCTCCCTTGTGCCACATGTCGACCAGAATGTCGCAAGTTTCCTTCGCCAGGGCTTGGCCATGTTGGCAGCGGAGGATGCGCGCCCTGACATTGTCGCGCCTCTCCTCGTTCGCTTCTTCCTCTGGACCCCGGGGCTGGGAACGATGTGCAGACGCAGGACGTGTGGGGGTCCGGCGTATGGGTCTGCGCGTCAGATGCTCGCCGCCCGAAATCGAAACAACAATGCTGATAGGAAGAACAAAACAGGGCAGCCGTGGGGCTGTTCTGCCGTTGATAGACCGGGTGGAGTACCGGCTACGCACCTACGACATACGCTGCCTGCTGTTCTACACCCGAACGGTGTCACGAGGTGTGCATGTTTGCGCGACGCGAATTTAGTTCGAGCCCGGCGCGCGATTTGAGACGTGTTACGACCTCACGTTTGGCCGAGATACCATCATCCAACCTGGTTTGGCGTTGCCGGGACAGGCATCCTCCGTCCATTTAATGACCAAGCCCCCCCGGCTCGTGCCAGGAGGACGAAGACTGGGTAGTCTGGACCTCAACCCTTCATCGAGATTTGTTTCTTGTTGCCTGAGTCCCCTTCATCCTCCAGCGCGAACGTGTGTGCCTAGTTAACTCTGGCCTACGGAGGTCCACTTCAGTATTTTCTGATCTAACCTTCTGACTGTCACATGGTGTCGTGCGAAGCGATTCTGTCCCCTTACGCCTATCAGCTCCAGGCTCCTGTTCGTACTCGCGTCGTTGGTCTGTAGACTCTGCGTCGTCAAAACAACGGGCGTCGAGTGGTTGGGTCAGGGCGTTCCCCGAATTTTTCGTGGGATTTTTAATCACGCGTAAATATATTTTAGGACAAAGCAAAGCACGCGTGAGGTTGACCAAGCATACCACGGGGGGGGGGGGGGGGGGGGGGGGGG